>VWZE01023119.1:66908-316888 GCA_013396675.1 Eubucco bourcierii
GGGGGGGGGGGAGGAATGTGTTTGACACACACCCCTTTCAGGCATTTTTGAAAAATAACAGTATGTGAGATTTTTCCATTATGTGTTCTTATCAGTTGTTCAGCCTCGAAATCAATTACATAGCGTAACAGAAAACAAGAATTTAGTTTGGAGGAGAAATTAAGGTTTTTGTGGTTTCTTGGCATTGTAAAAAGAACAAGTGTTCAAACAGTCTGGAATGCTGCCTGAATGGAAGCAATAGCAAAGGAAAGGAAAACACTTTTTTTAAAATGAGTGGCGATGCTTTCTTTCCTGTGTCAGAGTACACATCTGATCTAATCCAAACTGATGCTCTGAGCCAGGCAGCACACTGAGTGAGTCAGCTCTGGTTTCATGTTTTTGTAGCTGGGACCCATACTTTGCTTTTGAATGCTTTGCAGAACAAATCTTAACACTTTTTGATGACTGTTGCTCAGCAAAATGACTGTGCATAAGTGGATTGTGAAGAGCTGCATGTCAATACTTAATTGGTTAAAAAGACTCAACACAATCACCCCTTAGGAATAGATTTGAGTGCAAGAGCCCTGTAAGGCAGCACCATCAATTTGACATCTAATGTAGCATAACAACTGTTAAGTATGGAAGTAAATTTTATATTTAAATTTAATCTAACCAAGGGACAGATGATACTTCCTCCTCACCACAAATATACAGGCGCCGTGGTGTGGTGAAGTGAGACAAAGTGGGAAGCTATTGACAGGATTTCATCCTGAGTCAGCCAGAGGAGTTGCCCACAGAAAGCTGTTCCAAGTTTCACTGCCAGTACAAAAATCTGTTCCGATGTGATGATACACAGTGTTTTTACCCAGGCAATATATCAAGTCACATGGTTTTCCAGGTCCCTATTAGCTTATTAAATAATTAAGTTGGTCTAAATGTTAAAAAGCACAAGTGTGCAATATTGACTGTTCCTGCACCTGAATAAGCAAAATTATTTTTCCAGTGAGTAATCATTACTAAATCAGATAAAAAGAAACTAAGATTAAACATCACTCGAAACTAACGAGGTACTGTCTGTATCTCAGGAGGTACTCTACAATTAATTTCAACTGTGTAGTGAGTCAGTAAATGGAATGTTTTGTGTTTCAACTGTGATTTATATTTCTGAAAGCTGTCTAACTTATAAGCAAAATATCTGAGATAGACGAGGTTACATGTGTGATGTCTGTATCCCAAGTGCATACTAATAATGGTAAATTTAAAAGTATTTCAGAACAAGTTAATAACACATGCACCAGCATGTTACAGACAGATGTGGTTTTTGACTGAGCGAGACAAGAAGTAAAATGAAAGTTTTCCAAGGGGTTACATTTGCTGGACTGTAAGTGGACTGAAAATTCTGGTAAGGACATTTTTAACTTAAAAAAACCCCAAAGGTGTAGATTGTCTTTTAAGCTCCTCTCAAAGTAGGTTATTTTTGAGGGTGTGGCATTATGTTTAGCAGTCAAAGAAATCGAGGTGATATAGTGCAAGGGTGTGTCTCTTCTTTAATTCTACTTCAAGAGCTAATTTAACTTAAATGCTGATCAGCCGACCTAGTTACAATAGTATTAATCATGCTGCCTTTTATGTCTGGTGACAATAATTTTTTGTGTCACTTATCTGTTAAAATACTGGTACCTGGAAGTTGCTCAAGTATCATCTTCTTACTTTGTTACTTTCTCCCCTCCCCCCCCCCCCCTNTTAGGAAACTGGATGAGGAAGTATTCTTGTGGTACGAAAAGGAACAGCCTAAACAAGCACAAAGGTAATTATAAAAAAGGGTACTGACTTCTTTCATGCACTGCAAACACCTACTTCATGTTGTCTGTTTATAAATACTCTGTATCCACAAATCTGGGAGTACTTCAGAATAGTAGTCAGCTATTCCAGTATCCTGCTCAGCCACATACAGTAGAATTTCTTGGACAGGTTAATTGCCCAGTATCACAGAACAGCTAGTGGCAATGCCAAAAATAAATCTAGTTCAAGACTACTGCTCAGATTAAAGCGTAAGACAAAGCAGCAAGGAACAAAATCTACTGATAACTGTACTGGTGCCCATTGGACAGATCATCATGGACAATGAATTATAGCATGGCAGATAAATTCTTTGGTTTGTAATCTTTCTTCAGACAGTAGCATAGCAGGAGCTACAGTTTTGCATCTTCATACAGATGGATGCACAAGCCCACAAATCTATCCTTTAACACAGTCACACCCACTCTCAGATGCTGGGGAAAAAAGGGATTTAGGGATTTGGGCAGCATCCTCAAAGGAAAGACAGCATTAAACCTACTTTAGGTCACACTGGCTTGTTTATTTCCAGACTAGTCTTCACAACCTAATAATGCTAGGTGATGAAAGTAGCTTCATTCTATGCAGCAATGTTTATGTAAGATGGCTGAAAGATGCGCTCACTTGTTTAAATGCAACCATACTATCTCATTAAACCTCCCCCTAATTTTGCATTTCTTATTAGAAAATGCTTCACAGCTAACATGTCCATCTGCCCATTAATAATAGTCAGTAACATTAGGGCAATTATGAAGAAGAAAATGCTGGGATATTTCATACAGTCAATTATATTATTTATAATACTATCTAAAGATGGACCCATGAAACAGATTAAATAGTCTGCACATCTGTGAGAAAAGATCTGAAACCTAAAAGGTAAGTATGTGGGAAAGCATATAAAACTATCACTCTAGCACATGCTCCTTATTGTCTTTTGTGTTTCCTTTTTCATCGTTAACAGGGCTCTAGTGAGAAGGCATCAAACTAGTACAAAGGAGCCTAAGTGTGCAACACATTGCTTTTCATCAAGTCAACAGACGTTCCCTTATAAAGGTGAAAGGGGGCTGGTGTCAAGCAAAAGCCATTCAAAAGCCAGCTGATCTCCGTGTCTTTTAGCCCTTCACTGATTAAGACTTACAGTACATTGCAGCTTTCGACACTTCTATTACTGAGCAACTGTTATGCTGAAACACACCACCTTCTGGCAGGAGATCTACTTTTTATGTGTACTGTAGCACTATGAATATGTATTATCAGTCTGTTCTGTGACTGAGGGTAGAAGGACATTCCAACAGTTCAGCTGTAAACCTGAAGACCATTATATAGGAAGTGTAGGGAGTGTGTGTAGCTGTCTTCCAAATGGATTGTTAAAAATGACCTCCACAATAATTCAGAGAGCCCTAATGGTGAGGTTTAGATACTTGTGTAGAAAAAGAGGATGTTTCCTGCAACTTTTTTTTTTTTTTTTTTTTCCCAAATCCATTCTAATTGGTCAAGAAACTTTTCACACACAAAAGTCCATATAAATAAAACACGGAAGTCCATTAAAATACTTGCCTCTAGAAACTAAGAGTTTTTCCTGAGACTACAGGTAGATCCTTTTGAATATTCCATACTATCTCCACAAGAAGTAAAACAGTTTAAATGTAGGGAAGTTAAAGCATCTTAAGACTACATTGTTTTTTACTGCTTTACTAAATCGAGAGCTTAATAAAGTAAGTATTACAATACTACTATTGCAATATTACAGTATTGCCATAGCTAATTTAATTGTTCCCTTATACTGCATAATTAATAGAGCACTTGTGAACTGATTTAAAGTTTTATCTGCACTTGAACTATGTAGTAAAGAAAACCAACATGGAGGGATCTCTGCTGAACTTGGTTTAATTTACTTCTCTTCCCACAATGCTCTTTAAAGACCATAGTGCTTCATAAGCAGTTCTTATGTGAGCATTATGCAAAGTGACCTCAGTACCCCAGGAAACTGCTGGACCAGGAATTCAGCATGACAGTGATACAATCTTCCTACTCGGGCGCTCTGAAGCACTACTTTGGCTTATACGAGAGAATCTCAAGACAAGGCCCACCTTGCAAAAACACCCAAACCAAAACAATACCAACAAAACCAACCAACCAAAAAAACCCACAAAACTACTAAACAAAACAACAAAACTCAAAAATCTGGCAGGTGCCATTAAAATCACATAGGCAGCAAAAAACTCCAAAATGATGACAAACCCCAAACAATATATGTAATGAGGACCAAATTCGTTCTCATAAATTGATACTTTCATTACGTCCTGAAACATAACAGAATGCACATTGCACAGAGGGAAAGAATCATGCCATCTGCTGGGAGGTTACAGAATTTAGCATGCAATTTTTAATTTTGTCAAGATCAGTGGTAAATGTAACATAAAGTCACTTAAGTCAGGTGGTCTGGCAAGTGACAGCACCTTTTTGTACACTAAGAAGGTATTGGACAAATTACCAGCATTGTCCAGCATAATTTGGTAACTAGGATTATATGGATTTAACCTTTTCAAGTGAAACACCAACTCAGTTTATCCAGTACGTTAACACATAAGACTTGTTTTCTCCTCTCAGCTGAGTGGTTAATCAGGCTAATTTTATGATGTGCTTGGCTGTGATGAGAAAAAAACTAAAATCCGTTCATGTGGATTACAGAAACATGAAAATAATTTGCAGATGAATCTAGATTTCTAGATTGACACTAGTGAGATAATGCTATATTTTCTGTTACTTGCACAAGATTCTAGCTTGCACACACCTTAGATCAGTCTATAAAGGAATCTTTAGACACCCTATAATTACTGGTATACAACATTCTTGCAGGGATAGTGTAGGATAACTGTCTAAAAATAATTTTGAAGTTACTTAATACCTAAAGAAAGCATTATGCATCCTGAAGGGTTATGCAGAAACAAGACTGTTTTCTAGATTTAACTGTTAAATAGTAATTTTTTTTTTTTTTAAGGTGTGGGTTATGGTGAGGGTTTGTGTTGGTTTGAGGCTGTCGGTGTCTGTGTTTTATCTCTGGGATTCTGCCATTCTGCTTGGATCTGTGTAACCCAATTAATCATTCTTCTAATCCCCCTGCCGATCCTCCCAACTCACCTTGCACATAAGGCAAATCCTGGCATAAGGTAGAGGGGTGGAAAGAAGGTGGAAGGGTGGTTGGGAGCCCCTCCTAGGGACTCTGGTTTCTGGGAGGGGTATTGTGTTTCTGTATTACTGTTAACTTGCATATTTCTGTATATAGTTGTAAATATTTGTAATATATTGTAAATATCTGCTCGTATATTGTGCTAAGCTGTGAATAGAAAGCTTCACTCCTTAGCTTCCAGTCGGCTGAGTCTGGGTGATTTCCTTGTGTGTGGGGATGAGTAATTCCCAAACCATAACAGGGTTCAGGTCCAATCACATTCCAGCAATGTATAAAAGTGGAATAAGATGAATCTAGAAAAGTAATTTTGTTCTTCTATGAAGGATCCTGCATGGCAGGCAGATGGGATGCCTTGTCACTATGCTTATGTGGCTCTGTGCTAAGGGGTATGGAAAGTTACAGCCCTGGCGCTCCCCAGAAGTAGCCTTGAACATGCATGTGAGTAAGGATTTTTATCTTCACAACTCAGTGAGACAATAAAAGACTTTTTTATTCAGGCACTGACCCCGGCATAATGTATGTAGAGCTTGTTTTTCATTTATTGGTTGCCTAAAATGAGAGTGTGCCAGGGATGAAGAAATTATGAAAGTTCATAAGTACACTCATGAGACAAGTACAGAAGTGTCTAGTACTGGAGGAGTAGGGGAAATATCTTCAGTTTCATCCCTTAGATGTGCAAAATCGGTGAATGTTTTCTAAACGCGGTAGTGTTGGTGTAGTCGCACTCCTGTTCTCTGACCTGTGGCATGAGGATGATACAAACAGCTGCTGCAGCATTCATGGTTGATTATAACTGGAGTTCCATGTAAACATATTAAATGAAACTATTAGTTATCAAAATTAGTGCTAGGATCAGGCTGATTGTGATCTATGTCTACATACTCAGCAAGAGAAATACAAATGCATGTTGAATATACAGTTTCATCTCAGCTGAATAGCCTGAACTTAAGTAATATACTGTCAAAACAGTTATAAGACATAGAGAGGATAAATCTAAATCAAGACCGAATGGGCAATTTTAATTAAAGATTTTCCTTAGCTTTTCCTTCCCTTTACAACCTTTTAAGTTCTGTTAATGTGTTTTGATTGAGTAAATATGTACAGGATTTTTATTTTTTTGTTGGTATAATATGTAAAAGGAGTTACATTCAGATGGAATTGCAGCATTTCACATGATTTTAGTGTAACATCTCTAATCACCTTCATTTTTTAACACTCTAGAATATGCAGAAAGCTTTGATAGCTTTTCATGTTAGCTGAAGTAACATACTTGATTTTTTTTTTTAATTGGATTTTCTGATGCTGTAAACATTAAAAAATACTTGTGGAAGTATTTTAAAGAACTGAATTGAAACAAAGTAAATTATAAAATAAATTATTGTGTTGTAAAAAAAAAAAAATCTTTTAAATGCTTTAATGTGGAAACTTTACTTCAGGGAAAATCCAACCAAACAAAAATTTTCACTTGTCAACTCAGGATAATATTAATCTTTAAGTGTAGCTTTACAACCCTGTTGATGTTTTGCTACTTTGTCTGGAAAATAGGTCTCTAGAAGATGGTTGGTGCTGCATTATGACTCTGGGGTTTTGTCTTTACAATTTTTTTTATATTTTTACACTGGTGCTTTCCTTCTTAGATCCTTGAGCTGTTCCTCAATCCTTTATCAATATTTTTGCTTCCATCTGAAATATTACTTTTACTATTTTGCATAATTCCCACAATTTAGCTAATTTCTTACGAGTCTGAGCGAAACACATGTGACCAGCTTCTGTCAAAACTAGCCCTTAGTCAACAGACAGCTGAGTCCATAGGAAAAGAGTAAAATAAAATAAAAGCCCACTGCTGTTTGTCACCCTGCTCCAGCCATCTCTAAACTTTCGGTTTGGCCCACGTGTTTCCAAATGCCCCCATGCCCCTTTACTCCCCATGTGAGCTTTCACAGGTAGGTTACGCAACCACTACTGAAAGGTAATACCCTCTCAGCACACCTACCAGCTTTCCTAAATGCGTAATACAGGCAGTCTCCTGGAGCGCATCTGGGTTGTTTTGTTAAAACCACTAAAATTCATCTGCAACAAAGATGCAATAAACAGTAATATGCCAGTAACTCCTAACGGGATGCTAAGGGCTGCAGAGGTTACTGTCTGCTAAGACTGTACATTTTGTTTTCAAACAGTGGCATTGAACTGCCAGGGAAAAAGCAACCATTTCCCTATCAGTTTACAGGTAATTCATTATTCATCATATAGAACTGAAGAGCTTTACAGAAGGTCTTTGAAAGAAGCCTCAAGCAGAACACCAAGAAGCTGGGTACCTAAGATGCTGTTAATGCTTTCCAAGCAAAATATAACTCAATGTAAAAAAAAAAAAAGTTTGATGGCTTGCTTTTTAAAAATTTTTTAAAATTTTTTTTTAACATGGTAATTTGTTTTGAAGGAATGTTGTGAAAAGAACTGAGGATGGGCTTGACATCTGGAAGTTACACCTGACACAGAGCTTTTTATGATTATCATTACTAATGTCATAATATGTTTGCTGCTGCTACCAAAAACTTTGTTAAACAAGTTGGTGATGGAGGAAGACTAATTCCAGTGCCTAGTCTCAGTGAAGCTGATAAATACCAACCTCTGAGCCTTGTGATTAAGAAGAGAAAATGTTTACTTTCAAAAAAATCTAAATTTGCTTCAACGCCTTTCACATTAAAAGACATTCTTCAAGGGGAGAAAGAAATTTCTGCAGGTAAGGTCTTTCTTGAAAGCAGACAAATGCATGTTTTCTAGTAAATACAGCAGACATTTTAAACTGCATGTGGTATGATGGCTTTTAGTACGTGTGTAATCAAATTTCCCTTCCTTAGTCACACAATAGATATTTAAAAGTGCAATTCAAACTGGTAAACAAGCCAAACAAACAGCCCTGTGTTCAGCTAAGCCTTGTGGTTTTCTTTTAACAAACCAGAACAGATAGACTGCTGATAGATATTGTAATGTATGTTGAGTAATTGCTACTTAAAATTTGGTTTTAATGCTCATGTTTCTACGTGTACTCCTTTTGAAAGATACAAGCATGGCTGGAGCTCTGCAGCTGTTCCATGACAGTAATCCCTGGTGTTGAACTGTGCTCTTTACAGGCAGAAGCGTTTGACAACTACCTGAAGTAACTGGATTTCCAAAAAACTTTTGTTGTGTACTTAAACAGCTTAACTGTTTAAATTGCCTTCACTATGAAATATTAGAAAGTTTTCGAGGGGCTCCTGTGAGAATTTAAAGGTGCAAAATTGAATTTTACTGCTTACATTTTCCCACAGTTTCCTTTCAAGTCTGTTCAATTCAAACTTATATGCTATGTTTTCTCAAAACCGTTTCATGGCTTTACTTTGTTATGTAAAGAACATCCATTTTAACAAAAGCATTGATCTTATCATTAATTGCACAACTACAGCATTAATTAAAAACTCTACCAAGACAAAACAGTTTCTAGCACAAGAAAAAGTCAGTTGGCCCACAAAGTGAATGTGATTCCAGGATGCAAGCATGATTAAAAAGATTTAAATCCTACTAATCCTACTAGACCTACATTCAGGACAAGTCAGCTGGCTTGTTAAAAATTAAAAAAAAAACCCCAAAATTAAAAACTGACAAATCTTACTAAAAGTCTGAGAAAAAGGTTGCAAAATCCCATTAAAATGTCTTGCAAAACCTTAATAATATTTTCTGTAAAGGTTAGATCTCATGTGCAGAAAGTTACATCCTTTAATTTAAGCAAGGAACTTCATAATTGACTTTCCTCTTTTATGTGACAAATACAAGCATTTCCAGTCCTTTAGCATTATGAAAATACATGAGCTTTTTTTTTTTTGTCAAAAATAAAGACAAGCAGGATTCATATTATGTGACCTTATAATGTTACTTTATCCTTGAGTCTTCAAAGGAGTAAAAAAAAAAAAAGAAAAAAAAAAGTCTCTTGAATGCATTTGGATGCCTAATCTCTGTGTTTTGTCTGCTCTATTATTTTTAATTTGGCAACCAAAGTGTTCTAATACTTCCTGGAAATACATTCTAAGAAGTGTTCTGATACTTACTGGAAATGTATTTACGGTTGTAAAGAAAGCAGTATAAAAATTCTTTGGCACGTGCCCTTTTATTGTACAATAAAATTGATGAAAATTTTCAAATAAGTCAGAATTAATCTGTTATTTCCCTTCAAAATAAACTTTGTCCTGGGAATGATTTGGGATACATGAAAAGTGTGGTAAATCTTTCTGATTGTGATGTATCAGGCGAAAGACAAAGCTAATGTTGCTGGCACACTTGTCTCAGTCGTGTATTGCAAAACTGAAGAAATTCTAGCTTCATCTGTACTGCATCTAGAAAAAAATGCAGAATTAATTAACATTATTCTACATTCAATGGCTTTTGTTTTGTTCCTAGTTTTAATGTTCTTTGTGGCCTCCACTAAGTAATTTTTTTTTGTTTCAGAGCCTCTGTCATTAAACCCAGAACATGCTGCATGTCTGATTCATACATGTATGGTCAAAATTAATTTATACATACACTGACAAATTTATATCTATACCAACAAGCATATTACAGGTAAAGTACTTTAGGAGAGTAATGCTAAGCACAGAAATGCAGTAGTCCTAATTACCGTTTAATGATGATGACATATCACATGCAGGAGCACAGGCACACCTTTGCCAGAGAGACAGAAATCCTTCAGACCCCTGTGCATTCTCTTCCCATTAGTCATCAGCAGTAACACTGAAAAATAAGTGCTTAATGTAGTGCTGAATTTCATATTGAAAGGCTAAGCATAGCAGGAACATAGTAGAAAAAAAATTTTAAAGAATTAAAAAAAAAAATTATTGTCCTGGTACAAATCTATTATGCTGCGTGAAAACACTGTGCTCAGACTTTTTATCACACAATGGCTATCTTCTTTTATTCAGGCATCTCATCTTACCAGTTGCTGAACTATGAAGACAAATCGGATGTTTCGCTTAATGGTAGAAGAGGAAATCAGATAATGAATGATGTTGGTTTTGATGTTGCTGGATCAGATTCCATTGCCTTTAAAGCTTCATTTGGCATAGTGACCAAACATGAGGTTGAAGTACCAACATTACTTAAAGAACTTACTACAAGGTTATATGATACATTTTGTTTGCTGGTTCCATAATTGTATTTCAAAAAGTTAGGCTGAATCTCTGAAATGGTTAAATTTCAATTATTTTTAGCCAATGAATAGCAGTCACTATCTGATATTTTCTGAGAGTCTTGAATTGGATCACTCAAGCTAGATCTCGAGTTAGACATGTGACCTTCTATATAACACAGACTGTACAGTTTTTCTGAATTAATTATTTTTGGAATTATAGCACATCTTTCAGGGAAAAAAACCAAAAAAATCCGGAGAGGAATAGTCCATCCAAGGTCCTATCTATGTTATTCCATACTATTAAAAAATGGAAATTTACTCCAAATAATATTACTTAACTTCACGTGTCAGAAACAAGGTTTAGTTGCCCTCATCTGATTAACTAGCGCACCATTATTGTCATTGTAGATACTTCAGAGTTTTATGAGGTTGTTATAAAGCCTTTCCATAAAAAGCAAGTAGATTTATCTGCCTGAATTTACCATAACATAACTTTCTGTGATCATCTTTAAATGCAATCTCTTTTTTTTTTTTTTAACATCCTCATTTATCTGTGGACACTGAAATTGGCTCAAGTGCCAAAGGCATAGAAATTTGAGGTGACTAATTTGAGGTGTAATTCTCTAGTTTATATTTCAAAGAGCGTCCCTTAGCCATAAGGTCATCCCAGTGAATCCTAGTCTTGCACTCAGTAAATTATTTAGTACGCATATGACATTTGGTATTTTCAAATGCATGTTGTTACCTTCTAGTTATTTACCAAGTAGTGCATGCCATTTTGTATCTTGTTCTGCAGGAACCATTCCCCTGCAGGAACATTACCACTGATACACTAGAGGCTGAGCTAGGGCAAAAGCTCCTAGTCTCATGATAAAAATGTTCAACATTACAGGCTAAAAGCCAGTGCCTGTGGAAATTAGCATGAAACATGTTTGCCCCAAAGTAAAGTATTACAGCTATTGCTTTTGCTATTTACCACAAAATGCTTACTAATATTAATTATATCACTTATTACTTAGGGTGTGTTGATAGTTCTTACTGTCACTAAGAACAGTGTCCAATAGAGTTTGAATTTCACAGAATGTCCCACATAGCTAATATTTGTACCTTACTGGCTTCCTTTGAATTTCTTAGTGCTTTTGTTCTAAAATGCTGAAAATGATCAAATTTCTAGAGACCACCTCAGTCAGTTGTTTCACTGCTATGTGACATGGTGATTTTTTCACTGATTTAAACTTACTATTAGGTGCTTTGTAAATTGCTAACAACCTCTGAATTTCCTTCCTGCCTCTCTCTGCATTTTAGAAAAATAAACTTTGATCATTGTCTAGTCCATCAGTCAAGAAAAAGTAGGCTGGAAATTTTGTGCGTGGTCATGGAGAGTATTAGAACTACCAGGCAGTGCTCCTTAACTGTCCATACTGGAATGCGTGGAGAGACGATGAGGGTAAGTATGTTTGAGAGAGTTCTGTAACTTAAATGAACAAACATAAAAGGCTCATTTTTATAAATGTTATGGTTGGATTTAAGTGCAGTGTTAATGATGTAAACTCAGAAAAAAGTAAATCAATGTTATTGCACTGGACTGAGTCAATCTTTTGTTAGTATTATGTGACTGAGGGACAGCAAGTACATGACAGGATGGCTACTGCTTTGGGTGAAGTGTTGGCAAAGATGTAGCATTTACTGTTTCTTAGTTTGAATCTCAAATGCATAACCTATTTCTTGTTATTATATAATTCTATAACAAATAGGAACTTCAAGGGTCAGCATAGATTGTTTTACATTCTTCCTCCCTCTCCCTTTCTCTTCAGTGTGTTTGAATAATGTAACAAACAAACCTTTTGAGTTTTGCCCATTACTGGTATTTGTAGAAAATTCACCAAATTTTCAGTAAGTGATGCAAGGTAATGTACTGCCTTTGTATCAAACTTCATTAACATACAAAGTTATTAATATAGAATTCTTTAGTTGTGCAATTTGATCTTCAATTTCAAAGCTTCCTCCTGGCACTGTAATTCTCAATATATAGTTATTTATTTTTTCATTTCAATTTGTAACTTCTTCTTTTGATACTTTTTTAAATTAACAGTTTCACATTATTGAAGATCAGAGCTCTAAAGGGCGAGACAAAGCCATTGTTTTTCCTGCGCACACGACGATTGCTTTCAGTGTATTTGAACTTTATATTCATTTGGATGGGAATTTTGGTAAGTGATATGCATTTTTGTCATTATTGCTATTGGTTATAACGGCCTGCGATTTTAAACCACTTTTCTTGCTCTTGATAAGTATACTTAAGTTCTGATTTCATGTAATGGCATGTTTTAATTTTATGCACATTAGTAGACTGGCTTTCCAAGGTTAACAATTCTTAAGAAGGCAAACCAAAGTACTGGAGAAGAGTGTTTCCTGGAAAAGTTTTCTAAAACTGACTTTGTAATGTATTTTTTTTTAATCCCACAGTTGTGTGGAACGAAAAAAAAACCACTAAGAACTTCCTTATATTTCTAGCCTATAAGGAACAGGCCATCTGACCAGTTTTGCATAAAACAGGAAAGTAAAACAACCCACATAAAGAAGTGTGCAGAATTTTTAAACTAAGTTAAGATGAGCCTTTCATTTCAGTCTGATACATCACAACTATATATGGATAACTCAAGATATTTATGAAGAAATAATCAAAATTACTGAAAATGAATTTAAAAAAAATTAAAATCACATAACCCCTGTGTTTCTCCTTTTGGTGAAAGGATAGCACATATTTACATTATTGCACTAATTAAAGTGTAGCCTAGAATGTTATGAATCTTATCAATATCATTCATAATAAATCAGAAAAACAGTTTTAGGATTTGATCTAGTACTTAATGACATGACATGGTAAACACCCCCTGACTAGAGTTCAAGTTTTAACCACTGGGTTCACATGTATTTAAGTACTGGAATCTCTGTGAGCTTCCTTCACCCGACTACTGAAGGAACTTGACTTTCTAGAATATTGTGGTTTTCTGTAAATAGCAAGATAAAAGCTCTGGTTAGGAAAATAATCTCCTGTCTCTACAGATTTGTATTAGACTGTTTTAGAAGTTTCACATAGCTCTGTACCCTTTGGCATGCACAGTACAAACCTTCCACTGTAAAGGACATTTTTACTGAACTATGGAATACCTTTACCTAAAAGAGATAATAGTGTATTGTAGTTCTTTATATTCACTTCCATAGTGCTCAACAGTACTTGCAATTTTGGAAGTGCAATGTGTAGTTCCACGTACAATGGTTTTGCTAAAGTCATTATCAGTGACTTATCAATACTCAATGAACCTGATATTTGTATTTGCATAATTAAAGAGAGTTCTCAGTTGAAAAAGTTAAAAACTTGTCTGTTGGGTTTTTTGTTTTGGTTTGGTTTTTTTCCCCAGTTCCCTGTAGTTTATTATTCATGTATTTCACTTTAAATGTTTGCTTTCACGTTATGGATAAAATGTAGGTGATAATTAATTTTAATTTTTAAAACAGAAGTTTTAGTAGTTGGTTTGAATATTAGAAGACTACAAAACTTGCTTGTTCCTCCATCAGAAGTGGAACTTTCATTTACATGATGCTGACTCTCTTAATGTGGCCTTAAATTATGTAGAAACCAAAGCAAACTCTGACCTATGTTGAAAGCCACCAACATTTAAAAATTCTCCTTGAATTAGTGTCATTTGATTTTATGGACTATTACTGTGTGCAGACTTGTATGAAGAAGTAGTATTATTAAAACAATACTGAAGCTGAATTTAATCACTGTCAACTTCATAGGTTAGAAAGCATATTAAACTCTGTGGTGCAGTTATTGTTTTTAAATGTTGCTATTCTAACAACTTCCTTTTTATTTATACAGAACTCTGTGTGACTCCAATTTCAAAAGGAGGATTTGAAAAAGAGAAATCTGGATCATCTTCACTGACCAAATTAAGGAGGTTAAAGAGTAATCTGTTTCATCAAAGTATGACTTTCGATATTTGTATCCAAATGTCTTAATGCCTGTCTAATGCATTATTTTTTAAATATAGATTTCTGTGTAAGATTAATGTTTCAAGTAGCAAATTTTGATGGGAAATGGATCTATTTTAATTTCTTGTGTTTTGAAATGATTTAAAAGTTATTAAGAATTATATTTGGGAATCAGGCTTTTTCACACATACATTTATTCTAAGGCTATTCATTGCAGCTCCAAGTGTCTTCAAATAAAAATTTAAGGATGATAAATTGGTATGGAGCAATTATACAACTAATTTCAATTAATATTAAGCATACTGCATATGCTTATCATTTACATCTAGATTATGCAATACAAACTATAACATACAAATAATATTTCAGGGCAATAACTTTAATTTTAATACCAACAATATTAAATATTTGAATGTACTCTTTAGGCTATATTCACACATGGCAGGGATATGGGCAAGATACAATCCTTGTTTTGCATTCTGATAGCAACACAACATCCAACAACATTGAGTATTGCTGTATGTAGCTACGTTTTTTTTTAGAGCAGGATTCCATACTTTTAACATTGCTTGGTCTAAAACTGCTAATCTGAGTGTGAAGATAAATGTTGAGCAGTAGGCTCATCCTTCCAAAGGCTGCTCTGTATAGGTGTCCTTGATTGAGAATGGGATACAAAGAAGCAAACGGCTTTTATGGACCAAGGCTTCAGTGCTGCTCCAGTCCAAACTAAGGAATAAATCCTCAGTGGGTATGATGTATCTTAGCAGCTGTAGCTGCCTAAAAAATTGTCGTCCAATTTAAACTAACCAGCAGCCCCTGAAGAGAAAGGTACAAGGTATCACAAAAGTGATTTCTCCCTGGGGTGTTTGGATGCTCGGCAATTTGCTGGGAGGTCACCATGGAGTCCTCCAAATTTTCTAAACCTTTTGAGTCCAGGCCTCTGATGGAAAGTAATCTACAAGCTGGGATGTCTAGAGTGGTTTTGTGAATCAGTTATTTCCTTAATCAGACTGACAGACTATTTGTAAACAGTTTATAACATAGTGACAAATCATTGCTTTTTTGTGTGCATTCTTTTTCAGACAAGAGAGTAGTGGCTACCATTGCCAGCTCTGATGCTTATCTGGAGGACCTTTTTACAGATTATTATGAAAAAGCTGCAAGCATGACTGATCTCTCTACAGGCTATCTCAGAGAAGGGTCTCATATCCGAATTAATTTACTTAATAACAACATCCCCAAAGGTCCCTGTGTCCTTTGTGGAATGGGAAGTTCTAGAAGGGAGACAGTCTATGGATGCCTAGAATGCTCTTTTAATGGACAGAAGTATGTACGACTGCATGCTGTGCCCTGTTTTGACCTCTGGCATAAAAGAGTAAAGTAACTGGTCTAGGTAAGTGCCTGTGTTGCAGACATGGGGAAAACTGTGCCACAAACTTCTCAGAATTCGTAAGCATAATTCAAATTGTTTAAACACGGAATAGTGAGAGTGCAAAACATTTTATTACACTATTATTGTCCAATTATTTACTTGTCAATAACCTTTTATTTGAAAATGGCTTCTTGCATTCACTGACATTGCTCTTCTTTCTAGAACCTTCTCATTACCATGATAATGAAGAATGTACTTTTAATATGTATTTTCATAATGTCAGAATATATGCTAGAACTTGAAGTTGTTTACACAAACTTGTTGTTAAACCTCCAGATGTTGCCTTTGTCTATACTGGCATATGATGGTAAAATGAGAATATTTCTTAATAATTTAGTGTTTTCATGAATATTTAATTGAAGTATCAGATTAAAAAACTTGCTAAAAGTCAATCTAATGTTTCATTTACAAAAGGGAACAATTAAACCAAGGATATGCTTTTCATATTTGGATGCCATTACCCCGTGTCAACCATTTGTTTAGTTTGCTGAAGTACCAGCCAGGCCACCTTCTGCATTTGGATTTTAGGTCACAACTATTCTTGACTTCCTTTTGTGTGTTCAGAAAAAGAAACCCCACCTGCTTAGTAGGAAATGTTTTGGAAGCTTATGAACTAACAGAGCTACCTCCTTCCAACCCGACTTCAAGGGTGAAGGACTTTGATCTTAACAGCATAAAAGTCTATGTTGTTGAGAATACAAACACCAGAGGGCACTATAAAATAGTGTCCAATACTGACATTGGGAGTGCTGTTGGTTAATACACTGCTGAAGCTCACCCCATGCTATTTTAAACTGGGAAAACAATCTTAAAATGGTTTCCTACGCGCTAGAATTCTAGCTCAAACCGGGACATACCAATGTGCATATCATACACTATAAACACCAAGCACTGTCATATAGCAGATATATGCCATTAACTTCAGAAAGAGCAGCCTCTTCTTTAGAAGAGACTTGGCTGAAAACTAACATCAGTGAGCAGAACAAGTTCTTTTCTAGCTCAAACCAGGATATAAGGATAACTCAAGTATGGAAGCTTTTTTCACGTGTTGCCACTTCCACTGTGTACATCCCATTATTACATATGGAAATGGATACAGCCATTGGTTTTGATGTGAGAAGACTATGATATGCAAGTATTACGATGACACTTGCAGAACAGTCAACTGTAACAGATCATGGTGTTCTCTGATTTTATTTCTTCCTTTTGAGATACCTAACACATTTTATTAGTTGAATGTTAAAAATAAGATCTTTATGGTCACCCTAAGCAATATAAAAAGATGACACTATCAAAAAACAAAACAAAACATTCTGTGATAAAATATTATTTAAAAATCAGTACCCAGAAAACAGCCAAAATTTTTTAAGGTACTTAGAGTTCATCATGCTGGTAGACATTGTATTCCTTTGCTGATATGAAACCATCTCCATCGTGGTCGTTCTTCTTAAATATATCAGCTAAGATTTCATCATGGACTGAGGGATGACGTTTTTTGCCATCTCTTGCAAATTCCTCTTTCAAGTACTGGCTTATCTAGAAAAAAATAAAAAGTGGCTTTTATGCCGGTACCCAACAGCGATCTTCAAGGGCATATATGTAAGTTATTGTGACTCCAGAGCAGTCTAAGTTGCTTCCCAGCAAGTCTGAAACATACTAATGTATTAATAAAATCAAATATCAGTGTTGTACAGTGTAGTTTATGTAAACATACAGAAGCTTTACATCAGCTGCAGCAAAGGCAGCTCATGTAAAGATACCACTGATACAACTATGCCTATAGTTTTATACATCTTACGCCAAATTAGTTTCATCATATTACCTCAAGTTGAGAGAGCTTCCTGTCGCTGTCCTTGTCTATTTGATTAAATGCTTCAACACTGCGAGGTCCCTTATTTACTGCATAAAGTTCAATCTCAAAGATCAGTGTTGCATTAGGTGGAATTTTACCTTGTGCTATGAATAAAAGAATGAAAAAAACATGTAAGAAATCAGACACTGTGTTCAGAGATCACACATGACAAATTCACAAGTAAATGTATTGTAATTTTTAAAAGACGCTTGAGTTAATATTCAGATTAAAGTCTAAATTTAGGTATTACACAGCTAGGAAAACAAATGTAAACAAAATTATATTGCTCGTATCAGTTCTGGTACTTTTAAAAATTAAGAGGAGGATTTATGTTATCCTCAAAACCAAGTACTTCTAAAGTTCTCTTTCACACACTGTCTTGTATGATGGGTCTTATTGAAAGATTGATTCCAAGATGTATGCCTTTATTAAATATCTGCAATCTGAATTAAAAGGTTACAGTAATAGACCAATGCTCATATATATTTCCTGTATGAAGAAACAAGAAAGCAACATAAGGTTTTCCCAACTTATTATGAATTATACTGATGGTTAAAGGGCTTCAAGTAAAATAGTGTTTAAAATATACATCTCATTAGAAAGAAACAATGTGGGTCGCTAAAAATAACCAAAAAGCCCCACCATCACCACCAAAAAAACTCCAAGGAACAAAAAAAAAAAAGTACTGCAATACTTTGTCTAGTCCCTAAAGAACCAAGCCATATTAGACTGTGTTATTCCATTGTCAAAAGGAATTGTTTTCTGATATCTCAAATAAAAACTCTGCTGCCAATATACACAGGTCATTGCAGTAAGCATCTGACAAAAGAAGGAACTGAAGACAGACAGTAACAAAATAATAAGATCTAAAAGGAAAGCAAAAAAAACCTCATCAAGAAATCATGCAGTGTAAAATTCCCACGTGAACATGCAAGTTGCTTCTCTTCCTAGCTAAAGCTTCTGGCTTGTGCCTGTCCTTCACAAATGGAAGGGAAAACTGAATGATCTACTTGTTTATAAACAAAATAGGTTTACATTACTCATCTGAAATATCCATAGTAAGATTAATGGTTTCAGAGTTAAAAAGATTTTAACCTTTCAAGCTTTAAAAATGTAAAAGTTTTAAATATATCTGAATATAAATAATGTTTATATACTACTTACAGAAAAAAAGATACTAGAATTCAGTGACAGTTTACAAATATACATACCAACAGAGGAAAGATATTGAAAGATTTAGAAAGCCACATGCATCTTTTCTAATTCAAGATTAAGCAGGCATCTTTCCCAGCATGCAGGAATACGCTGAGACAGAGGACAGGTAGGCTGTAGGAGAACAATACATTCTTGAAGTGCTACCTAGGACAAACAGTTAACACTAGTGTCAGATTTTTTTTTTTTTTGTTATTGTTATGAAACTTATTCATTAAACATTACGCTCAAGGGGAAGAGATTATTCCTAGTAAACTTCACTGTCTAGAATGGAATTGTAAGAAAGACATAACTGTTGCATGGAATTCTGACATCGTATCACTAGAAAAAAAATTATTATTGAGCAGGTGCTACCTTTTCACAGGAACTACTATACCCAAATCAGAGCTGAATTTAAGTTATTTACAACTGAGTGCAAAAGCGCTGTACAAAATTCTGACTGCAATTTTTTTATTTGAAGTAGACTGCACATATAAGTATTAGTGCTGTGATAGTATGTCATGTGAAAAACTTTTTCAATGGTAACAGACCACTGGAACAGGCTGCTCAGAGAGACAGTAGAGTCTCCTGTGCAGATATTAAGCCTAACTGGATGTGTTCTCATGCAACTTGCTCTGGGGTGAACCTGCTTTAGCACGGGGGTTAGACTAGATGATCTCTAGAGGTCACTTCCAATCCCTTACCATTCTGTAGTAACATTAACTATCCAGAATGTAAGCAGTATTTTAAACGAGTTATTTCTGCTTAGGTTAATTCTGTGGCAGGCACTGGACTGCATTTCAGTTTGCTCAGAAGATGCAGAATGTCATTAAAAGACTAAGCAGGTAGGAGAAACATAATAGAAACTAAACATGACTAGAATGTAATAGATTAAGACAAAAAGTGCTAATATTAATTATGAGGATCTTCCTTTGGCTGTCAGTTCTTTGTATTATGGCAATATTTGGAAAATCAGGTGCCATGTGCTGAATTTTAATGCCCCTAGGTGTGGACCGCTTAGACCAAATAGGATTCTTACTATCATTTACAATACTGCAAGTTTGAAAAGGTAAAACAAAGGAGAATAAAAAAAGTTTAGTATTAATTTTTTTTTACCATATCCTTGCTCTCCATATGCCAGTGATGGAGGAATGATCACTTTCCGCTTTTCTCCAGGACACATATTCATCATAGCAGTATCTAGACCTTTTATGACTTGTCCAACACCCAGAACGAACCACTTTGGATGACCTTCATTTTGTGTCCGACTATTAAAAAGAAATGTGAGTGTGTAACAGTATTTAGTATGTTTTTAATATAAAACCAACTCAGTTATTAGTATAAACATACAGTAGATTATTAGAACACAAGAATGTAAGTGTAGGAATATAAACTATTAAGTGTTTTTCTTCTACATTTATAATAGATTTGTCAAATCCTGAGATCTGCATGGGGCAACCTTTTGAAATAATAACAACTAAGGGGAAAAAACCTAACTCATTACGAAGGCATCCAGCCTTCCCGATAATGTACACTGCATACCAGAAACAATGTGCTACTGCAGAAAGTCTGAGAGGACTGTAGAAATCGGTTCACTGCTACAAAGTGAAAGTCTTCACGTTCTTATGGGATGGGATGTAGCACACATGCATATATTGGGGGGACCTGGCAATCTTTGCTGCAATACCATTTGCTCATGCACTACTCTGTCCAGTTCTAATATTCAGTGCTTGACCCAACGTCTGGTCATATGATGTGTACCCAGAATGGGAGCTACACCGAACGGCAACTGAGCAGCACGAAGCTCAAAAGTTATAGGTGCTCTTCAAGGCAAAAAAAGTGCCAGTAAAATGGTACTGCTAATTTTCTTTTTCAATTATGTGAGTCAGGGAAATGAATCAAGATTTTGTAATAAACTAGGTCACTGGAAGATCTTTTCAAATATGCCTGAAGAATGAGCTGGCTACCTGAAGGAAAGACTCCTTGTCCATAGTTCTGCACAGGCTCAGTTCTACTTGATTAATAGGATGCACCACCGTTAAAACCAAGGCACTGTAAAAATAAAGGTGTTGCACAGCTGTCTCTGTGCAAACTAAGCTAAGTGAAGCTGAAACAGCCTGAAGACAGACAGATGGGCCACAGCGAAAAAGCAAAACGTTTAACATTGAAGCAAAAAGGAAAGCTGCAGGGAAGAGGTGTAAAGACTGAAAACCTCTAACGTGTTGTGTCTGCCTCGCAAAATGCTAACTCTGTAGACATGTACTCAAGTTTTTGTCTAAAACTGCTAGGGTTCCTGCCAGGAGCTCTTATCCGAACCTTAGTTTTTTCTGAACACATTACAGTACAGATCATCGTAGGTGGTAACACGGCGTTTTGCTTTTTTTTCACCTTGCCAAAGGGGTTCTCCATGCGAGGGATGGGCTGCAGCCTCTCACTGACCCTCCCAGTTGGTCCCCTTCACTGATGATGGCCACCAGTTTCAAGCATGACTTTGGTTTTACAGATTCCCTTAGTGCTGGTCCCTCTTGACCCTAGATAAACCCTACACCCTCCAACGCTTGGCTGAAGAAAAATAAAGCCTGAGATGGGGCGAAATTACAAATATGGTTAGCATGATCCCCACTTTGTGCCCACGCTGGGAGAACAGTAGGCATTTTTTACCCGCCTGAGGGCACAGGGTGGGCCCAGTGTGCCCCCTCAGCCGGGTAAGCGGGACCTGCTACTCCCGGGGCCCGGGCAGGCTGTGCCACGTACACTGCCAGGCTAGGGCCTACGTTCCCTTCCAACCTAACGCGGTGCCCTTCGGGCCCACCTGCAGTAAAACTTGGATCCATCGCTAGCCAGGAAACCGTCGTAGTGTGCGTTCAGCAGGTCCCCCTTCTTGCTCTTCGGACTGCATACCTCGGGGAGGTGCAGCACCTCTATTTTAACCTCCGCCGCTGCCGCCGCGCCACCTTCGGCCTGCGCCGGGGCCGCTAGTAGGGCCAGTGGCAGGAGAAGCAGGGCAAGCCCGCGGCCCATGTCTCTTCGAGGAGGTCGCTGGCGTGGCATTGTCCTCGCAGAGCCTGCCCTGTCGCACCCTTCCCGGACGTGGGAGTGCGCGCGGCCCAGGCAGTGGCAGAGGGGGCGGTTCTTCAGACTCGCCCCATGTGCTCAGGAAGTGAAAAGGACGTCAGGAAACGAGAGAGTGGGTTTGCAGGGGCCAAGCAGCGCGGGCTGACGCGCATGGGAGATGCGGACTGTCTCGCGGGGCGGACGGCGCCGCCGGGGCCGCCACGGCCGTCACGAGCCGCCGTGCCTCAGCTGAGCGGCTCCGCCTCCGCGTGCGCAGGGAGTACGGGCGGCGGGGACGGGAGGTGAGCGCCCATCCCCGCGGCGGCGTCGGCGGTGGCCGCCTTTTCCCCGCGGCGACGCAGGAGGATGCAGCCCGGCGTTGGGCTCTGAGGGATGGAGGGGGTACTGTACAAGTGGACCAACTACCTGGCAGGTAGGCAGGGGGCCTGCAGGGCGGCGGCGGCGGTGGTAGGGGGGAGGCTGGTGCCACTCGGGCCTGCGGCCGCCGGGAGGGGGCTCGGCCTTGTCCGTGAGGGCGCTGATGCTGTGTCGCGGGGGGCATCGCCGCGTTCCGTGGGCTGGGCCAGGGACTGTTTTTCACGCTCTGCCTGAGAAAGTGTTCACCGCTTCCACCGTCGCTGGATAGTGGGGTGGTCTGTCGCGGTGGGGCACCCGGAGCCGGCTGCGGGGGCCGGTCGGCGGGCGTTGCGTGGCTGCTAGTCGCCAGCTTTCCCCGCGCGCTTCTGCCCCTGTGTGGATGCGAGCCTTGGTGGGACAGGGTCCCTCGCTCCTACCAATGGTCTCGCAGGGAGATGCGCACGGTCTCTGTAGTCTCCCACTGGGAACTGGGTGCCGGGGACGCACCTCTCGAGACCTTGGCCTTGCTGCAGGTAGACGACGCCTGAGGGTTTTTTTTTTTTTCCTAACGGCTCAGTAGTGGGAGTTTCCATTGCACCTATATTTCCTCTCAGAAAAATCTTTAATTTGCAGCATACAAACTTGGCAGGTAATCTTTCTTGCATTTGAGGATTCATTTAGGATTACATATTATTTTAAGTGATAAATGTAAGAGTTTGAGTTGTCTTTTAATTTACTTTTGGATGGCAGTTTTTTCGAGTCTGGTAATCCCGTATACTAACCCTGTAAAACATCTAAATAAACTAGTTCTAGGTGGAGTTTACAAATCGTATTTTAGTACTGCAGACAAAAAAGCACCAAATGCCTGCGTTTGCATTCAAAGGTGGGGTTTTGTTTGCCTCACCCTCTGTGGTGATAGATACTACCTCCCTCTGGAGATAGCCATGCCTGGATGGTACTGTCAAGGCAAAACAGATTTTTCTTCTGACACTGTAATAGGACTAATTTCCCCCCCACCCCCGAGCAAATCAGTGTTGGATCATATACCATTCTTAATAAGGCTTTGTGTTTGACTGCTTTGACAATATGTTGTCTACTTGATATGTGCTGGTCTGCTTCATCATACTCTGATTTTGAATGTAGAGTGCTATGAAAATTGTTAGAGTTTGTTAGATGAGCGCCACATGACAAGAGTTGTGTGTGCTGCTGTGAATTGGAGTATACAGAGCATAATCTTGCATTTTACAGAGCAAATATAATTATATATATGCTGGCCTTCCAGTGAAAGAGAACAGTTGTATTTAAATAGACATTCAATATGGTATTTTTTGTCACTCAGAAATAATGTGGAGAAAGCACATATAGGAAACAGTAAGTACAACTTTCTTTTCAAAATAAAATGGAAATTGTCACTCTAATTTATGTTACCAAAAATGTTACTGTAACAAAAGGTAGAAGGTCACAGATAATCAGATCTTATGATGCTTGATATAAACTCCTCATTTGAAGTCTATTATTGAATAAGTAAATGTACAACAGTACCTCTGAGTGTTGTACACACAATCGGTTGCTAAATCAGCGTGCAGCAAACCTGCTAAAAGTTGGTAGCTCTCTAAAATAGCAAGCTGTGGAACCTTTCCTTCTGTTTGTGTTGCCCAGCTGAGACCATCTGCTCTTTCATTTCAGAATTAGGGTGTCAGGACCTCCTACAATTTCCAGTATATAGTCAGAAATGTATTTATTTGTATTTTAATCATATAATGGTAAGGTTGGAAGTGACCTCAAAGATCATCTAGTTCCAACCCCCTGCCATAGGCAGGGACACCTCCAACTAGTGTAGGTCTCTCAACGCCTCATCCAACCTGGCCTTGAACACCTCCAGGGACGGAGCATCCACAACCTCCCTGGGCAACTTGTTCCAGTGCCTCACCACCCTCACTGTAAAGAACTTCCTCCAAACATCTAGTCTAAATCTCCCCTCTGCCAGTTTAAACCCACTGCCCCTTGTCTTGTCATTACAAGACCTTGTAGATAGTCCCTCTCCAGCCTTCCTGTAGGTCCCCTTCAGATACTGGAAGGCTACTATAAGATCTCCTTGAAGCCTTCTCTTCTCCAGGCTGAAGAGCCCCAACTCTCTCAGCCTGTCCTGAGAGCAGAACTGATCCAGCCCTTTGATCATCTTCGTGGCCCTCCTCTGGACTCGCTCCAACAGTTTCTGAAATTTTAAAATGTTATTACCAGCTTTGTTGTTACTGCTGTAGTTTTGTTTTTGTTTGTTTGTTTGTTTTTTTTATCCAGAAATAGGTGTAATACTTGTCATTAGCAGTGGAAATAAGGAGCTTCTTGTTATTGCTGAATCATTGTAAAAAACATCTAATGTCCTCTATCATTAAAAGCAAACCAGAAATACATTATTCTTTTCTTTTCCCTCTCAAGTAGTAAGTCTGCATCTAAAAATTTGTGAAGTGTAGAATTGTTAAATGTTTTGTCAAACAGAATAGTCTTCCCGATTTCATATTGCTAGAGGTGTTTTTGTTCTTTAGCTTGCTTGTGTGAGACATTTGGAGTCTACATGTAAAGTCCTTTGCTGTTGTTTTTTTTTAATACCAGCGCATAATGTGGGACTGGAATAATCACCAACGTAGGGTTTCTTTTTATCAGAATTGGGCTGTTGAAACTTAGCACTTGTACATGTGCTTCAGAGATAATGGCAGCACAGACACTGTAGAAGGAAAAAAACAACACTGCTGCATTTCTGAGCTGCATTTTACAGGGTATATGGTCTTAAGTACAGTCATTTCATGACTTGTGTGCATGTATTCTTTAAGTATACGTGGTGATGTACACTTAGAGTTTGAAATATTTCCTGGGGGAGTTCGTATCCCTTGATGTTTGTACTTTTATGCTGTTTTTATATCCCATTGTGGATCTGCATTTTGAAAGATGGAAGTGCTTACCTTTTATTTCCTTACTGTGCAATTCTGACATGATGGGTTGGGGCCTGGTCTTACAGTTCTTGAATTAGTTTTGGTGTTCAAACTTTTACTGACTTACTGTGAGCATTAAAACAAGCTGGAGTGATAGGCCCAGGTGAACCTCATGAGGTTCAACAAGACCAAGTGAAGGGTCTTGGACCTGGGCCAGAACAATCCTTATTATCAGTACAGGCAGGGGGATGAGGTGATAGAAAGCAGCCTTGGGGTAAAGGTCTGAATGAAAAGCCAAACATGAGCCAACAGTGTGTGCTTACAGTCCAGAAAGCCATTTGTGTCCTAGGCTGTGTCAAAAGATGCATGGCCAGCAGATCGAGAGAGGTGATTCTGCCGCTTTGCTCAGGTAACACCTCACCTGGGGTAGTCCATCTCTGGTGCTCCCAACACAAGAAGGACATGGATCTTTTGGAATGGGTTCAGAGGAGGGCCATGAAAATGATCCCAGAGGGGGTCTAGAATACCTCTCCTATGAGGACAGCCTGAGAGAGGTGGAGTTTTTTCATCCTGGAGAAGACTGGGGAGACCTAATAGTGGCCTTCCAGAAAGGGGCCTACAAGAAGGCTGCAGAGGGACTGTTTACAAAGGCCTGTGGTGAAAGGATGAGAGGCAATGGTTTTAAATTAGAGAAGAGTAGGTTTAGGTTGGACATTAGGAGGAAGTTTTTTACCATGAGGGTGGTGGAACAGGTTGCCCAGGGAGGTACTTGAGGCTCCATCCTTGGAGCTGTTCAACATCCAGGCTCCACAAGGCTCTGGGCAGCCTGATCTAATGGATAATGTCCCTGCTTGCTGTAGGAAAGTTGGACTAGATGACCTTTAGAGGTCACTTCCAACCCAAATCATTCTATGATTATGAAACCTTTAGCTGATTTTCAAGCCTCTGGTACTTGGTTAAGCCTCCTGCGTTACAATATGCTGCCACTGGATTGCTGCTCCTTGCTCTGTCGGAATGGCAGTTGGGAAGTACCATGGACCATGTTGCCAAATATATTCAAATACATTCTTGGCCATGCAGTGACTACCATTCCAAACTCTTAAGGAAGTTAAAGTTTATTGTCAAGGGATAATCTGCTCCTATTGTACAGCTGACTTGGATCAGAAAACCTTTGAAACAGGATTTCTTGACAACTGAACTAAACTTTTCTTTTGCCGTATAATGGAATATAATGAGAAATTAAATCCTTGCATTGAAAAAGAATGGGAGTCAGATATCCATATAGTGCTAGTGTGGTTATAGGGTGGTTCTGGTCTTCAGACTGCACAGGTTGTTGATTTCCTAGTATGTTATAAGAATAGTTTCATGTTTGCACTGCTAATGAAAGTTCTAACAGTCAAAGAGCTGAATTTAGTTTGTAATTGTGATGGTTTGGGAGTTAACACCCCTTCCCCCCCCACTTTGTAAAATCACCCAGACTAGACTCAGCCAGCTAGATGTTAAGGAATGAAGCTGTATTTACAGCTTAGCACAATATACGTGAATATTTGCGGAAATATACAAGTTAAAGGTAATACAGAAACACAGTACCCCTCACAGAAATCGAGAGTCCCTGGGAGAGGGTTGTAACTGCCCTTCCACCTTCTTTCAACCCCTCTACCTTACCTCAGGGTTTGCTTTATGTGCAAGGTGAGTTTGGAGGATGGCCTGGGGGGTTAGAAGTAGAGTGGTTATTTAGGTTACTCAGCAGTGAGAAGACAAAAAACTAGAGAGCCAAGACTCTCTTGAGTGTCTTATCTATGTGTTCTTGTTCTTATACATCTCAGCAAATCTACAAGTGAAGCAGACATACCATTGTTTTCTCTTCACAACCTATAATATAATTTTTTTCATTAAAATATTACAATTAGCCTCCAACCTGCACAGTAATTTACTAATTACACTAAACGTTCCTTTTCATGTGTTTTATTTTCCTAGGTTGGCAGCCTCGGTGGTTTGTTTTAGATAATGGGATATTGTCATATTATGATTCACAGGATGATGTTTTCAAAGGCAGCAAAGGAAGTATAAAGATGGCTGTCTGTGAAATAAAAGGTAAGAATTAATTGATTTCAGCCTGAGGAAATTTTATCTACCAGGGAAATGGAAAAAGTCACCCAGTATACCTTTTGTATTACAAGTTTTGACTTCTATTTGACTGCTTTATAATTCACAAAGAATAATGAATTTGAATTTTGAAGACAAAGACAGAATGGTATTGACAGTCACAGCTCTGTTTTGAGATTTAGAACCTACCGCACCTTCCATTTTGTTTTAAATAACTGTATGCATATGGATTATTCTTGAAGTTACCTTGATTAGTTGTTTAGTTCTGCTGCTTTTCCCTCTTGTGACCAGGGTTGTGAAACTGAATCACAAATGCTATTTTTTCAGAAAAAGCAGCAGAAGTGACCCAAAAGGTGAGATTGTTATGAACCAGTCTTTTGGTTTCTCGAGTCATTTTTACTTTTGTCACTGTCAACAGCTACCTACATGCATAGGTGATGGATGTGTTGGAGTTAAGTCAACTGTTTGTGTCAGACTGAGTTTAACCTTTAGCGTATCCTAAGCTGTAGGCTAATAGCAAGGCATTGTTTAACTGTCCATTGCTTGAACTCTTCCCAGATACCCATCGATGCTTGTTGTTGCGTTTTTATGAAGGAAAGATAATAGTTGAGGACTGGATTTAGTGCAACCTGCTGCATCCATGACTAGTGGGGAGTGGGCAGAGGAACTGTGGTTGACAACATGAAACTCAGCAGAGTATTCAGTTAAAGATGTAGCATCAAATGTAGTAGACTATAAACAAATTCCATGCCAGTTTTAGGACTCTTACAACACTGAACCAGATTTCATCTAGAAGGCAGATTCAGTTTTGAACCTGCTCCTCTAAATACTTGTCCCTGCAACAAAACTCTTCAGTTTACCTTGTTTAGACCAGGTTTGTAGTACAACAGTTGCTGCAGGCTCATGCACGCTGTATTGTTAATACAGAAATGGAACCTCATTTTACTTGATTCTCTCCACTGTTCTTGTGTTCCTTGAAGGCATCCTGGGGAGAAGGGTTGAGCGGCATTGGACTATTTGTTATTTAGCTGTGGTACCTGATGATTTGATTTGCTGTATTTGATAAATAATTGTTGAAGGGTGGGGAAGATAGGGAGGTTGTGCCTTTCCTGCTCCCCCCTCCAAAGAAAAATTGTTGTGTCTTTGTTTTTTGTTTTTTTTCTCCTCTATCAAAAGTCCATGCAACAGACAACACAAGAATGGAACTAATCATCCCAGGGGAACAGCATTTCTACATGAAAGCAGTTAATGCAGCTGAAAGGCAAAGGTGGCTGGTAGCACTAGGGAGTGCAAAAGCCTGTTTAGCAGATACCAGAACAAAAAAAGAAAAAGGTATGTATGTTACTCAGAGCATATACAATCTTACCATTTTTACACATGCTCATTTTCAGATAATGGTAGTTCAAATATTTTGGTGGGAAACCAGTATGACTGTCTTTAAATATAAATCATCATTATTTCTAGTCATCAACATTGTAAATTTCCCCTTGATGTTTGAATTAGAGGTCACCACAATTGAGCTTATCTGTGTTAAGAAGCAGAAATATCAGTCACTTGTTACAAGAACAAGCATATTGTTTGTAGCTGTTCTGAATCCACTTAATTTCTGATGGTTTGATTTTAAAAAAATTCTAGTTACTACTGGGCTTTGATGGGATGTTTTGTGGGGTTTTTTTGGGTGACGGGTTTTTTGTTTGTTTTGGGTGGTTTTTGGTTCCCCCCCCCCCCCNATGTAATAATTTCCACTGACATTTTTTCTGCATTACATTGCAAGGATTGCAACTTCATCTTTCCTGGTAATGTGCTTCTTTCTAGTGGTCAGTAAATTAGCATCAGTTATCCAAAAGTACAAAACTGTCTGCTTCAAGTACAGCCCTTGACTCAGTGCAGAATCCAATTTTTCTCAAAATTAAGTGAAAGCTTAAGTAAGTTTTTTTTAATTGATATTTAAATTTTAAATGAAAAGTGCTTAAAAATTAAAATGTCTACATAAATTGTATGTAATAAATTGGCTTTGTTGGTTTTTTTTACTAGAAATAAGTGAGACCAATGAATCTCTTAAAACCAAAATGTCTGAACTTCGTCTCTACTGTGATCTTTTAATGCAGCAAGTTCATACAATACAAGAATTTGTTCACCATGATGAGACTCGCTCTCCTCCCAGCATTGAGGTACAGTACATCTAGAATGCTGTTGGAGAGCTTAATTATATAATAAAGCTGAAATTTCCATTGCCATCTTATACCTTTTTCATCTCCCTAATATTGGGAGATTTAACCTAATACCAGTTTTTGAGTGCTTGCACGTATGTAATACTAACAGTGTTTATATGTGTGTAAGGTATCTGGATGATTTAACTGTAATTGCAACATGCATTAGGAAGCAATTGTGCTATGGAATCATTTGGTTAAAAGCCCAGAACAGCTGTCATGTGAGCTATGATAAATTAATCTTGTTTCTCATTTCTGTCATGGGCAGAGTAGTTGAAACAACCTTGTTTGTCCATTCTTTACTTCCTTATGTGGGAGGATATTGTTATCTGTGAAAGCTAGTGAAACCTTTTATATAGTTAAATGTATCTGAATAAGCATAAGAAAAATGATTCTAGTGTTTCTACTTTTGAATTAAACTACTGAAAGTTTATGAATTACTTCATTCTTCCTTCTCTTGAGCAGGGAATGGCAAATCAAGATGTTGATGGTTAGTCCACATGGCAAGTGATTGTCAGTTTACAGCAAAGTGCAACTGACCTCTAGGCTTCTTGCACTAGAGCAATAAAACCGTTCCCATGTTCTACCGCAATTAATTTATTTCACTCAATGTTTTCCGACAGCTTCTAGTCACTCTGAGACAGAATTTGCAGTAAAAACACTATAGCATTGTTGGCTGATACCCTGAAAAAATCAGATGTCAGAAAGGAATTACAATACTGTCATGTTTGTTTGCTTAAATTAACCTTGTTGAAAGATGAACATTTGATTAAATAAAACGGGAAGTAAAAGTTCTTAGTGGTAATGAGGGAAAATAGTGTGTATGGGTGTGGTGCTAGGGGGAGACTTGTATCTGCATCTTTTAATTTATTGCTTATGCTTGTGCTTCCATTTATTTTCAGAACATGAATGAAGCCTCTTCCTTGCTTAGTGCCACATGTAATACATTTATTACAACACTTGAAGAATGTGTGAAGATTGCTAATGCCAAGTTTAAGCCAGAAATGTTCCAGCTGCCTCACCCTGATCCTTTAGTTTCTCCAGTGTCACCATCACCTGTCCAAATGGTTTAGACATTTTGAAATATTATTTTCAAGTGTTACATTGTTGGTTAGATGAGGGGAAAGGTGACAGGAGTCTATACTGTTGCTATGATGTCAGTAGTTGGAATTTTGACTCTATTATCATCAGTACTGGTTCTGAGCATAAGTCCAAAACTTCCCATTCACAGTGTATGTTTACTAGACTTTACCTAATGAGAACAAGTTGTCATACGTGATAGATTGTAATGTACTGAGATTTCATAAATGACTGAGGGTTAACTTTTTCCCGGTTTAGCTGGGTTTTAGGTTTGGTTTGGGTTGGTTGGTTGGTTGTTTTTGTTGTTGTTTTTTCTTTTTTAAAAAAAACCAAACTAGCTGTATACAGAGTTAAAAAATTTCACAACTTTGCCTCCATTTTATTGGAGGCATGCTGTGTGGCTTGAAGCACATCAGCAAGATGATATGTTTTTCAGTGTACTTAAGTCATAATGTTTGTATTAAGCTGACATGCCCCTAATTAACAAAAAAGTGAGTAACAGTCAAGATACTACTTGCATAAGTCTTCACTACTGATTGTTTCTCTTGGAAGGACACTGTATGTGGAATCATCCTAAATGTCATCTTAATCATATGTATAGATTCTAAAATGGGCTGTATTGTGGGGTTTTGTTGTGTGAATCCCCTTCTTTGCACTTGAATCTCTTATCTCTTCAATCAGTTTACTTACAAAGCTGATCATTACTGATTTTAATTAAGAACATTCTTTGATATGGACAGAGCTTTGACAGTGATACCAGAAGAACAACAAGGAAATACAAGACACAGTTTTACTTTATTATGTAATGGGGATTTTTAAGATGGTATTTGGTAGAGGAAAAACATCTTTATCTCTGTGTTTCACAGCAATTAACAGATAGCTCTATGAGTAATTCTGGGGCAAGAGAAAATTAATTGCGTAGAAATTAGATAGTATTTTTTGTAGTAAACTGTTTCCCCTACTAGTTTCTATATACTTAAATCAGATTTTTAACTAAAAATGTTGGCTTTTCATTAAAAATATTACCCTCTGTCTTTGTAGAGACTATAAATAGAGTAACAATTAATATAAAAATGTATATTATTCTTACAAATAGTTTTTGACATTTTTGGTGTGGTTGTTTGGATTTTTTTTTTTCCCCTCTAGATGAAGCGTTCTGTTAGTCATCCTGGTCCTTGCTATTCAGATAGGTAATTTTCTGTTTTACTATGTTGGTTTTCTTTTCTTATGTCTCCAAAAATCTCCCTAAAGCTGCTAGCATTAAAAATGTGAGAATTGTTTCTTTGGGTAAATAAAAAAAAAAAAAGTAATATGTTGATCTAATTTTGAAAACTAAAGATGCAGAGTATCAGTGTGGGTGGCAAATAATATAGCTGCTGTTTCTAATACACTATAAAAATTTATTCATGGCAGAAACTTTATGCAAATGGTTCTGATAAGTTCATGAAATTAGGCACGGAAATTAGCTTGGAACACTTAACATTCTTTTGGGGGTAGTATTTCAGATTTTCAAGATATTTTCTTTTGCATGGAAGAATTGTATTACATTTTTATTTTGACGTTCAGGCTTTGCAATTTTAAAAATTAAGAGTATTCCGTTGACTGCCATTTTTACTTCAATACAGTGAAAAATATTGATGCTAACAATTTAGGTTAAACATCAAAATAATTTTAAAGTATATAAAGTTTGTGTGGTTTGTTGCAGATTTTGCCTGCTAATAGATTTCGTTTCTTTTCTAGGAATAATCACTCTATAGAAGAACCAACTTCATCCCTTCATAGATTTTCACAGCAGCGCAGAAGAACGTACTCTGATACAGAATCTTACAGTGATACTCCTTTTGAAGATTCTCAGAGTAAGTTTTATTTTTTATCTGTTGACAGGAGCTGTTCTCATACAGCACAAGGGAAATAGGTTTCTTAATTATGTAGTTTTGGTTGTAAGATTCCTATATTATAAATCAAAGCAATTGTACTATATGGCTGCTTTTTTTGCTGGCTTTCATTTGTATTGAAAAGGATCTTAAAGCTGGAGTAGTATGGAAATCAATGAGACTGCTGGGAAGAGAGAGACACAATCAGAAAAGGGATGAAGGGATGTTTGTGCTGAGTCTTACGTGAGTGATGTTCTTGTAAGTCATGTGGAGCACTGTTGTTTTACACCTGCTTGTTTATCACAAAACAAATTTTTTCTGTGACCCCCGTGAGTGGTGGGAAGTAATTTCCACCTGGTGCGTTGCAGAAAGATGATTAATTTCAGTGGCTGCTCGTCTTTTATAGAGGACAGAGTTCTGAAAGAGTGCAGGCTTGACAATAATAAATAAAAAAATTTAAAATGATGTTGTGATCAGAGTATTATTCCCTTCTGAGTAGATGAGCCTGCTCACTTCATAGCCAATTCTCCTGCAGCTTTTCGTTTTGAATCTTCCTGTCATTTTTCACTTCATTATGACTCCTCTCAGGAAGACTTGAACTTGACTATTTCTACTTCTTGTAGAAGAAAGTTCTTCTTGGCTAGTTTGGGTGTGTCTTGCTTCCTTTTGGAGCACCCAGTGCCTCACTTGGAAAAAAAAGAAAAAAAAAAAAGAGACCTGTGCATTACTGACAGCCCATGTGAGCACAAAATGGCACTAATGCTTTACATTCTTTCATGAAGCTGGAGTTTGCACTTTCATGTGATTTCCTTGTTTCTCTGATGCTCACATACTGCAGGCATGTGTGTATATGTATAGATACTTTAAAAAAAGGTAAACTATTAATTGAATATCCTTCATATCTGTTGTTCTTAGGCATGATACTAACTGAAATATTTAAGGAATTTTTTTTCAGTTAAAAAAAACTAAATACGTACTGATGTCTTCATAGGGTCTGCTCACTGTTCTAGAAGTTCTGTCAATGGAACTCTGGTAACATCAACCATTCCTGAAGAAAATAGATCAGTATTGAAGGAAAGATCTGAACTGGAAGAGACTCTTTCATCCTTTTCTTCCTGAAGAAACTGAAAGTATTAAATTTTCTATAAATAATGCTATGCAAAAGCTGCTGTAATTATACTGTTATTATAGGAAGTAGTAATTTCCCTTTTTAGAAGGATTTCTCTGCACTTTATAGAATTACATAAAACTATCTTTGAAGTGTATTTTATCTTTATACAGTTTATTTGCAAGAGTATTTTCCTAATATTTCACAATTTGACCGTGTTTTTTGGAACAAATGATGGCTTAGTTAAACATCCACTTTTGTAATTGTAGCTCTTTTTAAGAAGTGTGAAGGTCTGACTGATACATGAACAAACCTGCAGGTTATAAACTTCAACAAAAAGATTCCATTTCTTTTGAGAAAATACAGCTTGTGCAATGGACCTCTTGGCCATGTGTACCAGGTCATCTAGAAGGAGCTATTATTAGCCCTGCAGTTGATACTTTTAAGGGCTGTGGAGTGGGCACCAGTGGGTCTACTCTAGCAGCTTGGTAGTAATTGACATTGCCTTTAAAAACACAAGGATATACATGATCTGGTTCTTATTTTTAGCCAATGAAAGTAGAAATATTTAGTGTATTTTTCTAAATAAATGTATGAAAATAACTTAATATGAAACATTTGTACCAAACATTGGATATTTAATAATTTTTATTTATTTATTCCTTTTTGCATCAAAAATTTCTACCTGCTTTCACTACTAAAGATCTGTTAAAGGCTTCACAATGTGCATAAATTGTTTCTGGGGTGCATAGCAGCACAAGTAGCTAATGCAGTGCTTCAAATTTGCTCATTTTAAGATGTGCTTTTAAGAAAGTATTACAAAAGCAAGAACTGAAATATTAGACCATTAACCTGCTACTGTAATGAATATTTTTGTCTATACCTATTTTATTTATGATGTAGTTATACAACAGGGAGCTTTTGTTTTTGCAACTCCTTTGTATCATTCAAGGATGGTATACACCAGGAGATGGATTTTACTCTCAGTTACTTCAGTGTAAATTTTCGTGAGCTGTGAGACTGGAGTCTGACTCTTAATGAGTAATATAGTATAACAGTGCCTACCAGCACCTTGGTCCATAAGGCTGATGATGATAGCATTGTAAGTTGGGGGAGGGGGATTTCTTAGGTATTCATTTAGAGATAAACTTGGTCTATGAAGTCTTAGCTGTAGAGCACTTTAAGCAAGCCATCTACTGTTTTTGATTTACAAAATTGTTAAGTAAATGCACAGGGTTTTTTGCACTCAAGCACATACAAAAATCTGTTTTTATACTCAAATCTTCTTTAAATTAGTTTAATTAGTCTTCCTCTTGTGTATATGAATAATTTGATGTTTTTGAAGAGGCTGGCAAGAGCAGATGAAATGGAATGGAAGCTTTCCTTACAAATTTCTGGAATGTTGATCTATCTAAATCAAAAAGGGGGCCAGAAACACATGAACTGTTGCCCGCGCATAAAATGCCAGTTTGTAAACCATTGACATGGTTGAATGGAATGGTTTGTACAAGTAAAATTGTTTCTTGATACCAGGTTGGAGCTGTCACTTGTGCTCCGTTCTGTCAGTTGTCCTGCAACAAGCATTTGCATATGCGTATCGGCCACACACGTGCTTGTGCATTTTTTTCTGAATGTTTTAGTATATTCTGTATGTGACAGTTGTAAAACTATTAAAGAAGATGGTCAGAGCTGTAAACTACATAGTGCAATGAGAGTATTGTCTTGAATCATATACCATTTTAAGGCTGCGTTTTGGAATTTCATTGAGGTTTTAGCCAGTTCGTAAAGTGTTGAGTGCACGTCACATTAACAAATACCTTTTTCTGGCTTTGAACTGCTACAGCAAAAATAGTTTGGAAGCATGTTGTGTAAAAAGAACTCTGAGATTGATCAGTGCATACACTAGTAAATAATTTTTTAAAATCCTGCAGATAGGATTGTTTAGAGAAAAGTTGTGATAGTTAGATTTAAGCACTTCAGCACTGGTTTGGGTTTCTTCCAACTAAAGCTGGACTGGTGGCTTTGCGTATATGTATCATCTTCCAGCTAAAGTTAAATCTGCCCTTTTTTGTGTATACTTGTGACAAACTTCGTGGCAAAATCCTAAAACTTATTTCAACACAATCAATGAAGATTATATGCTATCATGCTTCTGGCATTTAGAGATAAGAAATAATTTCTGACAGTGATAGTTGCTGGGCTGAATCATGATGATCCGTGTGAAGTAAATTAAAAAAAAAAGACAAAACTTGGATGCTCTTACATTTTCAAGTTAAGGGGACTTGACAGCAATACCTAATTTTATCCTTACTCTTTGTGGTGCAAAATAGGAGTTGATCTTCAGCATAAAATGTTTGATCTCTTCGATCTCTTCGCAAGCAAGTGAAATAAATTTGAAACAGTTAAAAAAAAAAACATCGCTCAAATATATGCAGTTTGTTTATATTCTTCAGGTGGAGATGGTCACTGTAGTTTACTGAGTTATCTTTGTAGCATACAGTATTGATTAGGTGTCATTTAGGAATTTAATTTACTTAGCATTGTGATATTTGTTAAGTCCGGATGAAAAATCCGGAATATTTTGCAAGAGAATATATAGCAAGTCAGGCTGTTTCTCTGCTTCACCACTTTATCTGGTGATGGTTTTCTGGTTTTCTTTTTTTTTTTTTTTCATTTCCCGTGGTGGGACACTACCATCATGGTCATTTATGCACTGCTACATGCCTTGCCATATCCTGGCTATTGTAACCAACGTGCACAAGAGAAGACTAAAGATGAGAGCACAACTTTATCTATGGATGCATTTGAAACAAACAAAATAAATACAGGCCTGCTTCAGTTTTGTGAAAGAGAAGGGCAAACAGGCATCTCTTAAGACTGTAAGTTCCAGCTGTCAAAAGTAATACTTTAAGTCCTGCTGAGAGACAGGATTTAAGAATGTCTTCTCTTCCACGTGTCATATTCTCTTGTGATAAATGCTGCTTTGGCTGCTTCTGTAACTTCTCTTTTTCAGTGCACTCTGTAGGCTGCCTAAGTATTTTCCACAAAGCTTTGGTTACAGTTGTAGAAGCAGATCATAATTACCTTACATGGGTCTGACTTATTTTTGCATGGTCTGGGGATAGAGGGGCTAGAGAGCAGCCAGGCAGATAAGGCCCTGGGGGGTACTGGTTAACGGCTGACTGAAAGTGAGCCAGCAGTGTGCCCAGGTGACCAAGAAGGACAGTGGCATCTTGTAATTCTTCCCCTGTACTCAGCACTGGTTAGGCCACACCTTAAGTACGGTGTCCATCTTTGGGCCCCTTAATTTAAGAGAGATGTGGTGCTTGAATGTGTCCAGAGAAGGGTACCAAGACTGGTGAGGGGGCTGGAGCATGAGCCCTATGAGGAGCAGCTGAGGAAACAGGTTGTTCAGCCTGGAGAAGAGGAGGCTCAGGGGAGACCTTATTGCTCTCTACAACTACCTGAAAGTAGGGTGTAGTCAGTGGGGGTCAGTCTCTTCTCCCAGGTATCCTGTGACAAAACAAGAGTGACATAGCCTCTCTCAGCTAACCATTCCCCAACACAAGAGGACATAGCCTCAAGCTGCACCACGACAGGTTTAGGCTGGACGTTAAGAAGAAATTCTTCACAGGAAGAGTGATTGCCCATTGGAATGGGAAGCCCGAGGAGGTGGTGGAATCGCTGTCCCTGGAGATGTTTAAAGGGAGGCTAGAGGAGGCATTTAGTGCCATGGTTTAGTTAGTTAGAAGGTGTTAGGTGATAGATTGGACTTGATCTCAAAGGTTTTTTCCAACCTGGTTAATTCTGTGATTCTGTGACTTCTATACTGACCTGTCAGAGTGAGTACCTCATTTTCTCTGTTATCCTTTCTTCTTTGCACCACTACTGTTAGTACTATGACATGTTCCAGTGTGGGAATGACTGATTTTATTTCTGATTGAGTTATGCTTTTGGACTTTTTTTTAATAGATACTAAGTATGCTGATTAATATTCTTTTTAAGCCAAGCATTACAATATTATCATCTTCAAAAAGGTGGGTGGAAAGAACCAACAACCTTGAGAAGATTTAATTTTAATATTTTATCAGAGATGTGAGGTTTTTGTTTTCTCTTCATACAATTTTCTTCACTTAAATGGAACAGTTGTACATAAGTTGTTGGCTAACAAAGGCTATACCTGGTTATTTTTGTGTCTTGTATCAAGTTGTTTGGGTTTTGTTAAACATCTAATGGAATTAGGATGAGAAGATTTCTTGATTTCCTCCCCCTGCCCCCCCAACTTTCTTCCTTTTTAGCGCTTTAGGAATGTCCTGGCAGCTATCACGTAGTCTTAAGCTCTTTCATCTTTATGATTGTCTCTTAAGTTTTCCTGGTTTTATCAATGAAAAAGTACAGACTTTGTCTTGAAACAAAACTTAAGCTCTTCCGAAATTCATATTTTTACTTTAGTCCTTGTTTCATCCCCTGTTACTAACTTTCCCACATTATTTGGATAGCTAAGGGCTGATAATATGCAGGAAATTTAAAAACAAAACCCAAAAGCCTGCTTCTACAATGAGTCATTTTAGAACATAGTTTTACATGTTATCCACCTCACTGTTTTCTGAGTTGCTTTTTAATAGCAGTAGTATGCTGAGAGTCACGGAGATGCATTGTGTTGATAACTAATGCTCCTGCTCCACTTACGCAAATTTTACAGGCCCTGAAACTCCAATAGCAATGCAACACTGCATTTGCTCACAGGTTGTGATGAGAATGAGTTCTAGAAGTGGAGTTGCTTCTTTGACTTTGTTACTGTGCCAGTAGATAACCAAAATTGTGACCTGCCTGCATGGGATTTGTGATTCCTGTCAGGAATTTGAAGAGGGCTGCACTTTCAGCAGAGGCAAGCTCTAAAGAGGAGAGAGCACAATTACCTATGTTGGATATAGTGGAAGACTTGGAAGTTCACTTAGATGGATAAGAAGAATGTAATGTTTAGGTATGTGCTAGAATTTATCTTTTGTCAATGGGGACTTTTTTTACAGCTGACTGACTTACAGTTGTCCAGGCTCTTTCTGATAGATAGCTGCCTGATTTACGTTGGAGAACTGCAAAACTACGTAGTCTTTTTTCAGCAACTCTTTTTTTCTGTAGTGTAACCCAGGAACTGTAAAAGCAGAGCATAATAAATAACAAGGAGTCACAGACTTTATGGTGCTGAAAGCATGCTTTATTTCAAATGAACAATTCTATCTCTAGGAGGTTCAACAGCTAACAAGATCTATTACTACATTGGGAGAACTAAAGCAAATTGAAGTGTAGGGCAGTATTTGATGTTGTAACAACAGTTTGTTTTCAAACTGTGGTTCATTGCTTAGTTGCCCGGAATTGACTACTGTGTGTCTAATACTACCACACAAACTCAATCACTCCATCCTATGAACCTCCGAGAGGGGGTACTGCTGCTGCACTTGAGTACCTAAATAGCTTTGTTTATTAAGGGGATGGCCAGGTGATGTTACTTTTTTAAAGCTATTCAGGTAGTCAGTATGTCAGAAACAGTACACAGATAGTGGGTGAACAAAGTGCTGGCCGCATGCACTTTGTCCAAAAATTGTCAGTCAGGTTATGGAAATTACGACATAATCAGATCCAACGTAAAACATTAAAGCAATGCTTACAGGAGGGTAATTGCAAACATCACTAATGCCTTACATTTCTGATTCAACATAGGTATGTGTGCATGTATGAAATACTATGCACAGTATCCTCTCTTAGGTGTAGGTGATCTTCAACAGGGAGCCTCTCTACCTGTTGAGGCATTCTTAGACATCAACAATGAGTTGAGGCGCACAAATTAAATGTTGAGCAGGGTAGTCGTTTGCTAAGAAACTTTCTCCTACCAACTGTTAGTTCCAAAAGTTACGGTTTAAAATGTCATAAAATAAATGGTACAAAACTTCATAACCGTTATCATCGGCTATATACAGTATGTACATGTCAGTGAAAAAAATGTTTAAAATTCTTAGGTCAGTAATGACTATAAGTCATAATGCATAGCTCTGGACTTTGTCTTGTTCAGGTAGGTATAAAAATAGGTTTTGTTTTTTTTTTATTTACAGATCAGATATTTCAGTCCATATATGAATCACTTGTAAAAAGACAAGTGCAAATAATACAGATCATACTCTCTAAATGGATCGAATATTAATATTCACAGTGGCAGAATCGGTGCCAAATTCATTTCCTAAATTCAGTGTATAAAGTCCACCGTCGTCCCTCTGGACATCCATGATGATAAGGGTGGTTAGATCTTCACTGGTTTCGATATGAAATCTGCCCTGCTGGTCCTGACTGGTAATTTTTCTCCCTCTGCAGTACCATGTTATTTCAGGGGCGGGTTCACCCGAAAAGGCACAAGATAATGTGAGAACTTTTCCTTCATCAATGCTGATATCAGATGGGAGAGCTTCAATTTTAGGTGGCGCTCCTGTACAAAATAGGAGAAAAAATACCAAGTTAGTCTGTTTCCACCAAATCATGCAGCAGCTGTACTGTGAGAACTACAGCACTGATGAAGCACTAACTCTACTGGTAATTGTATTGCTCACCTCTCGGACCTGATTTAAGCATTTTGCTAGTTGAACTCTCCAGTTGAGCCATACTAGATTTCCCCATAATACTGCTGGAGCTCATCTCTACAAAAGATTCTTTCATGGAGGACATGCTTTTTGCAGACATGCTTGCAAATTTCATTTCAGTCATGCTGCTACTGCTGAAACTGCCGAATGAAGCCTCTTGTTTAGAAGAAGCCATTTGAAAGGACTGAGAAGAAAAACTTTCGTGCATGCTTGTGTCGCCACTTGTCTTCAATACTACCTCTTTTGGAGGTTCTTCAATTAGAGCTGGAGAGCATCGCAAACATAGAAGGAAAAACCAATAACGTCACATTAACAAACAAGTCATGCAATTCTCTGTGGTTAATTATACAGAAATGAAGAGACAGCATAGTTTGCTTTCAATAAAAATCTGCAGTGGAGTATAAAATTAATTACAGTCATTTGTCTCAAGATGCCCAAATCACAAACAGTAATTTATAAATTAAACAAGTGGGGAATGAAACTGTTACTAGTATGCATGAGCTTGAAGGAGACACTCAAGAAGGAAGAAACGGGTCATCACACACTATTTCCTATTAGATTACTAGAATTTGATACTGAGAAATTGTGTGTCTATTCAGTTAATTTTTGTAGAAGCTGAGAAACATTTTCAAATTCTTGCAAGCACAGCATAGGAAAGTCTGTATTCACTGCATTGTGCTGTAACTAAAAGGCAACAGAAAACTCAATCACTGCAGCTTTCCTTTAAACACAAACACAGTCATACAAGCAAATCATAGCAACCCCTTGATGCCAGGAACTGGGTTATGGTACAGCCAATAAAATAATAAACCCAGTTCAGTTATGGCTAAGTTACCTTTTCTTTTTTTTTTTTCTTTTTTTTTTTCAAACTGTGGAATTACTTTGTTTTATTGGAACAGATTCTGTTAGTAAGTGAGAGAAGAATAATTTCATTGCCAGCACCAAGGTCTTCAATACAGTCATCCCAGAAGGACTGCTCATGGCTTTCTGTTAACATGCATCTATTGATGTGATAAATTCCTGGTGGGTGTTATGAAGACTTACAACGCTGTTTTCACTCTCTTTATATAACATACAAAAGAAATATGAACATTACATGGGGCCTTTATCCTGAGTCATTTTAATTGACATGCTACAGAAGAAAGTTGTGGTTAGTCTGAACACCAAAACCCAGAGCACAAACTTACGGAGTACAGTCAAAGATGCAGTAGCAGAGCACTGTCCATGGTAATTTTTTGCTTTGACTGTGTATTTTCCAGTGTCGCTCACTGCTGCATTTTGAATCTCAAGAGAATAAATATTTTTAGAGCGTGTTACTCTGATGTGTGATGAAACAGCAATCTGAGGAGGGAAAAATGGTTTCATTAACATTGATTTAAAAAAAAAAATTAGTTTTCCAAGTATATAAAATAAATACTTACAGGTTGATTATTTTTAAACCACTCAATTTCAGGAGAAGGATCCCCAGAAACTTCACAAGTGAGCAATACGTCTTGTCCTTCATTGACATTTTGAGACTTAGGCTGCATTATAAATGCTGGTTCTTTGGAGCATTCTTTTGAAAGGGTCAGCACATACTGGTATTTAACAATGCCTTCATCAGTTGTACCCTGACAGGTGAGTATACCTTCATCTCTATTACTGGCCTTCTTTATGGTAAGGGTGTGATCACTTCCAGAAACACCATATCTATAATCATCTGAATTTCTCAGTTCTGTTCCATTCAGCACCCATTTTACTTCAGAGGCACCGGGAATATTTGCTTTCAATGTCACTTTCTGCCCTTCAGACACTGTCATTTTAGTTGAAGAAGCTTTAATTTCTGCTTTCAAGTGTTTGATGTCTTCAGTAACAGCTGACTTTTTGATGACTTCTTGAACTGCTTTTTCTTCAGTTGCTACTGCTGATTTCTTCTGGGTAGATACTTTAAGCACCTCATCTTCTTTCTGAACTGATTTATGAATTTCAGATACTGTTTTCACTTGGGAATGGATGTTTTTAAATATTTGACCAGTAAACTGGAAGTTAGTTTTTGAAACACCACTTTCCCCAATAATTTCACAGGTGTATTCTCCTTTATCAGATTCTGTGAGTTCGTGGATTTTTAGCTCATAGGTTCCATCTGCTGCATAATGAAACTTGAAGCGATGGTCTTCTTTCAATTTTTTCCCATCCTTATACCAAGCAACTTCTGTAACACTTAAAACACTGCTTTCGACTGCACAGGATAGCTTTACTGTATCTCCAATAGTTTCTGCTTTCAGATGCTCTTTTATCTTTGGTGGAGAAGCGGTTGGTAATTGCACCTTCTCTGCTGGTACTGTTTTGTCTCCAGGTGGTGACTTTGCTTTTAGGGAGCTGCTGATGGGTTCAGGAGATTTTACTCGTTTAGGTGACTTAACTGGTTCTGGAGACTTGACTCGAGGCTCAGGAGATTTGATTCTTTGAGGTGATATAATTGTTTTTTCAGGAATTTTTGTTTTTTGAATGGTCAAAGTAAAATGTGCTTCCTGTCTTCCTTCAGAGTTTTCCACCACAACAGTGTAACTTCCTTCATCTGACATCTGGACCGGCGAAATTTCAAAGGTCGACTTGTACTGTGTTCGTGTTACTTGGAAGCGCCTCGAAGAGACAATGGGTTGACCTACATGAAACCATGTTATTGCTGGTGCTGGTTCACCATCAACATCACAGGAAAATCTTGCTGTCTCTCCTTCAGAAACTGTGACTGACCGTGGCTTTGTTAGGATTGTTGCTGGCAGAGTACTTTTAAATGCCTTGTGCACAGTCCTTTCTTCTGATGATTTTGCTTCAGCTGCAGTGATTTTTTGTTCAGAAGCAGCATGGTGTTCATATGATAAAAGTGATTCTCTTGTTGCTGACATTTCTGATTTAACTTCTCTTACTGAGGAACTTGCTTCCGTAGTGGATGCTTTCTTAAATGAGGAGACTGCATACGCCTCTGTTTTTGTCAAGTCAGGTAAAATTGACCTTGGTACTTCTTCATCTCTTCGCTGGGAAGAGTATGTAGTGTAGTCTCCTCCAGTAACATCTAATGTTGCATAATCAGAGCATTCCCCTTTGTAGTTTGTACATACAGCCCGGTATGTTCCACTGTCATCAATGTGGCAGTCAAGAATCTCCAAAGTTAATACACCACTGGTATTAGTAAAATGTATCTTGCTGCTCTCCTGGAGCTCAATACCATTGTGGTACCACTTCACTTCAGCGGTTGGTTTTGACTGGACATTTAGAATAAACCTGGTGTTATGGCCACATGGTACCCGGTGTGAGCGCATTCTCAGAGTAATACGAGGAGCGTGGTCAAGGGTGAAAGGCTGCTGAGTCAGAACTTCGTATTTCCTTTCCATAGTTTTTTGAGTTTTCAAAGCAGATTTCATGGACTCGTATCTAGAAAATATATCAAACCTTGCCATCCTCTCAAACCGAGAGAGCGATCTTTCGCTAGAAACTGGGCTGGGTGAGCGTGGTCGAGTCCTCTCTGGTGTTGGGGATCTTCTCTCAATTTCTTCAGGAGGCCGTGAGCGAGTACGAATTAATTCAGATACAGGACGCATCAACTCAATGTAAGTCGGGGAGAGAGATCTTCTTCTCCTTAGTAATCTAGAGGGAGGTGAAAATTCCCTGTGAGCATATTGCACCATTTCTATTTCTTCTTCTTCTTCTGAAGTAATGTCAGTTATTTCTCTTTCCCGCCTTCTCCTGAGTCTTGTCTTTTCTTCCTCTGCCATATATTCAAGCTGGCTCTTATATTCAGAGAGTCGTTGAGCAGTGCCAACAGGACGGAGTAATTCTTCATCCTCTCTCTCAGCCATTATTCTTTCCTTTTGTTTAGGTGGTCTGTAGGCAGCCCTGTCATGGCGTTGACGGAGCTCTGCATAGCTTGCGCTGGTCTCAGCTTTAGTTGGGATGTGATAGCTTGAATACCTCAGCTCTCTTTTTCTCTCTTCCTCTGACCTGACCTGTGTTTCTGCAGTGGAATACTGAAGGGCAGACAGTTCAAACTGGGGGGGGCTTCTACTTGGTGGGGAAGCAGAAAAACCTAACTCCAGCTCTTCTTCAAGGCGCAGTCTTTCCTCTTCAGTTCTCTTCATGGCTAAATAATCATCAATAGGCAGGAGTAATTCTTCATCAGACAAGTCACCAAGTGAACGTCTTCTTGGTCTATAATGATAATCATAGTCTGGAGATGGGGAACGCCGACGTGCTGGTCTCACAGTTTCAAGATCATCTTGTGTTAGCTTTGGTATGCGCCATTTAGGCTTATACTGATCCGAAATGCGTGGCAGGGGCATCACATAGAACTGCTCCCACCTGGAAAGACGTATGCGTTTCTGGCGTTTCTGAACAGTTCTCTCAAGTTTCCCTGGCATTTCATACTGATCTCGGAGCTTCTTGTACCACTTCATGTCTGACAGAGGCACAAAGTGTTTAATGTTCTGATCTTCCTCAAGAGTAGCACGCACATGTTTGCGAGGCTCTGGGACCTCGTATGGCATACGGAGTCGCCTTTCTTCCTTCTTTTCTTCTTTCTTAATTTCATATTCACCTTTGACAGTCTTAGTGCTAACAGCTGGTTTATATAAGATAGCAGCTTCTCTGAGAGCCTCTTGTGCAGTTTGAGTCAGTGGAACAGCTTCAACTCCGGAAAGAATTTCTGCCATTCGTAAGGTTTTGTCAATTTGCCTCTGTACATGCTTCTCCCGCTCTTCTTCAGTCTTGTACTCACGCTTGACATATTTCAAGCGTTCCACTTTCAGGTAAGCCTGACAGCTTGTAGATCCAGCACTGTTTGTAGCAGTAACTCTGTAATAGCCACTGTCTTCTGGTAAGGTATCTCTGATATGCAAAGCATAATAATCTAAACCTTCATGAATTATATCAAAATTAGGACCAAAGGATAGAGGCTGACCATCTTTCTCCCATTCCAGTGTTGGTTTTGGTACACCAGATACTCTGATCTCAAAACTGACGCTTTGTCCTTCTTGACATTCAGCATTTGCCAGGAGTCTTTTAAACATTGGCCTTAGTGTGGCATCCGCTGGAGGTGGATGTGGAATCACAGTCAGCTTAGCTTTGCAGCTGTCTTCACCATATTTATTGCGTGCCACTATACTGTATTCAGCATCATCTTCTTCAGTGACATTGTTGATGATCAATTGATAAAGACCCTTGTCTGATTCAAAAGTATACTTCTTATCATCATCACCAGGTTTGATTTTCTGGCCTGATTTGAACCATGTTAAGCGAGGTTCTGGGTGAACTGTTATAGTTACTCCGAACCTAACATTTTCTCCAACATATGCAGAGCGGTTATACAAAGGCAGAGTAAATTCTGGTGGACGCTCTAACAGTCTCATAGTATCAACCCGTCGTTTCACTTTCCTGACAGTTCTGCATCTGTAATGCTCAGAGATTTCTCTCACACCTTTAACAAAAAGTTCTGCATAAGAGCTGTCTTCACCATAGTCATTTACTACTTTGCATCTGTAGGTACCGTCATCGGATTTGGAAACATCTTTGACATACATAGTTGCCACACCTTCTTCGTATTTGATTTCATATTTCTCGTTGTTTTCTAATTGCCTCATACCAAAATACCATGTGACTTCTGTGGACTGATCATAGTTTTCAATGCTACATACATATTTGGCATGCCCTCCTTCTTCTGTAACAGTATGCTTTATCTGCCCAGCAATGGGACCAATGTCTACTGGTGCAACTTTAACTTTAGCCACTGTTATGCCTTTCTGAGATCTAATTGCTCCTCCACAGGAAATGCGGGCTACTGACACAACAGTGTTCCACTCCTTCTTTACTAGAGTTTGGTAGTAACGCCTGTGCCTCAAGGTCTTGATGACTTTAGTGCTGGTCTTTTCTGTTGGCTGTTTTAGCCATGCATGGTTAAGTGCTTCAGTAGCAGTCATCCGAGATTTTCTTTCCTTTACTAGTAGACGGTCAATGAAGTCCATGGCCTCAATGCTTATATCTTTGAATGCTTCATCATCAAAGTTATATTCAGCATTTAGAATATTTTCAATAACTTGTTGATTTGTTTCAGCAATGAAAGGATTAATGCCGCTGAGGAGTATGTATGTTAGAGCACCAACTGACCACATATCAGTGGCTGTGCTGACTAAATCATGGTGGTGTACTTCAGGTGCATAATATTCTGGAGAAGTGAACTGGAGTCTAAAGCTGTCTCCAGGCTTCAATTTTCTGGCTTGACCAAATTCAACAATTTTAACTACAGAGCTTCTTCTTGTGAAGTAAATAATGTTGTCTGGTTTAATATCAAAATGTCCAATGCTCTGCTGATGTAAAAATTCTAGGGCATCACAGACCTGGCGTACATAATTTACTATTTCTCTCTCATTAAGTTCAAATGAAGCTGTGCTGATTCTTTCAAAGATATCAACTCCAGAAATGAATTCAAAGATCATGACCAATTCTTCTAGGCTCTCAAATGATTCATGAAGATACAGGATATTTCGATGCCTAGCCATGTTTAGAATGGAGATTTCTTTCTTTACCAAAACTTGGTCAGCACCCTTTACTTTGACAAACTTGGCCAAGTAGGTCTTTTTTGAAACTGCCTCAATGCAGCGGTGTGTGATGCCAAACTGTCCGCGTCCAAGCTCTTCTGCAATCATGTATTTGTCATAGAGTTCCTTTGTGGAATAGTGACCTGCTTTAACTGTGGTCACTTCTCTAGTCTCATCAACTTCTTCATCATAGTTCATTACTCTGGTCTTATCTTCCTTTGTTATAATTGGATCAGTAGGTTCAGAAGGCTGACTTTGACCAAACTTGTTTTCTGCAATGACACGGAACTGGTAGGTGGTCTTGCCAAATAGGTTCACCACTGTGTATCTTGTGTCTCGAGCTTGTGCAACACGAATCCATCGCTCTGCTGTTGTAGCACGTTTCTCAACAATGTAGTTTATGATTCTGCTTCCACCATCAGTTGCTGGTTCATTCCAGGTTAAGTTAACTGAATCTCTTGAAATGTCAGTTACCTTCAGACCTCTTGGTGGATCAGGTACATCAGCCACATCTAATTCAACTGTTTTTTGATCAATGCCAAACCTGTTTTTGGCACAAACGATGTAAAACCCTGCATCTTTTCTATCAACACCATTTGGGAAAACGAGAGATGTGAATGATCGTGTAACAATGACTTGGTAGTGTCCATTGGTATCGATGAGGTCTTGTCCCTTCTGCCATGTGATCACAGGGTGAGGCTTGCCACTGAACGGAATCTTGATGCTCACTACTTCCCCTCGGAGGGCATGAACAGCTCCCATGCCTTCCAGGTTTTTGGGCAAGTGAATCTTTGCAGGAACTGGAATAGAAAGAAGAAAAAACGCATGAGCAAAAGCACATGAGAAGAGCACCAGCAGTCTAGATACTCAAAATTTAAAAAGAACTTGTCTTAGGAAGCAAGTCCCTTCATTCACCTTCAACGTCCAAAGAGGCAGTGCCAGACACAGACCCTCCTTGGTTGGTGGCTCTGACTTGATACACAGTGGCGTCATCATCTGTTACATTTGTGATGATCAGCTGGTGGTATCCACCCTTGAATTCTTGTATCTTGATCTTTTCACCATCTGGCATGATTTCTTTACCCTGTCTGTACCACTTGACAATTGGTTTAGGATGACCGGTGACTTTGCAGACAAATGTAGCATTAGCTTGAAATTTCACATTCAGATTCCTGAGTTCTTCCTTGAAATGTGGAGCTTTAATTGGTACATCAGATTTCGGAATGACTGGTTGTGATATCTCACTCCACTCACTTTCACCACCGAGATTTTCACATTTTACACGGAACTCATATTCAAGACCTTCAATAAGATCTTTCACAGAATAGACTGTTTCACGAATTTCATCCGTTGTTACAGAAATCCACTTGTTTTGCTTTTTCTCACGCTTCTCAAGATAATAAGTCCTAATCTTTGCACCGCCATCACTTGCAGGTGGCTTCCATGAGACAACACAAGAGTCCTTTGTGACAGCACTTGCTACTGGTTGACCAGGTTGCCCTGGTTTTTCTGTAAAGAATAAAAGAGTTCAAAAATTGAAATGAGATGGCCTTTTTAATTACAGGGGCCTACAAAAAGTGTTATCTTGATGAGCACTTACCAAATGGAGGCTTCATAACAACAACCGATGAAACCTCCAGCGCTTCACTAATGCCATACATATTCTGAGCAGAAACACGGAAATAATAGCCTGCATTTTCAGTTAGGTTAGCAATTCTGCAGGTTGTGCCTGAAATGCTTGAAGAGACAAGCTGCCATTCTGCCCCTTCCTTGGCTTCACGTTTTTCTATGATGTAATTTGTTATCATAGCACCTCCGTCATCCTCTGGTGGTTTCCAGCTTATCACCACAGAATTCTTTAGAATAGACTCTATAACAATTGGCCCTTCTGGTTTATCGGGCTTATCTGTAGTGGAAAGACAGGATATTTTTAGTTCTTTTGCCAGTTAGTATTTGAGAACATTCACAAAAATGCTGTAAATAATTACCTTGTATTTCCACATTAAGTACAGTGTCAACAGTTCCAAATGTGTTACTGAGTTGCACTTTGTACTTTCCAGCATGGCTCTTGTGCTGGACATTCTTAATAGCCAGATGGGTATACTGCTCTGTGTTCTCAATAGTAACCGTTTCTGATCCTCTCAAAGGTTTGTTGCCATGGAACCAAGTTATTGCTGGCACTGGTCGGCCAATGTACACAACATGAAGGCGAAGGGTGCCACCTGCACCTGCGTAGTATTTCTCTTTCAGCGGGAAGCCAGGATGGAACTGAGGAGGAGCTTGCAATAATAACTTGCCACTAGTTTCAATTTCTCCAACATCATTGGTAGCCATGCAAGTGTAGAGACCTTCATCCTCTTGTTCATCTGTTATTACTGTCAGTGTATGATTACGACCATCAGATGACATTTTGTATTTTCGGCTTTGCACCAATTCTTTGCCGAAGCGGTACCATTTAATATCAGGCAAAGGTCTCCCAACAATCTGGCATGTCAGCTGAGCTGCTTCACCCAGTTTAGTTGTAACATCCTGCATTTCTTTTTTAATGGCAGGTGCTTCTCCAGCTGCAACACAGAAAATGTACTAATTATGAGGATTACTATGATATTTTCCTCTATTGCTATATTACTGAAAATTATTTTTCATTTATACTTGTGTCTCTCAGTTGAAAGATTGTGCTTGAGGACAGTCATGTTGGCAAATAACACGTAAAACAAATAGGCAGTATGTTAAGTGCAGCGTGGGTTATGACACAGAAAATAAGACAATATATTTCTGCTTACAAGTGAGTTTAGTTTTCACTGCCATTGCTGTCCTTCGGGGTCTGCTGAGGCCAGTCTGATTTTCTGCAAAAACACGGAATTCATATTCTGTAGCCTCCAGTAAACCTCCTACTGTAAACTGCCTGTCCTTGATGCGTTCTTTATTGCATTTTTTCCAGGTGCTTTCTCCAGACTGGCGGTATTCAACCCAGTAGCCAAGGATCTCTTTGCCACCGTCACTCTCAGGTCGTTCCCATTCCAATGTAATGCTGTCCTTAAATACAGAAGTGATCTCAATTTCTCCAGGTTGGCTTGGTTTGTCTGCAAATTACAATAGATACAGAAAGTAAATTTCTCTCTAAATGTACCAAGTTGTTCTTCAGAAGATATGTTAATGCAAGCATTTTCTTACCAAATGGATCCTTGCATACAACTGGTTCAGAAGCAGGACTTGCTTCACTTTCACCGATGTCATTTTGAGCAATGATACGAAATTGATATTCAGCATCTGGAACAAGGCCTGTGACTGTGTACATCGTAGTAGTAATCTGTGTCTTATTGTGCCGGACCCATTTTTCAGTAGATGTCTCTTTACGTTCAATGTAGTAGCCAGTTACACGAGAACCACCATCATCTTTAGGTCTTGACCATGACAAGTTGACAGAACTCTTTGTAACATCAAGCACTTCAGGTGGGTTGTTTGGAGGCTCTGGAGGATCTGGTAATAAATATAATAACAAAAATTGATAGAAATAGTAGTATATGCTAATGATTTTATACTATGCCATTATTGCTCTTTTAGAACCATAATTTAAAATTACTTTTTAAAAAAATCTGAAAGGGGACTTACTTAGAGGTGTCTTTGGTACTGCTGCTTCTTCAGATTTGAGAGACTTGCTAACACCAAAATGATTTTCAGCAGAAACACGGAAGTGATATTCCACATTTTCTTTGAGCCCTTTCACCACTAGTGATGTCCCTTTCACTCTAGAGTCAACAGTTAACCAGGCAGTCTTTGGTACTTCTCGTCTCTCAACGATATAACCTAGGATATCTGCGCCACCATCATCTGTGGGAGGTCTCCAGCTTACTCTGACAGAACGAGCTTGTATATCATCGTACTCAAGTGGCCCTTCTGGTGGATTTGGAATGCCAATCACTCTGACTTTAATATATACAGCTTTTTTGCCACACTTGTTTTCAAGTGCCAAATCGTAGGTGCCTGAATCTTCTCTTTCTGCATCTTTGATCACAAGTTCTGTGTGAGTGTCAGAAGTTGCAATCATGGCCCTCTTGCTGATATCATGTCCTTCTTTCGTCCATTTACATATTGGGATCGGCTTACCCTTGATGGGTATTGTAAGCCTGATAACTCCACCTTGTCTCACCATGACACCTTCCTGGTATTTTTCATCAAGTTCGTAGTCAGGATACTCTGTAAACAAAATTAACACACCATGCTATATCTGTTTTGCAGACAAAATCATAACTGCTTTAGACAGTTTTCAGAGAGCCTTAAGATTTCAAATATCTTACCAAGCATTTCTGTTATTTTAACTGTTCCTGGGACTTCAGCAGGTTCTCCTGGCCCACCAGTATTACAGGCTAGCACACGGAATCTGTACTCTGCTCCCTGGGGGAGATGTGTCAAAGTGTATTCACGAATCTTGGTTGGTGTGGTATTGCATTTGGTCCATTCAAATTGGTCAACCTTCTGCATTTCAATTAAATAGCCAGTAACTTTAGAACCGCCTTCATCTTCTGGTGGACTCCAAGCCAGAGAGACAGATGTTCTTGTAGTATCAGTGACTCTTGGATTCTGAGGTTTACCTGGAGGAGCTGGAAGAACAAATGGTATGGCGGGTTGGAATATGTTTTTAATTAATATTTAAAATACATAACAAATGCTAACTTGCAGCATATGATCTGTGTTTAAGTCTATAGGATTTATACAGGAAAACTCAGAATTAAAATCAAGGGGGAAAAAAGTAGTAAATTTTACTAGTATAGTTCTTTTCTGTCATAATGTGCTTAATTTATGTAGGAAATTACTTACCAATTGGATCTCTGGCAACAGCAGACTTAGAAGGACGGCTGGGTTTCCCTGTGCCTCTGGCATTGATTGCTGTGACTCGGTGTTCATATTCTAATCCTTCAACCAACCCAGTGGAACGATAACGAGTCATAGTGACCGGAACTTTATTTACACGGATCCATCTATCTGCTCTAACTTCTTTGCGTTCCACAATATAACCAGTAATCTGTGAGTCACCATCATCTTCTGGAGGATACCAAGTTAATGTCATGCCATCTCGAGAGATATCAAACACTTCTGGAGGGCCAGGAGGGCCAGGAATGCCTGTAAAACCACAACATAGAATTAGTGAAGAAACTACCAAGTGCTTCTACACATTAGTAATATGGAATGTATTGTGAGTGACAATGTGATATCAATGTCCTATCTCTTTTTATCAGCAGATATCAAAGTACTGTACAAACTAGGTCAGCAAAATACTTCTGTTTTGGTAATGGGGTAAAACATTTTGGTTTTGAGGCTAATGATAGACCTGAGTAGAAAATCCAAGTTTATAATCCAAGTTCTGTGTGATCTTATCTCTGATGCCTATATGGCTGTATGGATGGCATTTTTCTCTGGAAATACAAAAAGATTACTGTGCATCTTAATCTACCATTTTATTTGGCAAAAGGAAGGAGCAACATTCTCCTGGGGACTGTCACAAGTAAACTGAAGCATCTGATGAGGAAAAACTAACATGGATTCACCAGAGGCAAACTGTGCTTGACAAACATGACTGCCTTGTACAACAAAGGAACTTGCTCGGTTGATGCAGTCTGAGCAGTGGACATTGTCTATCTGGACTTCCCCAAGGCTTTTGATACCAGTCTCTCACAGACTTATCCTGGGGAAACTGCAGGTTATAGCCTAGGTAAGTGGTGGGGAACTGGCTGACAGGCCATACAAAGAGGATGGTAGTAAATAGTTCTTTCTCAAACTGGCAGCCAGTCACAAGTTGCCAGGGATCGATACTGGGCCCAATCCTCTTTAATAGCTTCATAAGGGATCTGGACATTGGAATCAAAGAGTATCCCTGGTAAAGTTTGCAGATGACACCAACATGAATGGGAAAGATGGCACTCCAGAAGGGAGAGCCACCCTACAGAGAGACATGGACAGGCTGATAAGAGTGGGCTAGCACGAATCTTGTGAAGTTCAATGGAGACTAGTGTAGGGTCTTGCATGTGGGAATATATAACCCAGGAGTGCTGCTGAGACTGAGATTCACCTGGCTGGAGAGCAGCCATGTGGAAAAGGACCTGGTAGTCTTTGTGAACAAGATCAACATGAGTGAACAGTGTGCTGCAGTGACAAAGATAATGGGATGTGGGATTGCATGAAGAAGGGCAAAGACCATCACCAATAGAGAGAAGTCGTCATTCTCCCACTCTACTGTTTGTCAGGCCACACCTAGAGGACTGCATGCAGTTTTGGTCCCCAGTATACAAAAAAACCACCATATGTGGACAGGCCAGAAAGCATTCAGAGAAGGGCCACGAGAATGATCAGTGGACTGGAACACCTGCCATAGGAAAGGCTGAGAGAACTGGGCTTGCTAAGCCATGAGAAGGGAAGGCTAAGAGGAGAGCTATTACTACGTATCGGTACATAAAGTGTGGCTACCAGGATGCCTGAGACTCTTTTTATGACAAATCACATAGAAAAGACAAGGGGTAATGGGTACAAGTCACTCCTGGGGAGATTCCAATTGAAATCCAGGAGAAACATTTTCACAGTGAGAACAGTTAGACATTGAAATAATCTCCCAGGGAAAGTAAGTAATGGATTCTCCTACACCGGTCAATTTTAAGACTCAGCTTGACAGAGCACTGGGCCATCTCACTTAAACTATACCATTACCTAGAAAGGTTGGACCAGATGATTCCTGAAATCCCATTCAGTCTGGCATTCTGTGGTGTAGAAAAATCTTACCTATGCGTAGATGTATAAGCCCATTTAAATATATTTTTTTTATTTTTCAAAGGTATAGAATAAGCAAAAATTCAGACTTACGGATTCTGCTCTTGCATTCTATGATTTCAGACTGCAGGTAAGATCCGATCCCAAACCGGTTTGTAGCGGCCACACGGAACACATATTCTGCACCTTCCACAAGTCTGGTGAACTTAAACATTGTCCTGGTTACTGACTCTGAAACTGGCAGCCATCCAGGACGATGAGCATCACGCTGTTCTACCACATAGCCACTGAGTGTAGCTCCACCATCCAGCTCAGGTGGGTCCCAGGAGATGGATACATAGTTTGCATCAACTTCATCAATTCGTATAGGTCCAACGGGTGGTCCAGGTTTATCTAGAAGACAAAAAAAAAAAAAAGAGAGAGAAAAAAAAATATCAAAAGGGAATCAGATTAGTGATGTAATGAAGTTCAGATGAAGAAAGATCATGTACAACTATTTTCATGAATATTTACCAAGGATTATAATCTTTATTTTATCAGTAACTGTCCCAGTTGTGTTCTTCAGTTCAAGTGTGTAGTCTCCTGTGTCATGTATGGTGGTCTCACGCACAGTTAATTTAGCCATTTTAGCAGCAGTTTCTATTTTGATGCGTTCTGATTCTTTTAGTTTTGATCCAGCAAAGAACCAAGATGCAGCAGGAGGTGGTCGTCCTTCAATTGGAATAGCTAACTCTATGGGCTTGCCAGCAGGTACATGAATTGTCTTCTGAGGTATTCCAGCTAAGTCAATTCTTGGTAGAACTAAGAAAAGCAAATAATATATAAAGCTCAGTTTTATAAATATCACATTTATTTGGTGTAAGATTCACCCTGTTAATTTTGACAGCAGATACCTACCTTTTTGGTCTTGTACTGTCACTGCTGTGACAATCTCACGTGGTTCTGACACACCCTTCTGATTCTGTGCTCTGACCCTGAACAAATACTGTTCACCTTCATTGAGAGAGATAATTGTATGTTCATAGACAGTAGGCTTGAGTGTGACTACCTTCAGCCATCTTTCTGTTCCAGCTTTGCTGGCCTCAATAACATAGCCAGTCAATCTGCTGCCACCATCATGTGGTGGTTTTTCCCACGCAAGAGTAACAGTGGATTTTGTGGTGTCAATCACTTCAAGCTTTTGTGGTACCATGGGGACATCAGATACTAGTACTGCATCAGATGTTTCACAAGCTTCGCCAATGCCATAAATATTTTCTGGTAGTACTCTGAAGTAATATAAAGCTCCTTCTAGAAGTCCAGTTATTCTATAAAATGTTTTGCTGCATTTGGTAGTGACAGTCTTGTAAGCTCTCATTGAAGCTTCGCGTTTCTCAATTATATAATTGTTGACTGGAGCTCCACCATCAATGGTTGGAATATCCCAGGTAAGTGTCACAGAATCTTTTGATACTTCCTTAATCCTCACTGCAGCTGGTGGACCAGGCGTATCTAAAACAGAAAAAAAAAGAATTCCTTTTGGATCATTTCATTTTACAGTCAGTGCCTGTGGTGGCATAAAAAACAGTGCTGGGATTTGATTTATAAATTAGCACAGCTTTGAAAACTATGCATTTTCTTTTGGATTAGATTGTTTCTCTGACTTGCCAAACATTCTCGTCTTCTTTAAATTGCAGACTTCCTTTTGAATTGAATGCCTTTCTTATTCCTGAGTAATGTGTGTTATGAGTAATGTAATGCTTATATGCAATTGTAGCAGTACTTACCGTACACTTTTACAGAAATAGTTGCAGATTTTTTTCCTGATTGATTTTCAGCCTCAATGATGTATTTTCCAGCATCATACCGATTGACTTTATCCACAATGAGCAATGTGTAACTGTCTGTAGTGTCAATAATAGCTCGGCTTACAAGATCAACACCCTGCTTGCTCCATGTGATTATAGGAGTGGGTCTGCCAGATACAGAGACCATTAGGCGCAGGGAACCGCCAGCTCTGACTGTCACTGTTTTCTTCAGATCATCAGCAAGCTCAAGCTCAGGAATTTCTGTAAAAGGGTGTAAGAAACGGAATTAATTGATCTTTTAGTAGTTCTAAAGGAAAACATTCCTTTAAATGCACATCGTTTTCAAGTTACCTATTCTTTCCACAGGTTCTATTTCTGCTGTTGATTCACTGAACTCACTCATTCCGTTCACATTGGTAGCAGCAACTCTGAATTGGTATTTCTGGCTCGTTTTAAGACCAGTCACGGTGAACTCAGCATTTCTCAGAGTGGCAGTTGTATGTGGTCTATACCACTGTTCAGTACCTTCTTCTTTCATTTCAAGAACATAGCCTAAGATGTCAGCACCACCATCGTATGTGGGCTTTGACCATGCTAAACTTATGCTGTGCGTTGTAGTGTCCACAACTCTTGGAGCTGAAGGTGATGCAGGAGTATCTTTGAAAAAGAAGAAAATGCATTTCATGTTCATGCAGGAAACATTTCACAGTAAGAAACAATTTCTAAACAGCTAATGTCAGGAAATAGATTTAAAATTAACCTTAACTGCTTTTAAGTTCCAACACTAGCTAGTTCTGTGTGATCATAGGTGGGTTTGGGTATCTTAGTTGAAATGTCAATGTGTGGTTTTGCTCCGTTATTCTAAGGAAATATTGAAGTATGTTTTTAAAAGTGGTAACTTACATGATGGCTCTTTACATAACATGTATTGTGAAGCTTCACTAGGCTCACTGTTCCCAGCAGCATTCACTGCAGTGACACGGAACTGGTACTGGCAGCCTTCCATGAGACCAGTGACTTTCAGTCTGGTATCATAAACAGTGTAATCTCTGTTCACTCGTGTCCAGCGCAGGCTTTTTCTTTCACGTTTGTCCACAAGATAGTCTTTAATCTCGCTGCCACCATCTGATTCTGGTTGTGTCCACTGAATAATGATATGTTCCTTGCCCACACTCACTTCTTCAGGAGCACCAGGCTGTGTTGGGATAGCTGTTTGTTTGTTGGTTTGTTTGGGTTGTGTGGTGTTGTTAGGGTTTGTTNGTGAAAAAAATTGGTTAAGAAATTATTTATCACTGAGAAATAATACACAAAATCCAATGCAGAATGAAAGGTAATAATACTCACTGAAAGCATTCCTGGCAATCACAGGTTCTGTTTCAAGTGGAACACCTGGTCCATATTTGTTGACTGCTCTTACACGGAAGATGTATTCATTATTTTTAATAAGTTTTGTTACTACACATGATAAACTCTGGCATTCAGCCTCAACAATAACCCAGTGAAGTCTGCTTGTTTCACGCCTTTCTACAATATAGTGAGTAATTTGTGCTCCTCCATCTTCTTCAGGAATGTTCCATGTCAGAGTACACTTCTCTTCTGTTACTCTGCTAATTAAGATTTTGCCTGAGCATGGGCCTGGTGAATCTGGGTAGAGATGAAAATCAGTATTGTTATCAGTAGCTAAGGAAAAGCATTTCACTCTTATTTCAAAGAATGTGTGTTTACTAGTAAACAATCAATGTTAATCATGAGATACATACCAAGCACTTTGACAAGAACAGAAATTTGTTTCATCCCACTGGCATTTTTAACCGTCAGAGTGTATTTTCCACTATCACTTCTGTCACAGTATTTGATAATTGCGATGGCTCGTTTGCTGGTGTACTGCAGAGATATTTTTTCACATAGATCCAGTTCTTTGTCACCTTTCGACCAGAAGACTTTTGGTTCTGGTTTTCCACCAATGGCTGCATTGAGAACAAGATCTGATCCAGCCCTAATGGTCACAACTTCTCCTTGGAGTCTGGCATCAAGTTCAGCCTTTGGTGGTGCTGTCATGAGGGAAAAAAAAAAAGAGATTAAACCCAAATTACACAGCAGTACTAAATCCAGAACATTGTGTTTTCAAATGTTCTAAGTGAATGCTTCTTACAGTATTCATCTTTGCAAATGACAGCACCAGTTGATTCAGATCCTTTGCTAATCACTCCAGCAGCATTCTTTGCTAGTACACGGAATTCATATGCTTCATCTTCACCAAGAGCTGTCACAGTAAAAGAGTTTTCTGACACAATGGTGTAGTTGCATTTCAGCCAGCGTCCATCACCAGATTCACTATATGGTTTGCGCTCTATAATGTATCCGATAATTTTACTTCCACCATCATAAAGGGGTGGTGACCAGCGCAGTGACACTGTAGATCTGGTGACATCTGTTACTTCTGGTCTTCCTGGTGGATCTGGAGGAGTAAAACAGGAAAATGAGACATGCAATTCCATTTTGGCTTAAATAGCAGCATAAATCTAAAAGTAATACTTACCAACTGGATTTTGAGCCACTACAGGTCTGGAAGCTTCACTAGCTTTGCTAACACCTGCAGCATTCAGAGCATAGGTTCTGAACTGATATTCTAGGCCTTCTACCAGTCCTGTGACTTTGTAGTTGCATTCACAGCATGGCATTTTGTTCTCCTTCACCCAAAGGATGGTGTTGCGCTCCTTCTTTTCAACCCAATATCCAATGACTTTGCTACCACCATCATGATAGGGTTCCTCCCAGCGAATGGCCATGGCATTTGCAGACACAGAATAGACTTCTGGCCTTGAAGGTGGGCTTGGTGGGACTAAACACAAAAAAGGGAGGAGAATGCTAGTTATTACAAAAACCTTTGTCAGAGGAAAAGAACAAATTTTGAAAAGTGCTTCACTTACCAAATGGATGCTCAGCGACTACTGTTTTTGATTCAAGGGGTTTGCTTACACCAAATCTGTTTTCCGAGCTTACACGGAAACTGTACTCCTGGTATTTTGTGAGATGACCAACTTTGATCTGTGTACGTTTTACACTGGAATTTACCAGCTGCCATGCTGTTGTACCAGATTCACGTTTTTCTACAATGTAGTTTGTAATTTCACTGCCACCGTCATCTTCAGGTTCTTTCCAGGTTAACACACAGGATTCAGCGGAGACTGATGATATTTCAATTGGGCCAGTGACAGGACCTGGCCTGCCTATGACTACCACTGTGACAGTGAATGTTTTCACACCAGCAGTGTTTTCAAGTGTGAGGTAGTATTTACCAGAGTCACCTCTCATACTGTCCTTTACAGTCAGTGTGGTTCTGTCTTTTGTTGTTTTGATGGTCACCCTCTCAGTTTCCTTCAGCCTCATCTCCTCAAGTTTCCATGTCACTTTTGGAGCTGGGCGCCCACTGATTGGTATATCAATAGTAAAGGTGCTTCCAGTCTTGCATGTTATGAGCTGTCTGCTTATTTCACTGAGGTCTGCTGTGGGTTCAATCTGTGGCTCTTTAATAATAACAGAAGAGAAAGCTTCTCTTGGCTCACTGTAGCCAGCATCATTCTTTGCCTTGACCCGGAACTCATATTCAGTATTCTCCACAAGGCCTTCTACAGTGAAAGTAAGTTGTTTAGTTTGTCCAGCTTCAATCCAGGAGTCAGATCCTTTTTGTTTCATTTCAAGAAGGTATCCAGTAACACGGCTACCACCATCGTGATCAGGTTTAAGCCAAGCTAAAACTACAGAAGACTTAGTTGTATCAACAATATCTAGTCTCTTAGGTGGAGCAGGCTCTTCCGTGGCGACAACTGGTTCTGTTAATTCGCAGGGTTCACCTACCCCATATTCATTTTCTGCTGACACTCGGTAGTAGTACGGCACACCTTCTGCCAGATCAGTGACCTTAAAAATTTGTCGAGTGCATTTTGAACTCACTACTTGCCAGCTACGACGGCTTGCTTCCCGTTTTTCCACAACATAGTGATGGATACGTGAACCTCCATCCAGAACAGGAGCATCCCACATTAAAGTAATAGATTCTCGACTGACGTCTTTAAATGTAATAGGACCTGGTGGACCAGGTGTATCCAAAACCTTGACGGTAAATGTGATAGACTTACTTCCACTGTTGTTTTCCACAGTGAAAACATACTTCCCAGCATCATTTCTATTGCATTCCTCCACAGTCAATGTGCTGAATGAGTCAGTTGTTTGAATATCAGCACGCAAGCTAAGATTAGCATCTGCTTTAGACCACACCGCAGTAGGAACAGGTCTTCCAGAGAAAGCAATAAATAGACGAATGCTTGCACCAGCTCTTACAATATGTGTCTGTTTGAAGTTTGCATCAATATCAATTTCAGGTGCAGAAAGTCTGTCCACAGTTTGGACTGAAGCAGGAACTTCACAGCTTTCTCCTTTGCCAGCACCATTCACAGCACTAACTCTGAATTTATAGTGTTCTCCTGCCTCCAAGTCAACAACGGTATATTTAGTAGCAAGAACAGTCTCTGCATTGACTTTTTGCCATGCTTCAAGATCGGCTTTGCACATTTCAATGATGTACCCAATTATTTCCATGCCTCCATCAAAAACTGGCTTGGTCCACTCTAAGCTTACACTAGTCTTCGATGTATCTGTTACCTTTACAACATTAGGAGCACTTGGTGGGCTGACTGGTTCTCTACATTTGATGAGCCTTGAAACATCACTTGGAGGCCCAGTTCCTGCAGCATTTTCAGCCATGACATGGAATTCATACTCATTGCCTTCAATAAGGCCAGTTACTCTGTATCTGTTCTCAGTAATGGGCCTTTTACTGGATACTTTAACCCAGCGCATGCTCTTCTTTTCTCTCCTTTCAAGAATATACTCATTTATCTCGCTTCCACCATCTGATTTTGGTCTTGCCCATGTGAGTGTGATGCTGTCTCCTGTTACATTGGTAGGCTCTGGAGTTCCTGGTGCATCAGGGAGAGCTAAAACACAAGACAATGTGATTAGAAAGACAAGATGGTAACTCCACAAGGTTTTTTTACAGAATAAATTGTAAACTTACTGTAAGGTATTTGTGCAGTAACTGGATCAGATTCCAGTGGTCTGCCAACTCCGAATTTGTTCACTGCGGAGACACGGAACTGGTATTCATTGCCTTTAATTAGTTTGAGTGCTGTGTAGCTGCAGGCTTCACATTTATCTTCAGCTAATGCCCAAGCAATCCTGCTGGTTTCACGTTTTTCAATTACGTAATGGGAAATAGAAGCACAACCATCATTAGCTGGGGGCTCCCACCATAATGTGACTTTTTCTCCGGTAATGTTTGTGAATCGTATTGGTCCACCTACTTTTCCTGGTGTGTCTGCAATTTTAAAAGTTCAGAGTTATAATTTGCTAGCACTTAAAATAAAATATTGTTTTAAAAGAACACGTGGAAAGTATTCAGTGCAGTACCTTGTACTCTGAAGGTAATATCTTCTCGTTTAGTTCCTGATGCATTTTTGGCTTCTACAGTGTACACTCCACGATGATCCCGGGTAGCATCTCTGATGAAGATTGTACTATATCCAATAGCTGTAGTTATTTCTATATTCATTGTTTTTTCAATCTCCTTACCATCCTTAAACCATGTTACTTTAGGTACTGGACGTCCTTTAATTAGTGCTTTAAGTCTAATGCTCTCTCCAGCTTTAACAGTAAGGCCTTCAAAGTGCTCAGGGCCAAATTCAATTGTGGGAGGAACTGAAAAAAGGAAAAAAACAATTCAATTCTCATATAGATAAGTATTTTTCTTGCTACTCTTTTAAATGTGTTAACTATAAAAAGGTTGTTATATATGGAATTCTTTTACTGTGAAAATGATCTTCACTAAAAAACAGTTATTACATGAACTGTAAACATATTTTTCCTGTAAGCACACAATGCATCAGTTAATGGTAGGTGAACAACACTGTTAATATGTTCTGTTACACAGTATGCCAAGATACTTGAGTCATGCTTTTCATGTCTCAATTACTCAGTGCATCAGAATATTACAGTTCAAAATTTCTTTCCAACTCTGCTGTTGCTGCTTATCCAACACACACGTGGAGTTTCCAAGCCTTTCAGCAATTGGTTACAGATATATGCCAGATACAGGTCTTTAATTTCAACCCTTCCACCTTGGACTACAAATGGAAATAGGTTCTGAGTTGACTGGGAGGACCTCAGTCACACATTCTTCCCCTCTAGCCTCCCATTTCCCATCAGTATAGCCATAAGCTCTAGCTGACTTCAGTACTCAAATATAGGCATATTAAGAAATTGTACTTACTGTTTTCATCTCTGGTCATGATATAGCCTGAAGACTGTGAAGGTGGGCTGATGGTGCCAACAGCATTTCTTGCAAGCACTCTGAATTCATATCGATCACCTGGGCTGAGTCCTGTAACAGTATACTGGCATTCACTGACATCAGTAAAGTTACATCTGAGCCAACGGTCGGCACTTCCTTGCCGTTTCTCAATGCTGTAAGCCACAATCTTACTGCCTCCATCACGTAGTGGAGGGTTCCATTTAAGGGTGACTGTTTCCCTGGTGACATCAATGTAGTCAGGAGTACCAGGTGGGTCTGAAAGGAAAACAATTAAAAAAATAATTTAAAATTATTTCTATTACTGTCCAGCATAGGCTACAAGATGAGAATTTTCTCAAATGAGTGATTGATAATTCACTCACCCACTGGAGAGACTGCCAAAGTATATTTGCTTGGCTCACTAGCTCGGCTTAGACCTGCAGCATTTTCAGCATACACTTGGAACTGGTAATCCAGGCCCTCAAGCAGACCAGTAATCCTATATTCTCTGCTGGATATTAATGCAACATTAACCTTCTGCCACAAAATACTGTTTCTTTCCTTCTTCTCAACGTGGTATCCAATAATCTCTGAACCACCATCATAAACAGGAGCATCCCAAGATATGGTCATTCCGTCAGCGGTTATGTTGTACACAACAGGCTTGCCTGGGGCACCGGGTGGTCTAAACTGATGCTTTGCCACAACATCTACTGAGACAAGAGGTGGGCTCACTCCATATCTGTTTTCTGCACGAACTCTAAACTGATATTCAGTGTCTTTCACAAGGTTTGGTACTTTGAAAGTTGTTCTTGCAGCACTTGAACACACCAGCTTCCAGTTCATTTGTGAAGTTTCTCTCTTCTCAATACTGTATCCAGTAATTTCTCCTCCCCCATCATCTTCAGGAGCTTCCCATGACAGAACTACACTATCTGCTTTTATTTCGTCTAGTTTTAAAGGTCCTTTTGGCTTAGATGGAGGGCCAAGAGTGATGACAGTGATTGTGAATGATTTTCTGGAAACTACATTATCAAGAATTAAAGTGTACTTGCCACCATGCTCCTTTTTTACATTCTTGATGCTTAAGCTTATCTTGTTTTCAGTTTTCTTGAAACGAAGATGTTCAGTTTCTTTAAGAGGGAGGTTGTCCTTCAGCCAGCTCATTGATGGCTTAGGCTTACCTTTATAGGGCAATTCAATGTGCAAGTTATGTCCGATTCTTACTGCAATTTGACCTCCAGGAATATCAGAAAGGTCAGCTTCAGGTGTTATTGTAAGTTCTTTTACCGTAATGGGTCCAATGGTAACACTGTCACTCTTGCCTTTTTCGTTTTTAGCAAATACTCTGAATTCCATGACAGAAAGTTCTTTAAGTTTTTCAACTTCAAATTCACAGCTCTTGCTTGTGCCTGCATAAGTCCATTCTTTTTCTTCCTGCATTTTCTTTTCAATAATGTAGTCTGATATAATGCTACCACCATCGTAGTCGGGTTTGCTCCACTGCAATTTAACAGAAGTCTTTGTAGAATCTTTCATGGCCAGATCTTTCACAGGTCCAGGTATGTCTGCAGCTTTCACTGGTTCAGATGTCTCACAAGGTTCACCTAGTCCAATTTCATTTTCAGCAAGAACACGGAAAAAGAATGCAGTCTTTTCTGACAAGTTAGTTAACTTAAAGGTGGTATGAGAACACTTTGTTGTTACAGTTGACCAGGCCCGCTTTGTAGCATCTCTTTTTTCAACAACATAATTTGTTATTTCAGAACCACCATTAATGAGAGGTGGTTCCCACACCAGTGTAACTGTGCCACGAGAAACATGCTTAAGCTGCAGCTTCTGGCATGCAGATGGTGTGTCAAGTACTTTTACATTCACAAATGATGATTTTGCTTCTCCAACTCCATTTTCAATGGTAAGAATGTATTTTCCTGTATCATTTCGAGTCACTTGAGGAATAGTGAGTAGTGTAGATGATTCTGTGTTCTGGATGATGTATCTTTCATCGGTCCCAAGATTCTTGTCACCCTTTCTCCATGTAACTGTTGGAGGAGGTCTTCCTTTGAATGGAATCATTATTTCCACATCTTCACTGGCTTTAGCAACAATAGAGGTCCGGAGAGCAACATCCAGATCAATCTCCGGTGCCACTGTGGAAATAAGTAAAAATTAATAATGCATACTTGGAATGTAAAATAGGAAAAACTTTGAAAATAGACCAAAACTGATAAATCACTGAAAATTACAGTACCGAGAATATCTTTAGCTTGAACGGGTTCTGTCATTTCAATAGGCTCTCCTTGTCCAGCACAGTTTATTGCAGACACACGGAAATAATAATTAATGCTTGGCTGAAGGTGGGATACAACATACTCTGTTGTTCTCACTTCTCCTTTAGTACTGACTACAATCCATTCTTGCTCTTCACCTTCCCTTTTCTCCACCACATAGCTGGTAATGGGACTTCCTCCATCATAAGCAGGTTTAATCCAGGCAAGGGTGACAGATGTCTTGGTTGTGTCCACAACTTTCAGCTTTGTTGGTGAGCCTGGCTTATCTGTAAATGACAGTTTAGGGGGAAAAACAGATCAGAAGCTATATTTAAAACTAATCCTAAAGAGGAATAAATCCCATCTTAATTGTTCATTGTCCACTGATTTGTAACCAGTTAGAAATATTGCACATTGTGTCTTACCAACAGGATCTGCAGCTTTGTAGAAGTCAGAAGCTTCAGAGAATGGACCTTGTCCAGCTGCATTGACAGCACAAACTCGGAAATGATATTCGCTGTTCTCAATCAGACCTGTTACTTTCTGTCTGGTGTCTCGAATAGTTTCTTTAGTGACCTTGAACCAACTCAGACTCTTCTTGTCACGCTTTTCAAGAAAATATCCTGATATTTCACTGCCTCCATCAACAGTAGGCCTATTCCAGACAACAGTCATAGAATTCTTGGTTATTGTTGTTACTTCTGGTACACTTGGTGGTCCAGGTGTAACTGAGTAAAAAAAAAGAAAAAAAAAAAAAAGAAAAAGTTACTTTAGTACTACTTACAAATAATAGGATGAGTCAGTTGCATCAGTTGCATAAGTTTTTAAAAATGTTTCTTACCAAATGAATTTTTGGCTATAATGGGTTCAGACTCCAGTGAATCACCAATTCCAAACTTGTTCACACCACGAACACGGAACACATATTCATTGCCTTTGATGAGTTTTGTTGTAGTAATGATACAGCTCTCCTGTTTTTCAGAAATTAAAGACCAGACAACCCGACTTGTCTCCCGCTTTTCAACAACATAATGTGTTACAGGTGCACCACCATCATCTGCTGGTGGGTCCCACATTATTGTAATCTTTTCAGCAGTGACTGTCTTAAACTGTATTGGTCCTGTCGGTGGTCCTGGCTTATCTGTGGAAGGTAGAAGAAAGAAGAGGGTAAGTATTTATTACTGAATTACCATTCAGTAATATAATAAAGTCATATCTCAGGACATACCAAGTATCTGCAGTCTAACATGGGCTGTTGCTGAACCTATGGCATTCTTCAGTTTTAATTCATAAGTGCCACTGTTGAGTCGAGTTGCATCCTTGATGAGTATAGAAGCAAATTCTGTTGTGTTTTCAATGGACAGTAGTGCACTGCTTTGTACCTCCTTGCCATTTTTGAACCATTCGATTGTGGGTATAGGCTTGCCTGAGATGCCTAGTTTTAGCTTAACTGAAGTTCCTGCTTTATATTTCACTATTTCTGTATATTCTGGTGGCACATCGATTTCAGGTGCACCTTAAAAGAAAGAAGGGTGGGGGGAAAGAATATTAAAAAGATAAAAAGATACTTATTTTAGACTCGTATTTAATAAAACAAAAAATAATAGTACTTTATGTAAGTTCATAGTTATAGACATTTTATAAATACGAATTAAAGATAATATGTAAAACTTTACTCATAAACCTAGACCAAGTTAGATCTAATCTTACCAGGAGAAGGCAACCAGATATATAAAACCATAATTGCCTTGGCATGGGCAGAGTCTTCTATTGCTTAAACAATACTTTAAAAATGCAGATACAGCCAAAATTGTTCATTACAGTCATTCCCGAAAGGCTCGTACTCATTCAAGGCTTTCCATATTTGAAAGAATGTAGTTCTACATAACAGTGCTATCTTTAAGCTTCCTAGCACCACTAAATACTGTTATATCATTGTGAAACACTTACCATATGTATCAACACATGTGATAGGACCTACAACATCTGAGGGGTTACTAATGGAACCGATGGCATTCTTTGCAAAGACCCGGAATTCATACCGGGAGTTCTGTGTCAGACCAGATACTGTGAAGTGAGTCTCAATAACATTGGTAAAACTTGCTTTTGTCCATCTGCCGTCTGGAAGATCACGCTTTTCTACAATGTATCCTGTGATCTTACTACCACCATCAAATGCTGGCTTCTGCCATGACAGCGTGATAGAAGTCTTGGAAATATCTGAGACACGAACATTTCTTGGTGGTTCTGCAATAGGAAACATAAAATAATTGCTAATGAATTAGAGCTGTTTCGGATATTGGCTTACTGTGCAGGATGGATTATCACAGGTTAAAAAAAGCGCACTACTTAAATGCTTCTTTATTTTCTAGGGAATACATACCGCAAGCATCAATTGCAAGGACTGCATCAGAAGGATGACTTGCTTTTCCAATGCCAGCTGCGTTTTCTGCATAAACTCTAAATTCATAGATAAGGCCAGCGCTGATGGTGGTGACTTTGAAGTGAGTTGTACGAATGATGGTCTTGTTAGCCTTTTGCCATAATATGCTATTCCTATCTTTCATTTCCAGGTGATATCCAATGACTGCACTGCCACCATTAGTGACTGGTTCATGCCATCCAACAGTAATGCTCTCTCGGGTGACATGTGTGACCCATGGTGTGGAAGGAGGGCCAGGGGTAGCTGGTATAGAAAGAAGTGATTATTAACAAAATTGTATTTTCAACATCAAAGTATTAAAACATCAACCTATAGTGCGAGAAGGATATTACTCACTGTAAGGAAGCTTGACAACCACACATTGTGAGTCTGTATGATCACTGATGCCAAAGCGGTTCTCAGCTTTGATACGGAATTGGTATTCTTCTCCAGTTGTGAGCTTTGTAACTTTCATAACAGTTCTAGCAACAGTGGCAGACACTTCAGACCAAGCAGCAGTACTTGTTTCTCTTTTCAGTACAATATAGTTGGTAACTTGACTTCCACCATCATAAGCTGGAGGCTGCCATCGGAGTGTTACACTCTCTTCAGTGATATCGCTAAGGGCAACTGGACCAACAGGAGGACCTGGTCTATCCAGCACAACAATATTAACAAATGATTTTGTGGTGCCACTTGAGTTAGCAGCAGTAATGTCATATCTGCCAGCATCAGCAGCTACACTTTCTTTGAGGTTAATGATGAAACTTTCTGCAGTGGTTTCTGTGTGAAATCTCATTGTAGATTTCAGTGACACACCATCTCTAGACAACGTCACTTTTGGCACTGGTTTTCCAGAAACTGGAATTTCAACCTTCAGGTTAGATCCTGCTCGAACATATACAGTATTATGAGGAAAGCCCTTCATATCAATCTCAGGAGATTCTGAAAAAGAAAACATTTTCAGAACATTAAAAAAATATTACTTATTTTTAAATATAAATACAGTTTAATATGTATCAACTTTTCTTTCATGTCAGGAAGCATACCTAATTGTTCTTTAACTGTAACAGGGAGCAGTAGTTCCTTTGGATCACTTAAACCAGCCTGGTTTTCTGCAGACACCCTGAAGAAATAGTCAACGTTCTCCTTAAGACCATGGACAACATGATGAGTTGTCTTTACAACTGCACACTTGACCCATTTTTGCTGTCCTTTCTCAAGAGCTTCAATGAGGTAGCTTACAATTCTACTTCCGCCATCATGTTCTGGTTTTAGCCATGAAAGTGAAACACTGTCCTTTGTGACATTTGTCACTCCAAGTTTTTCTGGTGGGCTGGGTTTTTCTGAGAAAAGAAGTGCAACAGGTTAAGTGATATAGCAACTTTCAATGTTGTATAATAACGATTACAAAGGAAAACCATCTAGATTGAGAAAATGTATTTTAAAATTAATTTGTATATTAGAAGTAGTTTAAGCTAGCTAGATTGAGAAAATATAGTTTTTAATTAATTTATCTATTAGAAATTATTTAAGCAAAGTGCAAGCAAAAATTTAGAAGCAAACTATTACTTACCTTTTTTTTTTTCATTTGTAAGACTGCAGACATGCCTACCACAAATTATTATTACATTTTTACTGTAAAGCGATGTAATATTTTTTTATATTATTTTGAAGTAAATATTTTAAAGCATGCATTAAAAAAAAATAATTACTAAATACTGTTCTTAGTAAAACGCACCTGTTATTTTTGTCCCCTCCTTGGTCTCAGAAGGCACTCCAACACCGTACTCATTTTCTCCAGAAACCCGGAAGTAGTAAATGGCACCTTCTTGCAATCCAGTCACTTTGTAGGACAGGCGATGGCAATTGTTTGTCACAGTGACCCACGCTTTTTTGCTAGCTTCTCGTTTTTCAATAACGTAGTTCTTCACAGGTGCCCCACCGTCATTTTCAGGAACATCCCAGGATAACACAGCAGATTCTTTAGTTACATCTTTTGCTGCGATATTAGATGGTGGACCAGGAGTATCAAGAACTTTGACGATTAAAGTTAAGGTAGCAGTGTTTAGGATGTTTTGCAATGTTAATGTGTATTTTCCAGAATCGTTTCTTGTTGCTTTTTCGATAGTAAGAGATGTGCAATGATCTGACGTATCGATGCTTGCTCGTGTACGAAGATCAGTATCTGGTTTGTTCCATGTTACATTTGGAACTGGTTTGCCCCTGAAAGGAACAGTCATTGTGAATGATCCACCAGCCTTTACAATTAAAGTCTTCCGCATTTCACTGTCAATATCAAATGCAGGTTCTTCTTCTCTTTCTTTTGCTACCTGAGGTTCTGAGATATCACTTGGTTCACTGACACCCATTTTGTTAATGGATTTCACTCTGAAGATGTACTCAGAACCTGGTACTAATCCTCCTATGGTGTACTCTGTGCCTCTTAAGTTCTGAATGGCAGTTGTCCAATCTGTTTCATCAGTTTTCTTGTATTCAACTGTGTATCCTGTTACTGGAGCACCTCCATCAAAAAGTGGCTTTGTCCACCCAATTGTGATATTTGACCTTGTAGAATCCATAACCTTAGGCTTAGATGGGGGAGATGGCAAGAAGACTGGATCTTCTGCCCGAATCAGTGGTGTGGTTTCACTTGGAAGACTGAGGCCAGCAGCGTTTTCTGCATAAACTCGGAATTCATACTCACATCCTTCACGAAGACCAGATGATTTCACTCTTAAATCATAAACTGGCTTTTTGTTTACGCGAATCCATCTTAGGCTAGTTTTCTCACGCCTTTCGATTACATAGCCAGAGATCTCATTGCCTCCATCAGACTCAGGTCTTGCCCAGCACAGAGTTATTGCATCTTTGCTCACACTGGTGATCTCTACAGATGTAGGCGGACTTGGAACTGTAAATGGGTCTAGAGCTTTGACAGCAACACTTTCTAGAGGCTCACCAACACCATATTTGTTAACTCCCATTACTCTGAAAATATACTCATTACCCTTCAGTAGTTTTGTCACTTTACAGGATGTTGTTCTAAGTTCCCCTTCACAAAGTGTCCATGCAATTCTGCTGGTCTCCCGTTTTTCTACAATATAATAATCAATATCTGCACCACCATTTTCCTGAGGAGGTCCCCATGACAAATGGCATTTTTCAGCAGTGAGACCATTTATTTCTAATGGGCCTGCGGGTGGGCCAGGTCTGTCAAGTACTTTGCAATTAACTGCCAAAGATCTTGTTCCTGCAATGTTTTGTAATGTTAGTACATATTGTCCTGAATCAGCTCGGATACAGTCCTTAATGGTTATTGCAGTAGAATGATCTGTTGAGACTATTTCAACTCTAGCCTTTCCTTCAAGCTCTTTGCTGTCCTTTGTCCATGAAATTACTGGTATTGGCCGTCCTGCAACATCAGCATTGACTTTAAACACTTCTCCAGCTTTCACAACTACAACATCCCTGAATTTGGCATCCATCATAATTCTTGGAGCCTCTACATCATCTTTTACAGTCACAGGTCCAGTTGATTCAGATGGCTGACTAAAGAGTCCAGCAGCATTCTTTGCAATCACATGGAATTCATATCGCTGGTCTTCTGTAAGTCCCCCTACATCAAAGTATGTTTCTTGCACATTAGTAAAATTACACTTTAACCAACGTCCATCTGGTAGTTCTCTGCGTTCAATAATGTATCCTGTTACTTTAGCTCCACCATCATATTCTGGTTTAGTCCATTTTAGTGAGACACATGTTCTTGTAATATTAGTAACTTCTGGCTGGCCAGGAGGATCACATGGATCTCTTGCAGCAACTGGTTCACATGATTTACTGCATTTGCCTATTCCAGCAATATTTTCAGCATACACACGATATTCGTACATCAGTCCTTCATCGAGACCTGTAACTTTAATTTGTGTATCAGCTATTAGGCTCTTGTTGACTTTTGTCCAAAGAATGCTGCTTCTTTCTTTACGCTCTAAGTGATATCCTAGTACCCTGCTACCTCCATCATTAACTGGTACCTGCCAAGTTACAATCATGAATGCTTTAGTTGCATGTGTCACGTGAGGTGTTCCAGGTGGTCCTGGAGGTTTAAATGGATACTCTGCCACAACAGAAGGAGAATTGGTGTAACTGCTTTTCCCATAGCGATTTTCTGCACAAACACGGAACTGATATTCAGAGCCAGTGGTGAGTCGAGATACTTTAATTGATGTCCTTGCAACTGCAGCAGATACAACATCCCATGTTGTTGTGGTAGTTTCTCGCTTCTCCACAATGTAATTGCTAATGTGGCACCCACCATCATATGCTGGAGGTTTCCAAGAAAGAGTTACACTGTCAGCACTAACTTCATCTATACGCACATCGGTTGGTGGGCCTGGTCTGTCAAGGACAATCACAGTTAGAGAGGCAGTTGTTGATCCCGCACTATTTGAAAGCTGTAACTCATAGTGTCCCAAATCTTCATTTGAAGCTTCCTTGATGGACAGTGAAGTGGAAGTCTTTGATGTCTGAACATTTACCCTAGTTGTCTCTTTTAAGGGATTCCCATCCTTCTTCCACATAATGGTTGGAAGAGGTCGACCTCTGAATGGCACCTCAATCTTAAGATCATCTCCAGCTTTCACAGTGAATGTGTTGAAAAGGAGCTCAGCAGATGGCTGGATTTCAATATCTTTTGCAATGACTGGGACACCAAGTTCTCTTGGATCACTTTTTCCTTTTTCGTTAACAGCAATCACTCTGAAACTGTACTCTTCTCCCATACTTAGGCCTGTTATTGTTGCTTCTAATGTTTTCACCTGGGTACATGCACTCCATTTTATACTTCCTTTACTTTGCATTTCTACTATGTAACCAGTAATTTTGCTACCACCATCACTTTCTGGTTTTTCCCATTTAATTGAAGCAGAGTTTCGAGTCACATCAACAAGAACAACCTTTGCAGGTGGAGCAGGTGGTTCAGAGACCTTAACTGGATCAGGCGTTTCAGCTGGTAAGCCAGCTCCGTATTCATTTACAGCTAGAACACGGAAGTAGTAACTGCATCCTTCTTGTAGTTGAGTGATTTTGAAAGAATTCTTAGTGCAGTTGCTTGTAATCGTGGCATAGGCCTTTCTCGTGGACTCTCGCTTTTCAACTACGTAGTTGGTAATTTTAGATCCACCATCGATGAGTGGTGGCTCCCAGGCTAATGTTACAGAATTTTTCTTCACTTCTCTGATTGTCAGGTTTATAGGTGCACTAGGTGTATCAAGCACTCTAACATTTACAAAAGCTGATTTTTTGCCACTGTTGTTCTCTAAAGTAAGATTGTATCTACCACTATCAAACCTATTCACGTTGTCAATGACCAGCATTGTGTAGGAACTGGTGACTTCAATCTGAGCTCGCTCGCTGATTGTTCCTTCTGCTTTCTCCCATTTAACTTCAGGTTCTGGTCTTCCTTTGATGGTGACAAACAGGCGTAATGTGCTACTGGCACGTACAGTAACTACTTTTCTGAGATCTGCGTCAAGTTCAATTTCAGGAGGTTCAATTTTGTCAGCTGCTATGACTGTACCAGGTATAGTAGCAGGTTCTCCTACTCCTTCTGAGTTGATCGCACAGATGCGGAAGTTATACTCCTGGTTCTCTTTAAGTTTTGTTACAGTGAACTGTTTTGCTTGTAGGCCTGTTGGTGGAGTGCAGGTAGTCCATTCATCAGCAGCAGCTTCTTTTACTTCTACTACATATCCTTTAACTGGAGCACCACCATCATAAATGGGCTTACTCCAGGCGAGGGAAACTGATGATCTGGAAGTATCTGTAACCTTTGGATTGCTTGGAGGACCTGGTGGATATAACACGTCACAAGCACGGTAGAAAATTGATGGCTCACTGGGTTCCCCTACCCCTGCTGCATTTTCAGCGGAAACTCTAAATTCATAGAAATGTCCATCAGTAAGACCTGTTACTCTGAATCGTAAGTCCATCAGCCTTTTCTTGTTGCATTTGGTCCACCGGATACCATCTTTGTCTCGTTTTTCGAGTATGTAACCTTCAATTTCAGCTCCACCATTGTCTTCTGGGCGACCCCATGTTACAACCATGGAATCTTTTGTGATTGCTGAAACTTCAGGTGTTGAAGGAGGACCAGGGGGTTTATACGGATTACATGCCACAACTGGCTCAGATTCCAAGGGTTCTCCAGTTCCATATTTATTTACTGCCATTACGCGGAAAATGTATTCGTTGCCAGCAAGGAGTCTGGTTACTTTGTGGTTAAGGGCCTGTACTTCTGTTGCTACTTGTGTCCATGAAAGCCTGCTGGTCTCTCTCTTTTCAATGATATAATGTGAGATATTAGAACCACCATCATGTAAAGGTGGGGACCATGCCAAGTAGCATTTTTCTGCAGTGACACCTGTAACTTTCAGAGGTCCTTCTGGAGGTCCTGGCCTGTCAAGAACTTTTACAGTGATCGGTATAGATTTCGTGCCACCAACATTTTTAAGATTAAGAGTATAGTGACCTCCATCTACTCTTATACAGTCTTTGACAGTAAGAGTTGTTTTTTGAATGGTAGATTTAATTTCCATTCTTGCAGTTGCCTCTTCAAGTTCTTTGCCATCTTTTGACCATGTAATGTCAGGAATAGGTTTGCCGTGGATGTCAGCTTCAAGAACAAAGGTTTCTCCAGCATGAACAACGATGACGTCTTTGTATTTTGGATCCAGTGAAGCCGCCGGTGCTTCAATTTCATCTCTGGCAGTAATGGGCCCTGTACTTTCAGATGGCTCACTCAAGCAACCTGCTGCATTTCTTGCAATTACTCTAAATTCATATTGCTGGTCTTCAACAAGACCACTAACTGTAAATTCTGTTTCCAAAACATTTGTAAAGCTGGCTTTCATCCAGCGACCATCTGGTAGTTCTTTCTTTTCTACAATGTATCCAGTTATTTTGCTTCCGCCGTCATATTCTGGTTTTTTCCACTGTAGTGTGATATTATTTCTTGTAACAACAATGGCCTCTGGGCGGCCAGGCGGGTCACAAGGGTCCCGGGCAACATACAATTCTGATACTTTGCTGACTTTGCCAATACCAACGATATTTTCGGCAGAAACTCTGAACTCATATTCAAGACCTTCTTCAAGGCCATCTGTTTTATATTTGGTGTCTGTAATGAGTGACTTGTTCTGTTTTGTCCAAAGAATGCTGTTCTTGTCTTTACGTTCAAGATGATAGCCAAGAACTTTACTTCCTCCATCATTAACTGGTTCATGCCATTGTACAATCATGTGGTCTTTTGATGATGCTGTTACAAATGGGGTTCCAGGTGGCCCGGGCACCTTATAGGGGTATTGCACAACAACTGGTTTAGAATCCAGGGGAGAACTCTTCCCATATCTATTTTCAGCAGAAATCCTGAACTGGTATTCAGAACCAGTTTTAAGCTTTGCTGCTTTGATTGTTGTTCTTGCAACAGTTGCTGACACAATGCTCCATGTAGTAGTGGTTGTGTCACGCTTTTCTACTATATAATTGCTTATCTGACAGCCGCCAGTATAATCAGGTGGATCCCATGATAAAACAACAAAGTCTGCACTAACTTCATCAAAGCGGACAGGTCCGTGTGGTGGGCCAGGCTTTTCCAGTACAATTATGCTCAGGTGCTCTGTTGCTGTACCTGCTGTGTTTGTTGCTGTTACTGTATATTTACCAAAGTCTTCCTTGTTGCTTTCTTTAATATGTAAGATAGTTGATGTTGATGTATTCTCAATATTTAATCTGGTTGTCTGTTTCAATGGATGCTCATCTTTTGTCCATGCAATGGTAGGTTTGGGTCTACCTATAAATGGTACTTCTACCTTCAGATCTTCTCCGGCCTGTACACTGTAGGTATTAAACATCAATTTGAAACTTGGCTCAATTGTCAAGTCTTTAGCTATCACAGGAATTCCAAGTGCTCTGGGATCACTTTTTCCTTTTTCGTTGTAGGCAATCACACGAAATTGATATTCCTGCCCTGGACTCAAACCAGAGACAACTGCATTGCATGTTTTGGTCTCACTAACGACACTCCATTTTTCTGTTCCTTTAGGCAACATTTCAACAATGTATCCCAAAATTCTGCTACCACCATCATGTTCAGGTTTTTCCCATGAAAGTGATGCGCTTCTCTGAGTCACATCGGTTAATATTACTTTGCCAGGTGACAGAGGTGGCTCTGAGGCTTTGACAGCATCCTTGGTTTCAGCTGGAACACCAATTCCAAATTCATTTTCTGCCATAACTCTGAAGTAATAAATTGCTCCTTCTGTAAGATTTTCAACCTTGAAGCTTGTCTTGCCACACTTTGCACTTACATTTGCAAATGCCTTCCTGGTTGACTCACGCTTGTCTATTACATAGTTTTTTACCTTTGCACCACCATCGATAATAGGTGGTTCCCAAGACAACACAGCAGAATCCTTCTTTATATCCTTTACCACTAAGTTCTGTGGTGGTCCTGGTGTGTCCAAGACTTTTATTGTAACAAATGCAGATTTAGAACCGCTACTGTTCTCTAACTTAAGAATGTATTTTCCAGCATCATTTCTATCACAATTGTCAATTGAAAGCTGTGTGAAATTTATGCCTTTATCAATCTGAACTTTTTCTGTGAATTCACCTTCTTCTCGAGACCATGTGATGTCAGGTGTTGGTCGTCCCCTGAATGGTATGTGAATCCTAGCAGAGCCACCAGCTCTAACGACTATCCCTTTCCTTAGCTCGGAATCAATATCAAGTTCTGGAGCTTCAAGTTTGTCTTCTGGCTTAATAGTACCAGGAACTGATGCAGCCTCTCCTACGCCAATCTTGTTGAGGGCACACACTCGTAGTTTATATTCCTGATGTTCAGTAAGCTTTTTGATTTCAAATCGAGTAGCACGTATGCCTGTCTGTGGAGTAACAAGTGACCATTCGTCTTCATCTGCTTTACAGATTTCTACAAGGTATCCCTGGATTTCACAACCACCATCATAAATAGGTTTACTCCAAGCAAGTGTTACTGAACTTTTGGTGGTATCCACAACATGGGTGTTTGTAGGTGGGCCAGGCTTGAACATGGGGTCACAAGCTTTAAAATAGGGAGAAACTTGACTTGGTTCACCCACTCCAGCAGCATTTTCAGCAGAGACTCTGAATTCATAGTCATGATCTTCTGTTAATCCTGTAACTCTTAACCGTAAATCTGTAATTCGGCGTTTATTGCATTTTATCCATCTGATGCCCTCTCGGTCTCTCTTTTCTACTATGTAACCTATGATTTCACTACCTCCATCACTATCTGGCCGACTCCAGCAGATAGTCATAGAATCCTTTGTGATGTTAGTAATTTCCAAAGCCTTTGGTGGCCCAGGAACCACAAATGGATTTTTCATCATTACTGGTACAGATTCTAATGGTTCACCAACTCCATATTTGTTAACTGCCATAATACGGAAAACATATTCATTTCCTTCCAAGAGTTTTGTTACCTTCAGCATTGTAGGCAAAACTTCTGAAGCAACAACAGTCCATGCTAGGCGACTAGTTTCTCTCTTCTCAACAATGTAATGAGAAATATCACTGCCACCATCATGAAGAGGAGGAGCCCATGCCAATGAACATTTTTCAGCTGTGACTCCTGTCACTTGGACTGGGCCTTCTGGAGGTCCTGGCCTGTCCAGGACTTTTACGTTAACTGGGGCTGTCTTTGTTCCTGCAACATTAGAAGCTTCTAAAATGTATTGTCCACCATCAACTCTAATGGCATCTTTTACAATTATTAATGCACTGAAATCTGTGTTCTTTATTTCACATCTGGCATTTCCCTCAAGCTCTTTATCTCCTTTGTACCACTTAATGGTTGGTAGTGGTTTTCCATGAACATCAGCCTCAATTCTGAATGTTTCACCAGCATTTACAACAACTGTGTCTTTGTACTTTGGATCCATTGAAATTCGTGGAAGTTCAACCTCATCCCTTGCTGTTATTGGTCCTGTACTGTCAGAAGGTTTGCTTATTGCACCTGCAGCATTCTTTGCAATTACTCTAAATTCATATCTTTGGTCTTCAGTAAGCCCAGTTACAGTGAACTGAGTTTCAATGATATTTGTGAAGCTAGCTTTCATCCAGCGACCATCTGGTAAGTCACGCTTCTCTACAATATAACCAGTGATCTTGCTTCCACCATCATATTCTGGTTTGGTCCACTGTAGAGTAATAGAGCTTCTTTTTATTATTATAGCTTCTGGGCGACCTGGAGGATCACATGGGTCACGAGCTACATAGCATTCAGAAACTTTACTTGTTTTACCTACACCAACAATATTTTCTGCAGAAACTCGGAACTCATATTCAATTCCTTCTTCGAGGTTAGTTGTTTTAAAAGTTGTGTCTTGAATAATGGTCTTGTTTACTTTAGTCCATAAAATGCTGTTTTTCTCCTTTCTTTCAAGATGGTAGCCCAACACTCTACTGCCACCATCATTTATTGGTTCATGCCACTGTACAACCATGGAATCTTTTGTAACTGTTGTCACAAATGGTGTGCCAGGAGGTCCTGGTTCCTTGTAGGGGTACTGTGCTACAACTGGTGCAGAATCCAGTGCAAAGCTCTGCCCATACCTGTTCTCAGCAAATATTCTGAATTGATACTCTGAACCAGTTTTCAGTTTAGTCACCTTCAGCATAGTTCTTGCAACAGTAGCTGAAACTGTTTCCCATACAGTGGTGGTTGTATCTCTCTTGTGAACAATATAGTTGGTGATTTGGCAGCCACCTGTGTATGCTGGGGGATTCCATGATAAAGTAATACTTTCCGCACTTATTTCATCAAACTTCACAGGTCCTACTGGAGGGTCAGGTTTGTCTAGAGTTATAATTTCAACAGAGGCAGACTTTTGCCCAACAACATTAGCCACAGTGATTTCGTAAGTGCCGCTGTCCTCTTTGTTAGTTTCTTTAATATTCAATACTGTAAGATCAGCCGAATCACTAACATTTACTCTTGTTGTCTGTCTTAATGGCTGTCCGTCTTTCACCCAAGTAACAGTTGGTTTAGGTCGACCTGCAATTGGTACTTCTACTTTCAGATCTTGTCCCACTTGGATACTGTAACTGTGAAAAGCAGGTCTTACATCAGGTTCAATCACCAGGTCTTTTGCAACTATTGGAACAGCAAGTGCTCTAGGATCACTCTTACCCTTTTCATTTACAGCCATTACTCTAAAAAGATATTCTTCCCCTTGAGTTAGGTTAGTAATAACTGCTTCTAGTGTTTTTACACGAGCACACTCTGACCATTTCTCACTACCCTTTACTTGCATTTCCACAATGTATTGTATGATTTTGCTGCCACCATCATGTTCAGGTTTTGCCCAGCTTAGTGAGACACTGTTTCTTGTGACATCATCCACTGTTATTTTCCCAGGAGGCTGTGGAACTTCAGCAACTTTAACTGGGTCACTAGTTTCAGCAGGGAGGCCAATTCCATATTCATTCTCAGCAGAGATTCTGAAGAAGTAATAACAACCCTCCTGAAGTTGATCTACTTTCCATGAAGTCTTGTGGCAGTTTGTTACAACAGCTGCATATGCCTTTCTTGTTGCTTCACGCTTTTCAATGATGTAATTCTTAATTTTTGCTCCACCATCCAAGAGAGGAGGCTCCCATGAGAGTGAAACCGAGTCTTTAGTGATCTCTCTGATTTTTAAATTAACAGGTGCACTTGGGGTATCCAGTACTCTTACACTTACAAAGGCAGACTTCGTTCCACTGCTGTTTTCTAACGTCAGAGTATACTTTCCAGTATCAAATCTGTTGACGTTGTCTAGAACAAGAGAAGTAAAGCTGCTGGTAGTTTCAATAATAGCTGCTTCTCTGATCTCACCATCTGTTTTACCCCATTTTACTTCAGGTGTTGGACGACCTCTGATGGGAACAAACAGTCTTAAGGAACCTCCTGCCCTCACATTTACAATCTTCCTTAATTCCATGTCAAGGTCAAGGTCTGGTGCCTCCATCTTTTCTTCCACAATAACAGAACCAGGAACATCTGCATGTTCTCCAACTCCTGCTTTATTAACTGCACATATGCGGAATTTGTATTCATGTTTTTCCACTAATTTTTCTACTTCCATGTGTGTATTTTTAATTCCAGTTGGAGGGGTGCAAAATGACCACTCACCATCACTTACATCACACTTTTCCACAATGTATCCCTGAATTTCAGCACCACCATCATAGATAGGTTTACCCCATGACAGGAAAACTGAAGATCTTGTAACATCCACAACTTTAGGGTTATTGGGTGGGCCTGGCTTGTAAATGGGATCACATGCTTTGTAGTAAGTGGAAGGTGGGCTTGGTTCACTAACACCAGCAGCATTTTCAGCTGAAACTCTGTACTCGTAGTCATGATTTTCTAGAAGCCCAGTCACTCTGTATCTGAGTTCACTTATCAGGCGTTTGTTACATCTTGTCCAGCGAATACCTTCCTTATCTCGTTTTTCAAGTACATAGCCTAGGATTTCACTGCCACCATCTGAGGCTGGCCTTTCCCATACAACTATCATAGAATCCTTGGTAATGGCTGTGACTTCCGGTGTCTTTGGTGGAAGAGGAACTCCAAATGGGTTCTTTGCAAGTATTGGTTCTGACTCAAGAGGTTCACCAATACCATATTTATTTACTGCCATGATGCGGAAAACATATTCATTTCCCTCTAAAAGCTTTGTTACTTTGCAGTTTAGGGTTTGCACATTTGAATCAACGATGGTCCACACCAAGCGACTTGTTTCTCTTTTTTCTACAACGTAATGTGAAATCTCGCTACCACCATCTTGTAGTGGAGGTTTCCATGACAGCATACATTTTTCAGCAGTAATGCCTGTGATTTCAACAGGACCTTCTGGTGGTCCAGGTCTATCAAGTACTTTGACATTAACAGGAACTTTCTTTTCACCAGCAACATTCTTTGCCAACAGTACATACTGACCACTGTCAACTCTAATGGCTTCCTTCACGCTTAGGCTTGTAGCAAAATCAGTACTTTTTATTTCCATACGAGCAGTACTTGTCAGCTCATGATCGCCTTTTAACCACTGAATGGAAGGTATTGGTTTGCCATGAACATCAGCATCAAGCTTGAATGACTCACCAGCATGCACTACAATAGTGTCTTTGTATTTTGGATCCATACTTATATGAGGTGGTTCTACTTCATCTCTTGCTGTAATTGCCCCTGAGCTCTCAGATGGTTCACTGAAAACACCTGCAGCATTTCGTGCTATAACACGGAACTCATACCTCTGGTTTTCAACTAGACCCGTTACTTCAAAGTGGGTATCAATAACATTTGTAAAGCTTGCTTTCATCCAGCGACCATCAGGTAGCTCCTTCTTCTCCACAATGTAGCCTGTGATCTTACTTCCACCATCATAAACAGGTTTCTTCCACTGAAGTGTTACTGAGCTTCTTGTGACAATTATAGGTTCTGGACGGCCTGGAGGGTCACATTGGTCATGTGCAGTATAGCATTCAGATGCTTTGCTTGCTTTTCCAATGCCAACTATGTTTTCTGCATAAACTCTGAACTCATATTCAAGACCTTCGTCAAGGCCAACTGTTTTAAATTTGGTGTCTGGAATAGGCGTTTTATTCAGCTTGGCCCACAGAATGCTGTTTCTTTCTTTGCGCTCCAAGTGATAGCCAATGATCTTGCTACCACCATCATTGACTGGTTCATTCCATTGTACCACCATGCTGTCTTTTGAGACATTTGTTACAAAAGGGGTTCCAGGTGGACCGGGAACTTTATATGGATATTGTGCTATGATTGACTCTGAAGTGAGGTAAGTACTCTTCCCATATCTGTTCTCAGCTGCAATTCTGAACTGATATTCACAGCCAGTCTTTAATCGACATGCTTTTATAGTTGTTCTTGCAACAGTAGCTGACACAATCTGCCAAGTGGTGGTGGAAGTGTCTCTTTTTTCTACAATGTAATTATTGATAGAGCTACCACCATCATACTTGGGTGGTTCCCAGGAAATTGTAATGCTATCTGCTGTTACTTCATCTACTTTTACTGGTCCAGTTGGAGGTCCTGGTTTGTCAAGGACAACAATATTGAGGGTCTCAGTTGCTTCACCTGCAGAGTTTGTAAGTTTAACTAAATATGTTCCCACATCTTCTCTGCATGCTTCTTTTATTGTTAACACAGTGTTGTTTTCTGAACTTTCCGCATTTACTCTTGTGGTCTGCTTCAATGCCACATCATCTTTATGCCAATGCACTGCTGGTTTTGGTCGGCCAACAAAAGGAGCATCAACTTTTAAGTCTTCTCCTGCTAGAACACTGAAAGTCGTAAATAGTAGTTTGAACGCTGGTGGAATCACAAGATCTTTTGCAACTACTGGTATACCTAGCTGCCGGGGATCACTGACACCTTTCTCATTCTGAGCTGAAACACGAAAGGTGTATTCTTCACCTTGGATCAATCCTGTGATAGTGGCTTCAGTAACTTTTACTGTAGCACATGTTGACCACTTTTCACTGCCTTTGCTTTGCATTTCCACAATGTAGCCCAGAATTCTGCTGCCACCATCATGCTCGGGTTTTTCCCAAGATAATGATACACTATTTCTTGTCACATCCAACAAAGTTATTTTCCCTGGTGGAAGTGGTCTTTCTGATACTTTTATGGATTCTGAAGTTTCAACTGGAAGCCCTATTCCATACTCATTTTCAGCTAGGACTCTGAAATAGTAGTTGCAGCCTTCTTGCAGTGAATCGACTTTGCAGCTGGTCTTGTGGCAATTGGCATTAACAGTTGAATAAGCTTTTCTTGTTGATTCACGCTTCTCAACAACATAATTTTTTATTTTAGAGCCACCATCTATGAGAGGAGGCTCCCATGTGAGTGTAACTGATGATTTTGTAACTTCTTTTATTTTCAAATCTTGAGGTGCCCCTGGGGTATCAAGAACTCTGACATTCACAAATGCTGACTTACTACCTGAACTGTTTTCAATTGTCAGAATATATTTGCCACTATCAAATCTATTTACATTTTCAACAATGAGTAGGGTATAAGAGCTTGTTGATTCAATGCTTGCTCTATCCAAAGATTCCCCATGTTCTCTTGTCCATTTTACTTCAGGTGCTGGTCTTCCTTTAATTGGGACAAAGAGCCTTAGAGTACAGCAGGCTCTAATAGTGACAACTTTACGTAGTTCTGCATCAAGTTCAATCTCTGGAGGCAGCATTCTTTCTTCAGCTTTTGGAGTCCCAGGAACAAGAGCAGGTTCTCCAAGACCTTCAGAGTTCATAGCATATATGCGTATTTTATACTCCTGATTTTCTTTCAGGTCAGTGATGGTAAAGGAAGTAGCCTTTAGACCTGCTTGTGGAGTTACAATCTTCCATTCATCTTCTTCAGGTAGTGCAATCTCAACCATGTATCCTGTGATCTCTGAACCTCCATCATATATTGGTTTGTTCCATGCTATTGTAATTGAGGACTTGCTGCTATCCAAAACACGAGGATTACCTGGAGGACCAGGCTTAAATACAGTATCACAAGCTTTATAGAATGGACTGGTTGGGCTTGGTTCGCTGACTCCAGCAGCATTTTCAGCCATGACTCTGTATTCGTATTCATGGCCTTCTGTCAATCCAGACACTTTATAACGTAAGTCAGTAACAACTCGTTTGTTGCATTTCACCCACCGTAGACCAGCCCTGTCTCGACGTTCCACAATATAGTTAGTTATTGGGCTCCCACCATCAGAATCAGGATGCCCCCAACAGACAACCATAGAATCTTTTGTAATTGCTGTAACTTCGGGCATTTTAGGTGGATCAGGTGGCACATACGGATTTACTGCAAGAATGGGCTCTGATTCCAGAGGCTCACCAACTCCGTATTTGTTGACAGCCATAACACGGAACACATACTCATTGCCCTTCAACAGCTTAGTAACCTTCAGTTTAGTTAGTGGAACTTCTGTGGCTACAGCTGTCCATGCCAATCTACTTGTTTCACGTTTTTCAACCACATAATGGTCAATCTTCGCTCCTCCGTCATCAAGTGGAGGTAACCATGACAGCACACATTTTTCTGCAGTAACATCAGACACAACTAAAGGTCCTTCTGGGGGACCAGGCCTATCAAGAACTTTAACATTGAAGATATGCTTGGCAAAGCCACCGGGATTTGTTGCAGTAAGCATATAGGCACCACCATCTCTTCTTGAAGAATCTTTATTGATAAGAACTGTAGAGAAATCTGCTACTTTTATTTCTAATTTTGCTGTGTCTTCAAGTTCTTTTTCTCCTTTTGTCCATGTCATAGTTGGTGGAGGGCGACCTGAAACATCAGCCTCAAGTCTGAAAGCTTCACCTGCTTTCAGCACTATGGTGTCTTTGTATTTAGCATCCACCCTGATCTTTGGTGCTTCAATGTCATCTCTACAAGTTATTGCATCTGATGGTTCAGAGGGCTGACTAACAGCCCCACCAGCATTCCTAGCAATCACACGGAATTCATAGGCAGCATCTTCTGTTAATCCACTTACAGTGAATTCAGTCTCTAGTATATTGCTGAAATTAGCCTTCAGCCAGCGGCCATTAGGAAGGTCTCTTTTTTCAACAGTGTAGCCAGTTATTTTAAAACCTCCATTATATTCTGGTTTAGTCCACTTCAGAGTAACTGCATGTCTTGTAATGTTCAGAGGTATTGGCTTACCAGGTGGATCTATTGGGTCTAGGGCAAACACAGGTTCAGATGGCTTGCTTGGCTTACTCTTCCCAGCAATATTTTCTGCTATAACACGGAATTCATATGCTATGCCATCAGTAAGTCCAGTTGATTTAAAGATATTTCCGGATACCATCATTTTACTTACAGTCTGCCAAAGAATGCTATTTCGTTCTTTTCTTTCAACATGATATCCCAGAATTGGGCTTCCACCATCAGTTAGTGGCTCATGCCAGCTAATGGTCATAGTTTCTTTGGTGACTGCAATCACCTGAGGAGTTCCAGGAGGCCCAGGTACCTTAAATGGGTAGTTTGCTACTACAGACTCTGAAGTAATGGCTGGACCAACTCCATATCTGTTCTGAGCTTTAACTCGGAACTGGTACTCAACTCCAGTAGTAAGACGGGTGGCTTTAAATGTAGTGCGTATCACTGTGGTTGCCAATTCAGTCCATGTGGTACTGTCAGTTTGACGCATTTCTACAACATAGTTACTTATTGGTACACCACCATCATTGAGAGGAGGCTCCCATGAGAATGTTAGAAAGTCACATGAAATTTCATCAAACTTGATTGGTCCAGTAGGTGGTCCAGGTATGTCATGAACCTGAACTGTGATTACTTCACTAACTTCTCCAACAATATTTTTAGCTGACAGTGGATACTGACCACTATCACTTCTAGTACACTCATTGATGGTCAGTATGGTTGCAGTTGCAGTATTTTCATAATTTACCCTCTGTGTTTGCTTAAGTATCTGGTCTTCTTTCTTCCAAGTCACAGTAGGCCTTGGACGACCAAGCACAGGGATTTCAATCTTGATATTGTCACCAGCTTTGGCAATGACTGTTTTCTGGTAGATACCACGGAGGTCAAACTCTGGCAACATTGTTTGCTCCTTTATAATAACAGGCCTGCTTTCTCTTGGGGCACTTCTTCCAGCACTGTTAACTGCCATAACCTGGAAAGTATACTCTTCATTTTCAGTCAGATTCTTTACTACACAGTCCAGTGTTTTTACAGTGGTTATGTGTGCCCACTGGTTGGTTCCTTTTCTCTGTGCTTCAATTACATACCCAGTGATCTTGCTGCCACCATCATGTTCTGGTTTTGGCCAGGCCAGGCTAACTGAGTTCCGTGTTACATCCATAATATTAAGGCTTTCAGGTGGGGATGGTGCCTCAGAAGCTCTTACTGGTTCTGCAGTTTCAGCTGGTTCACCGATACCATACTCATTTTCAGCCAGCACTCTGAAGTAGTATTCACATCCCTCAGCCAAATTAGAAACTTTGAAAGAACACTTCTGGCAGTTGGTTGTGACTGTCGAATATGCTTTCCGAGTTGATTCACGTTTCTCAACAATGTAGTTTGTTATACGTGAACCACCATCTATCAGAGGCATATCCCATTGGAGGGTTATACTGTCTTTAGTTATTTCTCTAGGCTTAAGGTTTATTGGTGGACCTGGTGTATCCAAGACTTTCACATTTACAAAGCCAGTCTTCTTCCCAGCAACGTTTTCAAGAGTCATTACATATTTTCCTGCATCATATCTGGTGCAGTCTGTGACAATTAGGAGTGTGAAAGAGTCTGTATTTTCAATACTGGCACGCCCTTTGAGTGAAACATCATCTTTTGTCCATGTAACTTGTGGAGTTGGACGTCCTTTAATTGGCACGAAAATTCGAATTGTTAGTCCAGCTCTAACAACCAGTGTTCTTCTTAGTTCAGCATCTAATTCAAAGTCAGGAATCTCTTCCCGGTCTTTGATTTCCACACTTTGAATTATTGCTGGTTCACCAACACCTGCAGCATTCATGGCACAGATTCTGAAATTGTATTTGGCTCCTGTTTGCAGATGAGCAACCACAAACTGAGTGATTCTTAAGGCAGTCCCTATCGTGTCTTTTACCCATTCTTCTTCTCCTTCCTTTTGATGTTCTACTATATAGCCAGTGATGTCAAGACCACCATCATAGTGAGGCTTGCCCCAGGCTAAGGATGCACTTGTCTTTGTAGTATCAGTCACTCTTGGATTTGAAGGTGGACCTGGTGGGTCTGAAAAGTGAGGAAAAGATAGAACATTACATTACAGAGGAAGCCAACTCTATGCTGCCTGAAAATGTTCCCATCCCATCTCACTGATGCCCAGAAAAGAAAGGCATGATACTAACATGCAACATCCTTGCACATGACAGAATTTGAAGCATCACTTGGTGGTCCAACTCCTGCTCTGTTTTCTGCACTGACACGGAATTCATACTCATTTCCTTCCAGGAGACCAGTTACTTTGCATCTAAGATCTGAAACAGGTTTCTTTGTTGCTCTGACCCATCTTAAACCTTTCTTTTCTCTTCGCTCCACATGGTAGCCTGTGATTTCACTTCCACCATCATCTGCCGGCCTTTTCCAGGTAACTGTGACAGTATTTTTGGTCACATTTGTAACTTCTGGTTTTCCAGGAGGGCCTGGGGGACCTGTTAAAGGAAAAAAAAAAAAAGAAAAAAAAGAGGTAAAGTCAAAACAAAAATAAAATCTTTGGAATTTAATAAAAATACACTGGAACCTCTTAACGTGTTCTACATACCAAATCTGTCCACCATTTTGACTGGTTCTGACTGTACTGGTTCACCTTTGCCGTATTGATTTACTGCTGAGACACGGAAAACATACTCGTTTCCTTGAATGAGCTTGCTAACAACGTGTCTACAGCTCTCAATATTTTCAGCAACCAATGTCCAGAGCAGTCGGCTAGTTTCTCTCTTTTCAAGAACATATGATTTGACTGGTGATCCACCATCTTCTGCAGGAGGTGACCAGGTAAGAGTCGCTTTTTCTGCTGAAACATTGCTGATCTCAATAGGCCCTGGAGGTCCTGGAACATCTAAAACTTTCACATGTACAGTTTCCTGCTTAGTACCAAAAGGATTGGTTGCAGTGATTGTGTATTCTCCAGAGTCTTTTCTGGCAGCATATTTTACAGTTAGAGTAGAAGAGGTTGGTGTGGTTTCAATGTGCACAAGCTCTGAAGGTCTAAAATCTTTTCCAGCTTTTGACCATGCTGAAGTTGGAGGTGGTTTGCCACGAATACTAATAGCAGACACTGTAATGTTTTCTCCAGCTTTTACTGTTAAACCTTCTTTCAGAGTAGGATCTAGAACAATGGTTGGTGCCTCTGTCAAAACAAACAGACGAAAGCCCCCAGTTGTTAAAATNAGAGAGAGAGGAGGATTTGATATTAATTATTCAAATAAAATTCTACATTTTAAAATGCCATCCACATATGTCATGGTAGGCCTGAATGGCTTAGACATGTCCTAGCTTGCCCAGACATGTTTTTATGCTCTCCTTCCTTCTGCTATGGGGAGAAACAACTGTGGGAAAGAGGATAAAGAACCTGGAGCCACTGGAGACACTGTCTTGCCCAGACTTGTTTTACTCCTGTTTACACCCTGTGATAAACAAAGTACACACATTTGGCTTGTGCCTGCTTTGTACAAGGCCAGTGTTTTCCCAAATTTGGGTAAAGGAAGCCTGTGGCTTCACCTAATATGGTTAAGCTTGGCTAACTGCCATTCTGATTGGCTATTCTGTGTCCAAGGGCCCCTTAGGTCTCGGGTTACATTGATAAAAGAGATGAACAGGTAGGGACAATGCACGTGCTTGCCTGCTGCTGCCTGCTACCATTGTTCTCTGCTTCTGGCAGTGTTCTGCCTCACTGCTGTTGCATCAAGATAAGCTATAAGCTAGTTACAAATCCTAAGCTAGTAACAAACCCTAATGCTTTGGGTTTGTTTGTCTGGAAACTGCCTGTTTCAAGTTTATCAGGAATAGGCTTTAAATAACCTCCATGCAATGGGCATGCATAGTCAGTGTGACACCCGTGCCAAGATGGCACATCTGCCAAGACATCCTGCCTACACCTGCAAGTCTCCTGTCAAGATGAGGAGCCCTGGAAGGGACACACAGATTGTCCAGATGGACCAGGATAAGGTCAGAGATTATATGCCTTCTTTCTCCAGCACCTTGTGAAGTCTGGGAAGAATCAGAAGACTCAGAAGCTGACAAGGCATCAGCAGAACTCCCTGAAAGTATTTGGGTACTATCTGAACTGTAGCTAGGCCTGCAAGTCGGGTGCTAATTTGTGAGTAAATATTTAAAGCCTCTCCAGCAAAGCCTTTAGTAAAACTCTATAGTTGAATCTAATTGAATCCTAGCCTTCTGCCTTAAAGCAAAAACGAGCTCCTTGAGTCCATCTAGTGGACAAGCGATATAATGACCGCGAGAACCTCTTTAACAGTTCAACTGATGGTGTTATTACTAGTTATTTCTTGAACGTTCTGAATCCTATGTTATCATCTGTATAATGTTTCCATGACCATGGAAAGGACCAATTATTATTAAAATTAGTGGTCGGGGAGGGCAAGACTCGTAAATATAAAAATTAATAAACAGTATTAATTTTGAATTTTCATCTCGCAATGAATTAATTACATTACAGCATACCATACTCATCCTTGCATATTATGGTTCCTGTGGATTCAGATGGAGGACTGATAGCTCCAGCAGTGTTCTTTGCTCTAATTCTGAACTCATATTTGGAGCCTTCAATAAGGTCAGTTACAGTAAATGCGCAGTCTGTAACATTCACATGATTAGCTTTGGTCCAGGTCTTTGAAGGCAAATCACGCTTTTCAATAATATAGCCAGTTAACTTATGTCCACCATCATATTTTGGTTCTGTCCAAATGAGTGTTACTGAGCTTCTAGTTACATTGATAACTTCAGGTTTCCCAGGGGGATCTAGAAGAAAGAATAATATGGAGTGGTCAAATGAAAGTAATTTGAAATTTCAGAGTTTTACTTTTTATTGTCATGATGGCTTACCAATAGGATCAAGTGCCACAACTGGCTCGGATGGCAGGCTTGGTTTACCTACTCCAGCCATATTGATTGCCATTACTCTGAATTCATACTCCAAACCTTCAGTTAACCCTGTCACTCTGAAATCTTTCATTCTTATTGGTGTTTTATTTGCTCTCTTCCACAGGAGACTATTTCTTTCTTTGACTTCAATGTGGTAACCTAGAAAATAAATGGTGAGAAAAAAAAAAATGAGGGTTTCCTAGAAATCGTAAGTTTTCATAACATTGTGAAACATCATCATTCCTGTATGGCATGTCATACAGGCATTGTGCAAGAGGAGCACTGAAAACCAGATTAAGAAATGGATGTGGAGATGCATTACAAACATATGTAATTGCAACAACGATACATTTATAAATGTAAATTGTTACTTTTGTAGGCCTGTAAGGTGTGGCCTGTAAGAGTTCTGTTTCTTTATATATTTTGGCTCTGTGCAAAAATACCATTTCTCAGTTAGTCTTTTTCCTAATTTTAAGTTAATTTCTTAAAAAAAATAATCTCAGAGAAAGAATGGGATATAAAACGGTAAAAGCAATTGTTCAATTTAAAGCATTAACACTTGATAGTTTTATCTTACCCTTTGAACTATTAAGAACTGAAATACTAGGGAGGCTTTTGGAACATACCTGTGATTGGTGAGCCTCCTGTTCTTCTGGGATCAGTCCAAGTTAAAGCTACAGATTCATGACGAACATCAACAATGTTGGGAGGCGGAGGAGCGTCTGGCACATCTAAATAATGTAAGAAAAAATGCAGTAACATTATAAGTAAATGTCAACATTAAAGCATTGTTTTCACTTTCAAAAACTATAATTAATACCTACCGAATGGATGTTTTGCAATGACAGGGTCAGATTTAAGACCTTCACCTACTCCGTATTTATTTTCAGCTCTGATCCTGAATGTGTATTCGTTTCCTTCATGAAGTCTTGTAACTCTAAACGTGGTTTTCTGGACTGCAGAGGCACAAGTCACCCACTTATTGTTTACATTATCTCTCTTCTCTAGGACATAGTTAGTAATTTCTGAACCACCATCATCTTTTGGAGGTCCCCACTTTAAGGTTATGGCATCGGCTGTGATTTCTTCAAATCTCACTGGACCCGTTGGTATGCCAGGTTTGCCAACAACTTTCACAGAAATAATGCCTTCCCTGCTGCCAGCAACATTCTTCAGAGTTATTGTGTATTTTCCAGCATCGGCTTTCTGGCAGTCATGTACTATAAGTGTGGTGTTAACTGCTGTAGATTCAAATGCAACTCTTCCACTCTCAGTAAGTGCCTGGTCTTCATCTTTCTTCCAAGTTACAGTTGGGACAGGCTTGCCTTTAATTGGGATTTTAAGACGGAAATTGCTACCCTCTTTAGCTAAGTAGCATAAATCAGGTAGATCTCTTAAATCAAGATCAGGTGCCACTGTAAAATAAAATAAACCGATTATTCAATTATGAATAAACTGTGATAAAATTAAGACACCTGATTTGTATGTTTGCATAGTAGTGGTAGTATACATAAAATAAATGTAATTTGCGTAAGTGAATACTGAACTAATAATCTTAAATCATCTTACCAACATCATCTCTTGCCACAATTGTGAGTTCTGTTGGTGTTCCACACCCAGCATCATTTTGGGCTCTAACTCTGAAAGTGTATTCTTGGCCTTCTTTTAGGTCTCTCATTGAAAAATGGAGATTCTTTGCCCGCATGACTTCCTGCCATTTATCTTCACCAATCAAGACCTCAACAACATATGCAAAGATGCGGCTTCCACCATCACTGATGGGTTTTTTCCATACTAAATTACATGATGATTTTGTCACCGAAGAGGCTTTTAAATCCACAACTGGCCCAGGTGTTTCTAGAACAAAGAGAAACATAGTAAGTGTCCATTCAAGCTAAAGCCAAAAATTATTTGAGTACCAAAATAGGTGGAAAGGACTAATTTTTCTTACCAGAAGCCTTAACAGCATCACGAGTTTCACAAGGGTCACCAATACCATATTCATTTTCAGCAAAAACCCTGAAGAAGTAAGATTTGCCTTCTTCTAAGTTACTTATCCTGTAGCTTGTCTTTGGACATTCTGTTGTTACTGTGGACCATGACTTTCTTTCTGCATCACGTTTTTCAACAACATAATTTGTGATTGGACTGCCACCATCTATTAGTGGAGGTTCCCATGTAATGAAGGCAGAATCCTTAGATGCTTCCTTTACAATCAGGTTAATTGGAGGGCCTGGAGTATCTAGGTAAACACAACAACCCCATATTTGATTTAGTAAACAAAATACAAAACTCATCAGTTAAAAAGTTAACAAATATATTGCAATGGGGAAGTCCCTGACACTTACCAAGTACTTTTACAACAATGGTGTATGATTTCTGGCCACAGCTGTTCTCCAGACTGAGGACATATTTTCCAGCATCATATTTGTTTACATTTTCACAACGTAGGAAGGTATCAAAATCAGTTGACTTGATGTCTAATCCTTGTCTATCTCTAAGGTTTGCACCAACTTTAGACCATGTAATCTTTGGAGGTGGACGTCCTCTTACAGGCACATAAAGTCTCATTGTGACTCCAGCACGCAGCACAAGGACTTTCCTTAGTTCTGCATCAAGTTCTCCTTCAGGAGGAACTGCGTGTTTAACAGAAGAACAGGCACATAAAACATCATCTTTAAGACCATCACTAAAATTACTGTGACAATAAATCCCTCTTTATTGGCATTTCACTAGATTAACCAACTTGTTCACATGCCTGTGATGATGCTAACAAGTAAGTGTCCTGGCTTCCATTTCAAGCTCATTTGCAAACCTGGCTTTTAATTTTTTTTTTTTTAAATTGATATAATTTCCTTTCTTTCTGTCTTTTCCACCATTTGAATTACTTATCATATAAAGATGTCTCCTAGTTCTTCTAGAATTCAAAGTTGATTCTAATCTTCCTGTGTTATACTCTTGAACCAAGACAATTCTATGAAGCAATGCTTTGGTATATACAGCAAAATCCATTCAGAAGCCAGCATAGCTCTTGAGGAAAAAGTGTCATACAATTAAATAGCATGCCACACAGATGTTTAAAGTAGTAATATCAGCTTCAAATTATTTAGAAGACATGAACAAGAAAGTTTTAAGAACAGTATGAAAGGAAAAAAAAAATCTTGAAAACCCAAAACAGGAGGCAGAAAATATCTAGCATACAAATGAAAAAAGCAGACACTAATCAGAGCCTATTGAACTTCTAACTGATCTGTTCTCTTTCAAACTGTCTTCTTTTGGCATGCATTTTTTGAGAAATGACGCATTCCAAACTGATCTACCTCTGTAACCAGTGGCAAACTGTCTGTGAAACACATCCCATAAATTAAAGCAAAAGGTAATTTGGTTTCAGTGAACATACTTAAAATGTCTTTGGCAGTGTGTTTATCAGGAACATCGCTTGGATCGCTATATCCGATCTTATTGACAGCATAAATGCGAAACTGGTACTCTGTATCTTCTATCAGTCCTGTTACCACAAATTGTGTAGACTGTAGGTTCTTGGGTAGATTGCATCTGACCCAGTTGTCTGTGTCAGCTCTTTTTGCTTCCACTAGATAACCAATGATAGGACTTCCTCCATCATAGGCTGGTTTGCTCCATGACAGGCTTATTGAATTACGAGTAGTATCAACTACTTTTGGGAAAGCAGGTGGGCCAGGAGGATCTGAGAATTAAAATAACATAAAGTTATGAGAGTCTTGGCTGTATAAAAGTATTTGGAAATTGCCATGGAAAAATATCTGAGACTTTTAACTTACATTGAGGATCACGAGCATACACTGCTTTAGACGGTGCACTAGGCTTGCCAGGTCCAGCCTTATTCAGCGCTATCACCCGGAACTCATATTCTGTTCCTTCTTGGAGTCCAGTAGCCTTAACAGTTCTTTCAATAACAGGCTTTCTGGTTACCTTTGTCCAGTTAAGAGCCTTAGTTTCACGTTTCTCAAGTATATAACCAGTTATTGGGGATCCACCATCACTAGCTGGTGGTTTCCAGCTAACAGTCATAAAGTCTTTTGTTACATTGCTAATTACTGGTGGATCACAAGGTCCAGGTACATCTGTGAAGAGTTATTCAAAAGTTATGTTCAAGTTCGTAAATATACAGAAAATATCAGTGACTAATGAAACTATCCCACAACACACTTACCATACGGATTCTTAGCAATTGCTGGTTCTGTTAAAATAGGGTCTCCAACACCGTATTTGTTTTCAGCACATATGCGGAACTGATATTCGTGTCCTTCTATTAGTTTCTCCACTGTGCAGCTTGTAATTGGTACATTTGCACTGACTTGGGCCCAGTTTGGTCTGCTTGTTTCACGCTTGTCTACGATGTAATTAGTTATTTCTGAACCTCCATCTTCCAGAGGAGGCTCCCAAGAAAGCATTGCACGATCTGCATACATATGTTTGATTTTAACTGAGGCCGGTGGACCAGGCTTATCTAGAAGAATTAAAATAATATGGTTATAGCTCTATCTCTTCCAAAGTCATTTAAATATAAATGCATTTATTAACAGAAAATCTTTAGCTTACCAAGTACTTTAAGCCTAATGGTTGCTGACTTGGACCCACTTGCATTTTCAGCAGTAATAGTGTAGTCTCCTGTTTGCTTTCTGTTAACGCTGAACAGCTCAACCATAGCAAGATTCCTCTTAGTGGTGATTTTGACACCTTCAGATGGCTTTAAAATTTCTCCATCTTTCTTCCAGGTGATCATTGGCATTGGTTTTCCATATACATTTGCCTCCAAACGCACATTAGTTCCAGCTTTAACTGTAAGCTGTGATTGCATAGATAGATCCAACTCTATTCTGGGGGGAACTGGAAGGAGAGAGACAAAGAGATGATCAGTCTAGTAAGAGACAAACATCTCATTCTTCACATGAATATAAGTTCAGTATGCACAGCTCTTATCAGACTTGTCAGCTACTTTTACATTTCTTACCATTTTCTGGATGAATGGTCACTGGATCAGAAGGTTCTGAAGGTCGGCTAATGTTAACTGCTGTCTTGGCAATTGCTCTAAATTGATATTGAGCATTTTCTTCTAAATCAGTAGCAGTGTACTCTTCAAGGGGTATTTGGTGTGGAGTTGTATTGCACCGAACCCACTTATCACCAGGTAATTTGCAAGCTTCAACAAAGTAGCCAATAAGTTTGCTACCACCATCATGCTTTGGTCTTGTCCATACCAGTGATGCTGTACTCTTAGTGACATCAATAACTTCAGGTTTTCCAGGGGGATCTAGGGCAAATAAGATCATATTATAGTCTCTTCTGGTAAAAAAAAGCCAACACACTGAGAAAAATTACTTTAATAGTGCTGGATCTTATTTATGGCATACTCACACAGTGCACTCAGTGTGCAGTCATGGTAAACATAAAAATACAAACATAAGGGCAAACTGATGATCATAAAGTGTTGCAGATATATTGAAAATTACAATGAAAGTAAATAGTCTTGCAAAGTATTGGTACATTTGGCTTACCAACTGGTGCTCTTGCTGTGACAAACTCAGTTGGTTTACTAGGTTTACTTGCTCCAGCTCTATTCAATGCATAAATTCTGAAAGTATATTCAAGACCTTCAACAATCCCCACACAGGGGTATTCTGTGGAGCGTACAGCTGTGTCGTTAGCTTTCACCCATAGTAAACTGTTCCTTTCTTTGCGTTCAATAAGATAACCAGTGATTGGACTGCCTCCATCACTATCAGGTCTATCCCAGGCAACAAAAATGCAGTCCTTATTGACCTTAGTAATACGTGCATTCTTTGGTTCACTAGGAACATCTAGAAAGAAACACAAAGATGGACATCAATCACGTTTTTTTTAACTATGAGGTGCAAAAAGAGAAACGCTGCTATCAAAACTTGACATACCAAATGGGAACCTTGCGATCATTTTGCCAGAAGTAAGTGGCTCAGAAATCCCAAAACGATTTTCAGCACGAACACGAAACATATACTCTTCTCCAGGAATTAGTTTTCCAATTCTGCAGCTTGTCTTTGTGACAGAAGCTAAAGCTGTTACCCAGTCTCCTCGACTTACATCACATTTCTCAACTACATAGTTTGTGATGTTACTGCCACCATCTTCAAGAGGTATATGCCATGAAAGAGTGCAAGCATCAGCATCTATTTCAGAAATATCAAATGGAGGCTGTGGTGGACCTGGTTTATCTGCACAAAAGATATATTAAGAAGAAAACAGATGAAAGAAAGTGGCATCCGTTGGATTATACAAAGACTAGCTTTGTATAAAACTGAATTTAAAAGTAAACAAATGTAACATACCCATGACTATCACTCTGATTTTCTGACTGTCAGTACCAGAGCTATTTTCTGCAGTAAGAGTATAAAAATCAGAATCTTTTCTAGACACATCCTTAATGATAAGGACACAAGACTTTTCTGCTTTATGCACAGCAAGGCGGCTGGATGTAACTACATCTTGATCTCCTTTCAGCCATTTACAGACAGGCTGAGGCTTCCCATATACATGAGCTTCAATTCTCAGTTTCTGTCCAGCTTTAATGTGAACATGATCAGGCATCAGAATCTTAGGAGGGACTAGAGGAAAAAAAAAATCACATACAGACATATACATTAATTTCTGTGAGATATTAATGTATGTTTTAATGTGACAGTATTCTGCTTCTCTGTGAAGTGGAATCACTAGTAGGAATTGCTTAATAAATACTAATTATATTGCACTTATAAACAACTAGAGATTCTGCACCAGGAAATAACTATTCTGGTCTTTTACATTCTTGTAACACTTAGGAGAAAATAATTTGGAGTTTGGATTGCCTTTTCTCATACACATATAGAGAGAGACATGCATTATTAATGCACAACACATAATTCCGCTACATCTGGAATGTAGCTCACTTTCTACAAGGCAAATGTGAGGGTGGAGAAAATTTCTCACAGAACTAAACGTATTTCCCCAGTCAATCTTTTGATATGTAGAGCCCCTTCTATTTCTTCTTTAGCACAAATTATTTTTTATTTCTTCCAAAATAAACCTGGCAGTATGTTTTGTGTATTTTTCTTCCTGTCATGTGCTCATTTTCATTCTCTTTTGCTTCTGAACCTCTCTCTTCCTCTTTTCATGTCACAAATGTAGAAGGTTTTTCTCACCCGTCCTTCGACCCAACATCACCCTGTGTCTCAAGGACCGTAGGGTCCTTTAATTTAGGCCCTTTAATTAGGCCAGTGTATCCTCCCTGCCTTTCACTTTACAGTCTCAAACAAGTTGTTTTATCTCGAAACAGCTTCAATTTTTGGCCCCATTTATCTCCCAAACTACCACTCTGACTCTTTTTCATTTTAATTTCATTGAAGGGATTTATTATTTCCCCGTAGTTCCTGTCTTCTGGTTTCAACAGAAGCCATACATGTGAAATTCTTTAATAATTAGTGGTCAAATCACATCCTTTCTGACTTGTAAAATATTCAGTACAGTTAACCATAATCCTCCAGATTACTTCATAAACCATATACCTTTCTGGGACTTCCTGAAAGAACTAGAATTTTTGCTCACTTCATTATTAAAGCAGAATATTTCAATATAGGTAGTACTTAAATTGTTACTTACTGAGTTGTTCTTTAACTTCAAATACTCCTTCGGTTTCTCTTGGCAAACTTACTCCTACAGCATTTCTAGCTGCCACCCTAAACTTATACTTCTTTCCCTCTTTCAGACCAGCCACAACAATGGAGAGATCTTTAACAACTGAATATTCTGTCCAGTTGTCTGCTGGTTGTTCCTCTTCTCTGTAGCTAACGATGTACCCATCAATTTTAGAGCCTCCATCACGCAAAGGTGGCAGCCAACCTAAAGTAGCACTATTCTTTGTAATTTCAGTAACTTCAAGTTTTCTTGGTGGATCAGGTTCACCTTTTTGGAAAAAAAAAAAACACCACTGAAAGTTGAATTTGCAAGGCTTTCTGACAATAGAATACTTCTTCAGTTGCTGAATGTTCTGCATGCTAACTCAATAAGAAAAATATGAAAGAGCAAACCCCTTAATAATTGAAATAAACTGACACAAATATATTTATGTTTAGCACTGAATAGTTAGTAGCTTTGTAGCAGTTTAGAAACACTAACTTTCAAAAAATGCAAAACATGTTGTAATTAGAGAAAGGCATAAAATAATTTATGAAGGCATACTTACTTAGGGGATCTGTTGCTAGAATTGGTTTTGGTATGTCACTTGGAACACCTGACCCGTATTCATTTACAGCTATTACTCTAAAGAAATATTCATTTCCAGGTACAAGGTTAGCTATTTGGAAACTGGTTTTCTTTAGTTCTGCAGTGACTGTTCCCCAGGTCTTCCTGTCAGCCTCGCGTTTCTGCAGGATGTAATGAGTCACTGGGCTACCACCGTCATTTTCTGGAGGTGCCCATGAAAGATGGCACGACATCTTGGTGACATCTGAAACCTTGAAATCTGACACAGGTCCAGGAGTATCTAGAAAGAAATTTTGATTTATATTAGTCTTTTCTTCTTTAATAAGTTAAAGAGGGATAGCAGCTTCCTATATAGGAGGAGTTAGCGTCAGCTGATACAGTTTTGCTCAAAAAAATGGGAGTCATAAAATTTCCTGCAATGGACATTCAATATAGTTTATAAGCTTTTTAGAGGACCTTTCTCTCATTACATACCCAGCACTCTGACGTTCACAAATACAGCTTTTTCTCCAGCCACATTAACAAGAGTCAGTGAATATTTGCCAGAGTCATCACGTGTTGAATCGGGAATGACACAGAAGGCCATCGTGTCTACCAGATCAACTTGTCCTTTTCTGATAACATTATCAATACCCATTCTTCTCCAGGTGACTTTTGGTGCTGGACGACCCCTAACAATAGCAAAAAGTCTGATAGGACATCCTGCCCTGACTGTGACTAACTTTCTCATGCTTGCATCCAACTCAATCTCAGGAGGTTCTACAAGACAAAAATTAAAAAATAAAATGCAGAGATTAACACATAAAATAAATCCAGAGCAAACAAAGACTATACATAAACAGGAGGGGAAAACTCACCAAGTATTTCTTTCGGAGACACAGCTTCCTTCAGTTCAGCTGGTCGGCCAAGTCCAACCTGGTTTTGGGCAGAAACTCTGAACTCATATAATTGATTCTCATCCAGGCTGGTGGCTGTAAATTCTGTATGAATAACCTGGGCAGCAACATTGCATCTTTTCCATCCTGCTTCAGGATCAGCACCTTCAACTTTTGGTCTAATTTCCACAACGTATCCAAGAATTGGAGCACCACCATCGTACACTGGTTTTCCCCAGCCAAGGGTTATGGAACTCTTTGTGCTATCAACCACTCTCAAGTTTGTGGGAGGACCAGGTGGTTCTGAAGGGAAAAAATTGCAGATAAGAACACAGTTTAGTAATTTATCAGTCTGTTATGTTAATATTAAAAGGAAACAGTAGAATATAGTTGTATGATACCTATTGGGTCTTTTGCTACTACAGGTCTTGATGGCAAGCTTGGTTCTCCAAGTCCAACTTCATTTTCAGCACTGACACGGAACTGATATTCATGACCAGGGATGAGATTAGTAACCTTCTTGCGCCTCTCTGGGATTGCAGTCTTAGTAACAGGAACCCATCTTAGCGACCGCTTCTCTTTCTTCTCTAGAATATATCCTGTAATTGATTTGCCACCATCATATTCTGGTGGATTCCAAACCACAGTCATCTCTTCTTTGCTAACTCTTGTGACATCTGGAGGATCGGGACGTCCAGGTCTGTCATACTTTGTTTTGGCAATTATAGGGTGTGTTTCTGTTGGTGGACCAGTGCCCATTTTATTTTCTGCACGAACTCTGAATATATATTCATTACCTTCAATGAGGCGTGTCACATTTGCATAGTTTGTTAGTACAGAGGAAGAGTATGTAGACCAAACCATACGCTTGCTTTCACATTTTTCCAGGATGTAGTTTTGTATTTCGCAGCCACCATCATCTTCTGGAGGGTCCCAAGTAACAGTGCATCTATCACTTGAAATGTTGGTGACTTTTAAGTTTCTTACAGGACCTGGTTTATCCAAGACAATAACAGTAGCATATGCTACAAAACTACCAGCTGCATTAGTTGCAGTAATCACATATTTCCCACCATCACTACGTCTTGATTTTGTGAGAACAAACTTAGATGAGTCAGCAGTTGTTTCAATACTGAGTCTTGGCGACCTGGTTAGATCTGTAGCATCTTTGTCTTTTGTCCATACAACTTCAGGCTGTGGTTTTCCTCTGACTCCAGCTTCAATTCTAATCGGGTCACCTGCTTTCACAGTTAGCACCCCACTTAACTTCAAATCTAGCACTGGTTTCTGAAGATCTTCCTTCACAACTACTTCATCTGTTTTTACCCAGCCGCTTTCACCTGCCTCATTCTTGGTTTGAACTCGGAATTGGTAAGTCTTATTTTCAACACATCTATCGACCATGTAGTGTGTTTCCTTAATGCTGCCTTTATGAACTCTTTCCCATTCATCTGAATCTTTCAGTTTTCTCTCAACATGATAGCTTAGATTAGGACTTCCACCATCATAATCTGGCCTTCTCCATTTCAGATATACAAATGTCTTTCCTTTCTCTGCAATGTGAAGATTTTCTGGCTCTCCAGGCTTGTCAATAGGATTGATGGCAAGGATGGGAGTCTTGGTCTCAATGCAAGGACCTGGACCTATTTTGTTTTCTGCACAAACTCTGAAGAAGTATTCACGGTTCTCTATAAGATTTGCCTTTACTAATCTTTTTGTGATGTCAGATGAGACAATCGACCATCCTCTCTGATTTGGTTGACGATATTCTACTATGTAATTTGTAATTTCAGAGCCACCATTATCCACTGGACTCTCCCAAGAGATCATACAAGAATCTTTTGTGACGTAACTTATTTTCAGGTTCTGGCATGGTCCGGGTCTGTCGAGTACATTCACAACAGCAAAAGCCTGAGCATGTCCGCAGCTGTTCTTAGCTGCTATTATATATTTGCCATGATCAGATCTTTTGGCTTCTTTTACTTGCAGTTCAACATGAGGTAGATCATGAAGTATTTCAACAAGCTTTTCTGGGACTAGTACTTTGCCATCTTTAGACCATGTTATGTCAGGATCTGGCCTGCCTTTTACTTTACCAGTAATACGGATTGTTTGACCCACTCGGACAGTAATTAAGTCTCGACAGGTCACATCTAGGCTTACTTCTGGAGGAGAAAGAATATCTTTTGCAAGTACAGTTTCTGCCAGTTCTCTTGGTTCTCCCTCTCCCACAATATTGACAGCTTTTATTCGGAATTTATATTCATTTCCTTCTATTAACCCATGTGCTCTGAAAGCACATTGTCTAATTAGTTCATCTTTATTAATCCTATTCCACTGTGTAGTTCCACATTTCTGGCATTCCACAATGTATCCCAGAATTGGGCTGCCACCATCTTTGAGGGGCTTTGTCCATACTAGGTCAGCTGTTTCTTTGGTTTTGTCCTTTAATTTTGGATTTATAGGTGGTCCAGGAGGAGTAATAGGGCGTGATGCTTTTATTGGATCAGAGCTTGGAGATGGCTTGCTTAAGCCCACCATGTTTTCTGCAAAAACTCTGAATTCATATGTATTGCCTTCAAAAAGGCCAGTGACTCTGTATTTCATATCAAGTATTGGTGTCTTATTGACACGCACCCATTTACCAGATGCTTCCCGGCGTTCAAGTATGTAACCAGTTATTGGAGTTCCACCATCAGATTTTGGTAAGGTCCAAGACACTGTTGCAGCATTTTCTGTAATATCATAAACAGTTGGTTTACCAGGTGGGGATGGTGGATCAAACATGTGTTTAGCAACTGTTGGTTCTGAATCAAGGGGTGCTCCGATGCCTATCTTATTTTCTGCCCGAACACGGAAAACATATTCACAGCCTTTCTGCAGTCGTGGAATCTTAATTTTTGTATGACTTGTTCCAGAGCTAACTACTCCCCAGGTTTCTTTGTTTGACTGACGCTTCTCAACAATATAATTTATTATAGGACTCCCACCATCATCTTTAGGAGGGCGCCAAGAAATAACCATATGTTCTGGTGTTACTTCAAGAATATTAATAGGACCTGTTGGTGGGCCAGGAACATCCAAGACTGTAAGATGCAGAGCAACAGTTTTGCTGCCAGCTGCATTAGATACTGTGAGTAGATATTCTCCTGTATCTTTTCTTACACAATCTTTGATGGTAAGTACAGTTGAATAATTGTCAGTATCAATCTTGTATTTGCCGTCTGGTTTGATTTCAATGCCATCAGTAGTCCACTTTGCAGTGGGAACTGGCACTCCTCTCATAATTGCAGGAAGTCGCACTGTGGTGCCAGCTTTAACAACAAGACCTTCAATTAACTTTACATCTAGGTCCACGGATGGAGGTACTGAAATGAGAGAAAACCAGAATTTGTATTTTATGGGGAAATTCTTAAAGAAAGAGAGAAAGAATCAGTGAAACAACATGAAAAACTGAAAAAAATACCTAGTTTTTCTTGACACTCTATTGGTATAGTTGTATCTGGAAGGCTAAGACCAACAATATTCTGAGCTTTCACACGGAATTTGTATGTTTTTCCTTTTTGAAGGCCTGTAACAACACAGTCTAGCATAGGGACTGTCTGGAACTTTGTCCACTCATCAGCACCATCTTCTTGATATTCCACCAAATATCCAGTTATCTCAGCACCACCGTCACGATCCGGGCGATTCCAAGCAAGGGAAACTTCAGTCTTGTCAACATCTACATGATGTAAATTCTTTGGTGGTCCTGGAGGATCTTTTAAAATACAAAACCAAAGTGGTTACTATGATGGCAAATCTAGGGCAACAGTGTACCATGTTCACATTTGTACTGGCAAGATAATTTCAAAAATTACCAAGAATGCTATGAACAAAACAAATCATATAACTGAGAAAACTTACGCAGTGGATCTATGGCTTTAATAGGCTTGAGTGTTTCCACATATGGACCTCTACCAAACTGATTCTCAGCTGCAACTCGGAAGAGATACTGAGTGCCTTCAATCAGATATTTAGCAATGTGGCTACGTTTCTTGGAGGATGATGAGATGGCTACCCACTGGGCAGAAGCTACATCTTTTCTTTCCACCACATAGTTGGTAATGACAGAACCACCATCATCTTCTGGTTCCATCCAAGTGAGGTAGCAGGAATCGCTTCTGACTTCACTGATCTGAAGATTTCTGGGTGGACCAGGCTTATCTAATATTGACAAAAATGGAATCTGTAATTTATTTGATAATTACAGCAATTTTTACAAAACTTCATAAATTTCAAAAGCAATAATTATATTTTGTGTAATTGTTAGTGCTAGTCCTTTTCTTACTTTGTATTTCTTACAACTTGGTATATTATATTTTCTGGACATTCCCTTATTTCTTAATCTCTGATTATAGAGTAAAAACATGCAGTATAAAAGGAACATCAAAAGATTACCTAAGACTACAACTTTTACTGAAACAGTCTTTGAACCAGCCGGATTTTCAACTGTCAGAGAGTAAATTCCACCATCTTCATGGACAGTGTTACGAATTTCAAGCTTACTGCCCACGCCTGTAACCTCAATATCAGCTTTGGGTGAGACCTCATGATCTTCTTTCTTCCAGGTTACTTTTGGGAATGGAACACCTTTAATAACAGCACTAAGTCTTAGGGTATCTCCAGCTTTAACATGCTGTTCTCGGGCCATATTAGCATCAAGTATCAGCTCAGGAGGTTCTGGAATCAAAATGATACGGTTTTAGAAAATGAGGAAAAAAACCTAATCTGTTCTTAGGTAAACTTACCTGATTTTGTAAAACTCACCAAGTCTGTCCTTTACTTCTACTGGATCAGGAACATAGGCAGGTTCAGATTCACCTGCTGCATTGACTGCCCTGACCCTGAATTTATAGGTCAAACCCTCAGTAAGGCCAGTGACTTTGTATTTTGTTTCAGGACAAGAATCTGCTGAAAGATTGGCTTTTTTCCATTCTTCATCACCAACTTTCTGATACTCAACAAGGTAGCCAATTATCTTGCCATTACCATCATGGCGTGGTGGTTGCCAAGATAAATCAACTGAATTTTTAGTTTTATCTATTGCTTCTGGATTGACAGGTGGACTTGGTTTTGCTGTTACAAAGAAAAAAAAAAAGAGAGAAATGAGGGGGAAGAAACTATTAAAATGCTTTTCTATCTGAAACAAAGAGTACATTAAAATTTCATTGAGAAACAAAAGCTAATACTTTACCAATTGGATCTCTAGCAAAAACTGGCTTTGATGGTGGACTAGGGTCACCAATTCCAATTTCATTTTCTGCTGAAACACGGAATTCATATTCACAGCCTTCAAGGAGGTCAGGTACTTTGAACTGAGTACTGGGGAAAATCGGGTCTTTGGTGACCTTGACCCATCTTGTAGCCATTGTTTCTTTCTTTTCCACAATATAGTTTGTTATTGGCTTGCCTCCATCATATGGTTTGTTCCAAACCACTACTGCAGAATCTTTGGTGACGTTCTTAATGATTGGTTGTTCAGGTGCATCAGGAACACCTGGGGGGAGGGGCAAGAAAGAAAGAAAAAGAAAAAAAAAAGGGGGTTATAAGCACTGTAGATAGAGTAAAACCTGAAGTATCACAGTAAGATTGCACATGAATAACATACGGAAACGGTCCTTGGCTTTCATCTCATCAGAGATGAGAGGATCACTTATGCCATAAAGATTTTCAGCATAGATCCGAATTTGGTATTCTCTTCCTTCAAGAAGCTTAGGAATTTTGCATGTTGTTTTAACTGTGGCAGATGTAACTGGCATCCAGAGGTCTTTGTGTGCATCTTTCTTCTCAATAATGTAATTTGTAATTTCACTGCCTCCATCATCTAATGGAGGTTTCCAGGAAACAACCATATGATCCTTATAAACTTCATCAAATATAACTGGGCCAACTGGAGGTGATGGGCGATCTGTTTAAGAAAAAATAAAGCATACTCATGTTTTTTATATGAACTTCACGTAACAATACAGATTAAACAGTGTCAATAGAATAAACAAATTATGAAATTAGAGAGTTGTCCTCACGGTTTTAACAAGGTATCAAGATCTGAAGAGTACTCCTCTTTAATATGAGTTTAACTCACTGGACTTAGTTCCCTAATGTTTATAAGGGATTTGGTGATTGACGTTTTCTACACTGTTGACATTCTGTAAATCCATGTAGAGACATGAAATTATGCATGCCAAATAAACTAAGCCACAGTAAACTATCTCCTTAACAATAATAAACAGTGTTTCAGTATAAATGGGAATGGGGTAAATCAAATAATTATAATAAAGAACACATTTTATTACATTTTATATAAATACATTAATTATAATCAATAGTGAAAAACACAGACAATACTGTTCTTCAGGAAAACCCACCAACAACATTAACTTGGCAAAATCCTTTTCTTGATCCTGTGCTATTCTCTACAGTAACACAGTATTTTCCTGAGTCTTCACGGACAGATTTTAGTATTCCCAAGCAAAGAGTTGTAGGAGTTGTCTTGATCTTTGTACGATCATCTTCTTTCACAACGTTATCATCCTTCAGCCAAGTAACTTTTGGTGCAGGCTTGCCTGAGTAACGTCCAGTTAGGCTGAAAGCTTCTCCAACCCGAACAATAAGCTTGTCTCTGAAGTCAAGGTCAAGTGATGGAGGAGCTGAAAGATGAATTAGAAAACACAGTGCCCGCAAATGTCAGCAATGTTGAAAAGAAAAAGTAAGGAATCAGTAAATCTTATTACTGTTTTGAAATGAAATCTAGAAAAGATACATACCAATTTCATCTTTGCATGTGATTGGCTTTGTGCAAAATGATGGCTTGCCTTGCCCCACAATATTGCAAGCACTTACACGATACTCATAGGTGTCACCCTCTTTCAAGCCTTCTACAGTGTATTTCCTATCAAGTAGTTTGTCCTTTGTAACTTTGTGGAATTTCTCTTTTCCAATGAGACGGCTCTCTAGAACATACATGGTGATATCTGAGCCTCCATTATATTTTGGAGGGTTCCAGGTTAATGTAACAGAGTTCTTAGTAACTGCTTTTACTTCCAGGTCTTCTGGACGATCAGGAACAGCTGTGATAAAGAAAAAATTGTGGTAAGTGCATTTTCCTGTATATTCATTTCATATGATGATAATCCAAACCCCCAAATATACTTACTTATTGGATCTTTAATGACAATCTCTTTTGTTGTCTCTGTGAAGGGACCCATACCAATTATATTCTCAGCTGCAATTCGGAAAAAGTATGCTTTCCCTTCAGTGAGTCCCTGAATAGTAGCATTCTGTCTTGTAACTGTGCAGGTTACTGGAGTCCAAGCTCTACGGTCAGATTCACGTTTTTCAATTATATAGTTGGTAATAGGAGAACCACCATCATCTTCTGGAGTAAACCATGACAATTTACAAGAGTCATTGGTTAGGTTTTCAGTAAGGAGTGGCATTCCGACTGGGCCTGGCACATCTGAAAGCAAAGAATAAATGGAGTATTTAAGTACACACCCTGAATGTTATGAAATTTTACTCTTTCACAAGGACTGGAGTTGATATTTACCTAGCACATCAACAATAATAGTCTTCTTTCGCTCACCACCGGCATTTTTAGCAAGAAGAGTGTATAAACCCTGATGGCTCCTTTTGCAGTTCCTGATGACTAAAGAAGAACTAATAGCTGTTTCTTCGATTTTGGCCTCTTCTGGTAAAGCTTGTTCATCCCTGCTCCAAGTCACTGTTGGAGTAGGTTTTCCTGAGACATATGCTATGATCCTAATTACTCCTCCAGCATGAACAACAATTCTGTCCCTGACACTTGCGTCCAAATTAATATCAGGAGCCACTGTAGAACAAAAAAAACAACAAAAAAACCCAAACAAACAAAAAACCACAACAAAACCCAAAACAAACAAAAACAAAACAAACAAACACAAAACAAACAAACAAACAAAAAAATCAATGACTATTTATTTTTTCAGTTTGAATATTAGGTACTAAAAATGGAAATGCAAATGATAAATACCAATTCTGTCCTTCATTTCAATAATGTCTGTAACTTCTCCAGGCTCTCCGATGCCAGCAGCATTCACCGCTCTAACTCTAAATTTGTAAAAACATCCTTCTTTTAATCCTGCCACAACGAACTTTGTTCCTCTAATCTCTTTATCTTTTACCTGGAGAAAAATATTAGAACATCAGCATATATGAAGGTATTATCAGTTTCTTTGCAACGTTTGAAACAAATCTTAAATTAGATCTTATCTTAATCTTAACCTTAAATTAGATTAAATCTTAAATTAGATTGTCTTCTGTCTAGATTAGACAGAAGACAATTTTAGGCATACATGGGTGTAGTTTACAAAATTCTTCACAACCTGTAAAGAAATATAGGAGGTAGACATACAAGCTATTCTTTTTGACAATTCTGACAAGGTTGTTACAACAATTTAAACAGTCTGTGGTCTCAGAAGAATTGCATGTATTATTGGACAAATAAAATCATGTGAGTGAGAGTAGCATAATAAGAAGAATTAATTGTTCTTTTTAAACCCTAGTGTAAAGACTGTTTACCCAGAAACTGGAAATTTAGGTATTACTTAAAATGCATGTAAATATTTTATGGAGATGCAAAATCCAGCCAAGGTATATCCATCAGTTAAATTTCCAGTTATGCATTATTGAAAAAAGTAGGAAAATACAGGGACGTGCCACATGGTTTGATACCATTTGATACCAGTGCCAGTTCTAACCATGTCTTGCCTTCTATTCTTTTATTGCAAATTACGTATGTATTTTCTCACACAGAAATTTTTAAAAAATAAGTTTAGGAAACTGCAAAGTTAACTTGATGTTGTGGATGAGCCATTACTAGCTTCTACATCTGATCTCATATTTGAAACATGTGAAGATCACTATTGTGCAAAAAAATCCCTTAACTTTTAGAAAACGACTTGCATAGTGAACATTTGTACAAAAAAAAAAATTGGAGTGATTTCTTCTGTTAGATAGAAGAAATGAAGATTCTATAACAGTTTTGCACCTACCCTTTCCCATTCTTCCTTGCCTTCCTCTTTATACTCCACAATGTAGCCAGTGACCCTAGATCCACCATCCTTTAATGGTGGAGTCCACTCCAAGTCTACTGAAGACTTTGTCCAATCAGTAACTTTCGGAATAGGAGGGCCAGGTGGGGCTGAAAAATATCATACCATTACAGCATTAACAATGCTATATTCTTATTTGAATATTTTAAAATTCAAAAGTAGGAATTTAAAATACTTACCGATAGGATCTCTAGCAATTGCTGGATCAGATGGCATGCTTGGTGGACCAACACCAGCTGCATTAATGGCAGAAACACGGAACTGATACTCAGAGCCTTCAATAAGACCTGTAACTTTGTATGAAACTCCCAATGCCATAGGTTTGATAGGATCACGATTAACTCTGGTCCATCTTTTTCCAGTAGTCTCTTTGCGCTCCAACCAGTAACCAGTAATAGGAGAGCCACCATCATGTTCAGGTTCTTCCCAGTTTACAGTCATTGAGTCACGTGTTATACTGCTAACTGTTGGCTTGTCACAAGGTCCAGGAACAGCTGGAGAAGAAATACACACATAGGTTCTAAAGGAAAAGTGCTAAGGAAAGATAGATAGTCCAGAGCCAGTGCTATGCATTCACATGGTCATAGTTGCATTAGGTAGTTAACTGTATGTAAGAGATTCCTTTCCTCATTCACCTCTCCATCCCTATTTACGTACACACACTTCTGTGAAACATAAAATAGCTTTCCTTCAAATAACAATTGTCAAAACTTAGTTTTACTTGCCTTCAGTAATTCACTTCAGTGCCCAGCGTAACCTTGGATATTTTGAAAATTATTTTCTCTTGCCAGTCTAACATTCTTTTTACATCAGACCACTCTGTCTAATTTGCCTTTCAAAACTGAAGGCAGGGAATTGACTCTTTGCCATCTATGAGGTCAACAATGTCTCAAATACAACAGAATACCCAGAATTTTATCTTAAAACCCTTTGGGTTTATATTTAAGCCTTTAAAAGTGTTATTGTATTTTATATGTAATAAGGAGGAAGAAAAGTATTTTAAAGTACTACTTGTGCTTTGAAGACTGAACTATTAATGCTAAAACTCTTTGATCTATTCTAGAAAAATTATTTGTGTGAGGAGAGAAAAATTGTAGTGGTATATAACAGATGCTGTACACACAGCAGCATATGAAAACAACTGGCATAATTTGAAAGTATAATCCTACTTACTGAAAAGGTTTCGTGCTGTTTCTGGTTCACTATCCAAAGGTTCTCCAATACCATATTTATTTTGCGCCATAATGCGGAACACATATTCATGGCCTTCCATCAACTTGGGAACGGTGAATAAACATTCCTTAGGCTCATTAGTAACGGGTACCCATGTCTTTCTATTTGCTTCTTTTTTCTCTATAACATAGTTTGTAATCTTAGAACCACCATCATCTAATGGAGGGAGCCATGATATTGTCATTTTATCAGCCAAAATGGATTCAAATTTAATAGGTCCCACTGGAGGCCCAGGACGACCTAAAAGAAAAAAAAAATATAAAGAAGAATTAATTAAAATGCTATTAAACCGTCACATGAATGCCATCAATTTGTACAATACATAAGAAGTCTAGATGTCTACCCAGAACATTTAGTCTCATCTCCTTTGAAGCAGTTCCCAGATCATTTACAGCTGTTATGGTGTATAAGCCTGTGTCACTTCTGCGAGACTGTTGAATCAATAGAGTGCAAGTATTTTCATCAACAATCTTGTTGACATGTTGATCATACACCACTGGTGTTTTGTCATCTGGTTTCTTTGGAGAAGCTTTTAGCCATTTTAATGTGGGGAAGGGTACACCTTTTATCTTTGCCACAATTTTAATATCTGTTCCTTCTTCAGCCTCCATAAATTCCTTGAGTTCAATAGATGGTGGGCCTACAATGAAATGTACATACAAAAATTAACATACAAAAATATGTTGTAATTTTAAAATGGAAATCATATTTATTGGTATCAGTACTTACATGTCTGGTCTTTGACAACAATTGGGCCAACAGTGGCTGAAGGTCTGCTAGGACCTGCTATGTTTACAGCTTTGACTCTGAATTCATATTCTCCGCCTTCTACAAGATCCTCAACAGTAAACTTTGTTTCCTCCACATCACGTCTGTTGCATTGCTTCCAAGTCTCTTTTACTTCTCCAGTACGATCCCAGCGGAGACATTCAACATTATAATGTGTAACAGGAGCTCCACCATCATTCTTCGGTGGTTTCCATGTCAGGCTGACTGTATTCTTGGTTACAAGGCCAATCTTTAATTTAACAGGTGGATCAGGAGGATCTTCACAAACAAAACAGAAATGTGAATAAATCCTCTGTACAGTACTATGTGGTTTTAAAGAATTCTTTTGACCTTGAATTCACTTACGAATTGGATCTCTGGCTGTGGTCCGTTGGATGGTTTCTGCAGGAGGGCCAACACCAAAACGGTTTTCTGCACGTACCCGGAAGAAGTACTCTTGGCCAGATATGAGATCAGGTACAACAAAAGAAGTACTTCCACAGTTTGCATTGACTTTAGTCCAGGCCTTCCCATCAATGTTTCTTTTCTCTATAACATAGCCTCTGATTCTATCTCCACCATCATCATCTGGCATCTTCCATGAAAGTTTACAACTACCTCTTGTGATATCACTCACTTTTAGGTCTTTTGGTGGGCCTGGGACATCTGTTAAAAGTGAAAGCACAACAGAAACAAGTTTATATAGGTATGTAGAAAAATAAGATTAAACCATAGGTTTTGAATACTTCAATAGGTATAAACCATACCAAGTACATTGACTCTGATATGCAAAGTTTTTTGCCCTGCTTTGTTCTTTGCTGTAATAGTGTATCGTCCAGAATGACTTCTGTTACACTCAGGGATGATAACCACTGAACTTGTATCAGTTGCTTCCACCTGTTATAAAAAGAAAGAGACATTATAGAACAACTTTAAATGTTTATGTTTGGAAATAATGTAACAATACTGAAGTTACAAAAATTGTTTGTTTTACCTGAGCTTCTTCAGGTACATTGTGACCTCCCTCCTGTAAACAAAAGGAAATAATGTAAAAGAGGACAGGTTTAAATGTCTAGAAACACATGTAGAAAAAAGTTTTATATTTACTAACCTTTGCTGTTGTTTTTGCTTTTCCTTCAAACTCCCAGAATGTTTTTGGAACTGGACGACCCTTGATAACAGCTGGGATTTTAATTGTTGTGCCAGCACGACAATTAAGTAAATCCTGTGCTCCAATATCAAGGAAGATTTCTGGTTCCTCTGTAAAAATATTTTAATATATAACTGTTAAGAGCTACTAAAAGGAAATTTCTGTCAGCACTTAGTTAAAACACCCCATAAATGGGCAGAATGCATATTTGTGCGAAAAACTTACCTAGAATATCTTGGACAGGTATTTCTGATGTTGCAGGACTTGGTTCTGATTCTCCAGCAGCATTTACAGCTTTCACCCTAAATCTGTACTTTCTGAGCTCTTTCAAGTTGGGGATAACACATTCACAAGTAGGAAAGAGTTTGTCTCCTTCATTCACTTTCTTCCATTCGGTACTACCTTCATCTTGCATTTCAACAATATATCCTTTTATAGGACTACCACCATCCTTTTGTGGAGGCTTCCATGCAAGAGCTACAGATGATTTGGTTTTGTCTTTGATTTCTGGACAAGATGGTGGACCAGGCACAACTTGTAAAACAAGAACAAGTGAAAATTACCTGAGAGTTAGTGTCTGCCTATTTTTTTCTGAATAGCATCTAAAAGAATGCAGTTATTTTAATTTTCTTCTGTCACAGAGAACTGGTGAAAACCAGTAATCTACTTTGTGTCAATATGCTTTTTTTGGTTTAATGAAAACAAAGCATTGGATAAATTGCACTAAATACAATATGAATAATACTAGCATATTTTAGTTCTGTTGTGGTACATTACTTTAAAATAGTCATAGAAGTTATATACTTACATATGGGATCTGCTGCTAAGGCAGGATCTGATGGTTCACTGGGAGGGCCAATTCCAGCAAGATTTTCAGCCATGACTCTAAATTGATATTCAACACCTTCAGCCAAACGAAGTACATTGTACTCTAGACCTTTTACTGCTGGCTTTGTTACTGGAGCCCTGTTAACACGTGACCAGTAGACACCTCCCACCTCTCTTTTCTCCAGCCAATAGCCAGTTATTGGGCTGCCACCATTGTCCAAAGGAGGCTCCCAAGAGACCAGCATTGATGATCTGGTGCGATCTAAAATTTTTGGTTTTCCAGGAGGTCCAGGAAGGCCATAGGGATCCTTAATAACAACTTTTTCTGAAAGGCATTCATCACTTATCCCATATTTGTTTGCAGCACGGACTCTAAATTGGTATTTTTCATTTGTCGCAAGATTCCATACCTGAAAAATGAGATTTAAATCAATGCTTATCTCCCTTCAGAGTAAACTTATTTGAAGTTATATTGTGGGTTTTACTTTAAATTCTGTCTTGGAATGTCATTGGCATATCTATGTTTATGTACTACACAGTTGTGTGTAAAGCCCTTGAGATATTCTTATTTCATGTGCATAGGACCAAACATTTAAAAAGTCATCATGTTTGGTTTTGACAAAGCTACAGTAGTGCTGAGAAGTGGAAAGGAATGTGTCTCCTAAGCTCAGCTGAGATAAAATAGCAAAAGAGAACAATATATTTTGCTTTGTCACATGAGGAAAACACACATAAATAAACTAAAAAAAACATTCATCCAGTAATCCTGTGCAAACACAGGTAGGTATGCAGGCAGTAGGTTTTGTTAGATATGCAGTATTGTTAATTTTTATGTATACTATAGTATGTAATAAAGATATTTTATGAATTACCCCCAGTCTTCTCTCAATAGCACTTTTGGAGACTTCTTCCCACTCGGATTTCTTCCTACTAGCATCACGTTTCTCAATAATGTAATGGGTAATTTCACTACCACCATTATCAAGAGGGGCATCCCATGTTAAATAGCATGATTCTGCTTTAATATCAGAAACAGCAAGATTTCTTGGTGGAGAAGGACGATCTATTTGAAAGAAATATAAAATAGAACTTTGTCAAGAAAAAGGAAAAAAAAACTGTAAAATTAACTGTAATTTGTTTAAAATATTGTACCCTTACCATATACTTCAACATGCACATTGCGAAATGCAGTGCCAAGACGATTGGAAGCTCTCACAGTGTAGGTGCCTTTATCATCCCTCACTGCTGCAGGCAGGATAAGTTCAGTTTTTGCCTCACTTCTAGATACTTCTTCTTTGGTTATCTTTAGTGCACTGGATGTTTGGTCAATCAAAACTTCATTCTTGTCCCATTCAATCTTGGGCATTGGCAGACCTGTCACATCAGCAGGAATATTTACTGGTTCTCCTGCCTTCACTTTGATAGTATCTCCTCTCACAGCTAATCGTAATGTAACAGTTGGAGGCACTGAAAACAAGAAGAAAAATGATGGCATGAAGATGGAAACAACACAGAAAAATGGTCCTGTAGTGTTCTGTGGATCTTTGTATGGATTTCTTTTCTTTATACCTTCATCATCCTGTATAACTACATTGAGGGGCAATGATGGTTCACTTTCTCCAATAGCATTGACAGCTTTGACACGGAATTCATACATGTGAAGTTCATCAAGTTTTTCAACAAGAAGAGATGTTTTTGGACAGAGCCTTGCATTAACTCTTTCATAGTCTTTTGCATCATGTCTCCTTTTCTCAACAATATATCCTAAGATAGGACTGCCACCATCACTACGTGGAGGCTTCCAGTCAAGAGTAATGCTTGACTTCGTCCTCTCGGTGTACATGAACCTCTCTGGTGCTGTTGGAGGACCTATTAACACATATAAATAATAATGAATTAAACATTTCAAAAGGAAAGAATATTTTATCATATGAGTACAGTAGCTCTGGCTTTTTAAAGTCATAGTTTTTACATGAAAAGTGTCCGAGTATGATTTGGATAGTATATAGTTTCTCATGTTTTACATAACTGATTCAGAGAAGCAATTCATCTAAGGCAGATGCTTGAATCAAGTAGTAAAAAAGTAAATACATTTTCTACATAGAAAGCAATCCTCATGACAATGCTGATTTATTAACCTGTTATTAAGAATAGTTTAAAAAACAACACATAAAATAAGTCATCTTACCTAATGGATCAACTGCAAGAATGGGCCCTATTTCAACAGGTGGACCAGTACCAAATTTGTTTTTGGCACTAACACGGAATTTGTATTCCTGTCCTTCAATAAGGCCTGTAATATCACATTTAGATCTGTCTGTGTCTACAGCTAGTCTCCATGTATGCATCTTGGCATCCTTCCTCTCAACAATGAAGCCTATGATATCACTGCCACCATCATCCTCAGGATCAGACCAGTTAAGCAAACACATCTTTCTGTTTGTGACCACCGGCTTTAGGTCAAGGACTGGCCCAGGAACATCTGAAAAGAAAAACAAAACAAAACAAAAAACCAACCAGTTAAGTAGGAAAGAGCCCAAAGATTATCTCACCAAAAGAAATGTTGATTTTAGAAAATACTTTTCTTACCAAATACTTCTACTCTGGTTCCTGCAGATTTGGAACCACTACTATTGGTAGCAGTAATTACATATCTTCCGTGGTCTTTTCTCAATGCATTCTTAATGGTTAACTCAGATTTTGTGCCAACATTTTCAATAACAGTTCGATCTTTATCCAATTCACCATCCTCCACAGCCCATGCAATGGTAGGAGTAGGACGTCCTGTCACAGTAGCAGGAATTGTAATAGTTTGCCCAGCCATGATCTGAATGCCTGCCTTGACAGAAACATCCAGCTCAACAGTGGGAGGTTCTGGAGAAGAGAGATAAACAGTTCATAAGTTCAAAGGAAAGACTAAACCCCACCTTTTAAGCAGCTGAACATGTCTTGAAAATAATACAATTGCAATACCTTTGGGTTCTGCAACAGTTGTGGGTTCAGTTTCACCAGGTGGTCCTTCTCCAGCTGCATTAAGTGCAGTAACACGGAGTTTATAATCTGCACCTTCTCTGACTTCTTTAACAGTATACTGCCGAACCTTTATGGGCTTTTCTGTGCAACGTGACCACTCATTTACTCCCATCAGTTGTTTGTATACGTGGTAGCCAGTGATATCTCCACCACCATTATACAGTGGAGGTTCCCATTCTAACTCAATAGAAGTTGAACTTGTATCAGCAACCCTTGGAATTGGTGGACCAGGTGGCACTATAAATAAATAGGTGTAAAATCAAGGTTAAAGGCTATGAATCCTATTCTATTGCCCACCTGCTATTACCTTTTGCTAATCCACTTACTTATTGGGTCCTGTGCAGTTTTGGGGTCTGATGGTGGACTGAATTTACCAGGACCAGCTGCATTTTCAGCACATACTCTAAAGATGTAGGTTAGTCCTTCCAACAGTCCTTCAACTTTTATTTCCAGAGCACTCACAAGGTTCCTGTTGACCCGAGCCCAATGAGTACTATTAATTTCACGTTTTTCAATCCAATATCCTATGATTGGGCTGCCATTGTCTTTAGGTTCATTCCATTTAACCAACATACTGTTGCTGGTAACATCTTGCACATCAGGTTTATTAGGTGGATCTGGGGGAGCTGAAAAAAAAAACAAGTGTAATTTTGTCACGATTTCTGTCCTCTCCAGAGCTTAATCAAAGCTAAAAACTAACATATGGGAAATGAGTAGTTTTACCTAATTCGTAATTCTTTTATGCGCTTTATCAGAAATTTTGATTCTTAACTGCAAACATTAATCAAACTTGGAGTGCTCTGTATTTTGGTAAGAATATTACTCTATTAAACTGCAGAAATGTCACTATCTAGATACTGAGTGTTTTAAGTATAAAATTTTATGACAGTGATTATCATTCTTAGTTCTTTACTATTGAAATCCGAATGCTTTCAGTATTGCCCCCTGTTCCAATGATTTAAATGCACAATGAACAACAGTTACATTGTTCAAGTTTCTTCTGGGAAGAAGCTGAGTGTTCTAAGAGCCTGTGCAGTTTTCCACTGGCTTTCTGATTAGGTAGTATTTCATAATGAAAACTTACAGAAAGGATCTTTTGCTGTCATTGGCTTTGAAACACATGGTGGGCCTGGTCCAACTCTGTTTTCAGCAAATACACGGAAAAGGTATTCTTTCCCTTCAATGAGTTTTGTTACATGGAATTTGCAATGCCTGAGTGTTGCACTGACAGTGACCCAGCCCATTTCAGCTTTTGTATTGTCTTTCTTTTCCAGTACATAGTTTAGGATTTCACTTCCGCCATCATCAAGTGGAGGCTCCCACTTGCAAATGACTGAATTTTTCTTTGCATCTTCAAATACGAAATTGACTGGAGGCCCAGGTGTATCTGTTAGTAAAGCAAGAGAAATTATGAGTAATCTTCCGCACTTCTTACCGTATACTCTGAACAACTAGGTGTTTTTGAGGACATTCACTACATACCTAATACATTGACTTCACATGAAGCTTTTGCAACACCATGATCATTTTCCACTTTAATTGTAAATGTGCCATGGTCAGCTCTGATGGAGTCACGAATTGATAATATAGATTCTCCTTCTTTATGGTTATCAACGCTCATACGTTCTGGCAGTGAAAGCTGGAATGGCTTCTCTTCTTCAGCTTCACCCTTCTTCTTTTTATATGTTGTTACTCTCTTTTTTATTTCCTCTGGTGTGACAACTTCATCATTCCTCAGCCAAGTGATAGATGGATAAGGTGACCCTGAAATATGTGCCTCAAGTATGATCTCATCACCTCTCTTCACTTCAAGGCCAGACTGTAGATTTGCAGCGAGGAAGACTTTTGGAGCCTCTGTAATAACACAGAAGGATAAATGGAGAGTAGAATATTCCAATACGCTTTAGGATGTATGGCAACTACTAAAATCAATCAAATGAGCAATTCATACCAATAGGATCCACAGCTTTCACAAAAGGAGTAATCCGAGAAGGCTCACTGATCCCAGCAGCATTCTCAGCACGAACACGGAATTGATACTCCTTTCCTTCCTCAAGACCTTTCACTGTGTAAGTTAGTAGAGGTACAAGATAATCATTGCATCTCTCCCATCTCTCCTTGCCCTTAGCGAGTTTTTCTATTATATAGCCCATAATCTTGCTTCCACCATCAAACAGGGGTGGTTTCCATGTAAGTGTTACTGATTTTGATGTTGGATTATGGATCTCAAGATCAATGGGAGGATCTGGAGGTTCTGTGGAAGAGTGGAAAAAGAGAGATCACATCAGAAAAGAAAGTATAAATATTTTGATTAAAATTAAATTTGCTAAATTATTTACTAGTAAAAAAATCTTACGTTTTGGGTCTTCTGCAATGATTGGGTTTCTTAGTTCAAGATATTCACCTCCTCCAATCTTATTAACTGCTTTAACACGGAAATAATATTCACAACTTGGGATTAGATCTTTGACTTGCCATGAAAGCTTATTTTCACCAGACATGACTGGGATATATGTTCGACGTCCAGCTTCTCTGCGTTCCAGAACGTAATGCAGAATAGGAGTACCACCATCAAAGTCTGGAGGCTCCCAGGATACTTTGCAAGAATTCTTAGTTACTTCACTTGCCTTAATGTCTTTACACTGTCCAGGTGGACCTGTTTTAAATAAGAATAATTAGTTAATGGTTAGTGAAGACAGGAAAATGTATCTCTAAAAATATGAAATTATATTGCTTTTCATTACTTTGTAGAAAGGAGACCAAACCCATAAATGTTAGCTGCACAGCATATATATGAATTTATGTTCCTAAATGTGAAAAATACTCAGAATTTTCACAGATGCTTTTACATGTATATGATGACTATTCCTAATAATTGAGCTTTGAGAAACCATTGACTAGCAGCCACTTGGGGTGAAGTGGGGGTTTTGTGGGATTATGTAACATTAATGACTTTATGGCAATCTATGTGTGTCTGAGTTGAAGTGATTCCTCCACGTGGCAGAAAAGGGATTTTAATAGTCCTTTCTTCTGTCAGCTCCAGAGCTCAAATGAGGATAAGTATACTTCTCAGAATGTGAGAAAGACTAGTTACCTATGACTTTGACATTGACTGAGCCAGTTGTTGATGCCAGCTTGTTCTCCAATGTGATAGTATAAACACCAGCATCAGCATGAACGCTGTCTACGACTTCAAGCAGTGCAGAAGTATAGTCACTCTTCATAGTTGTTCTGTCACCAGCTTTCAACTCTTTGCCATCTTTGTGCCATGTTATAGTTGGGGATGGAACAGCTTTGAAGGGTATAGGGATACTTAATTTCTGTCCCTTAACAACAACAATGTCACGAGTTTTTAGATCAATTGTTGGATTACCTGTAAAAATAAGGATAATATTACTAGAAAACTGCCAAACATCATTCTTTTTGTTCAGTTATGCAGATCTGAAAGGAAAACAACATTAAAAAAAATCTCTGCTTACAATCTGGGTCCTTGGCAACAACTTTTTCTGAGATGTCTGAAGGTTCACTAGCTCCAACAGCATTGACAGCTCTGACTCTCAGCACGTACTCTTTGTCTGGAATGACACCTTCCTCCACTTTGCATTTTAGATCTTTTATTGGACGAGAATTGATTCGCATCCATTTTTCTGTTCCTGCTTCGCACATCTCAACATTATACCCAATAATAGGGCTTCCACCGTTCTTCTCGGGTGGTTTCCATGCAATGCAAATGTGCTTTCGACCTGCGTCTGTGACATGTAAATCCTGAGGAGGTGAAGGAGGGCCTGCAAAAATGGGAAAAGGTTGTGTCTTTTTTTCTCCCAGAATATCTGTTTTACATCGGGTACTGTTTCCATAATCCATATGCTATGTATTATACTACCACTTACTTGTTGGATCTTCAATATGAATGAGGTCGGTTGGTTCACTGGGATGACCACATCCAGCTTCATTTTCTGCACGAACCTGAAATTGTACGTCTGTACCTTCGATGACATCAGTCACTCTGTAAGTGCAATCTGGACCAGCTGTTTTGCCAGCTTTTACCCAGCGAGTGGCTAGTTTTTCTTTCTTTTCAATAACATATCTGAATAAATCAGAGAAAATGTTACTAGACATTGAAACTGGAACATTTCAGACTTAATGACTCAATAAAACAGGTAAAGATATATTAGAATAGTCTGCCTAGTGGAAAAGTAGAGCTGTGTGACAGATTCAATGAATTTTACTTCAGACATCAGCCACTTAGTGCTTGTAGATCTTGAACTTATTTGAGCTAACAGTTACAGACAGATCAAATTCTCAAAGCCAATTCCTGAACTTCTGCTGTGTTCTCAGGTTTTAGAGAGCTGCAGAGGTAAAAGAATCTTCATCCTACACCTGCACCTTTGCAAGTTTGTAAATATTATCTGTGAGTTACTTTACTGTCAACATTCTGCCTGTGATAGGCTAAGGGGAAGTAATGTGAATTAAGCGACTTCTGAAGCTTCAGACAGATCTCAGTAGTTGTCAGTTTGTCTAAGATATGCTTACTGTGATTGAGAAAGAGAGGAAGACTGAAAATATAAAGATGAAAAATCTAACTGTCCTTCAGTGTAAGTTTCAGATGACAGATACCTCAGAAACCAAGAAAAGTACAAGTGTGAAGCAACCCAAAGGAGTAAAGTAGTCTGTCTAAAAAGTGTAATACAGAAGAGGATGAGCAGAAAAGAGATAAGGTATTATCTTATTTAAGTGTAAGCAGTGTGAATTAGAAAGTAAGGAAGAAGGAAAATGTAGTGTTACATCATAGATGGGTCTAAGTGGCTAAAACCCTGGAGGAACTGGAGAGTGTGGCTGTGTTGTTTTTCATGTTTTGTATACACTTCAATTTGATTTGATGCTGTTTTTGACATATTAATTATTCATGCATATTAGTTTGTTTATATTTGCATAATTTCCATGTGCTAAAACTAAGCTCTTCATTGCTTTGACCACATAGCTTCTCTTTTACATCTGTCCACTTTTTTTTTCATATAAAATGTGTCAATTTGAAATGTCAATATTTTGAGAGGAATGGAAAGATCTTCATCTTCAGGAAGCATTTGGAAAGATCTTCATCTTCAGGAAGCATTACATAAACATAAAATGCCCTTACCTTTGAATTGGTCTGCCACCATCATTCTTAGGTGGTTCCCATTTCAAATCAACGTGGCCTTTTGTCACTTCAACTATTGTAAGAGCATATGGAGGTCCAGGTGTTGCTGAAGAAAACAATATGTGTTAGGAGTACCTGTTACACCTGAGCTGTTTCTATTTATCACTAAGTAAGCAAATATGAGACTTACTGAAAGTATCTTTAGCAAGCACTGAGTCTTCAATTTCACAATAGTCACTCTGTCCAACAGCATTTTCAGCAGCCACGCGGAACACATATAATGAACCTTCAGTCAGTGGGCTCACTGTGTACTTGGTGTCTTTCACTGTTGTATCAACTGTTTGCCAACCTTTTCGCCTTACATCTCTCTTTTCAACAATGTAGTTGGTAATTGGAGAACCCCCATCTTTTTCTGGTGCTGTCCATTTAAGATCTGCTGTGTTTTTAGTAATATTAATAACCTCAAGCCACCGAGGCGGTGAAGGAGGATCTGTACAATAGATAAAGAACGTAAAGCATGTTAGTGGATTTCCAACTGAGGAGCTCAGAAAATACTACTAAAACTTTATGCTTTCTTAGTTGAAACAGGGCAGATTTTAGTAGTTATTAATTATAGCAAGGTACTTGCACAGTCAGAAATGGGGCATTTATAAAGAGACCATGTAGTTGCAGTAACAGCACACTGAAATAATACTCACAGAGCCTCTCCTTGCACAGCACAGGGTCACTGGGTTCACTGGGTTCACTCTCTCCAGCTTTGTTCACAGCTCTTACACGAAATGAATATTCTTGTTTCTCCATTAGGCCTTTGAGGAAGTGTTCAGTTGTAGGAACTCCTTCAGCCACTCTCACCCACTCATCTGTTCCAGTCTTTAATAGCTCAATAACATAAGATTCAATCTTTGCCCCTCCATCATGTTCCGGCTTTGTCCAGTTCAGTGTTAATGACGTCTTGCCAACATCTTTCACAGTTGGCTTTCCAGGAGGCCATGGTGGATCTAGACAGGAATCCAATTAGTTACATGATTGAAAACAAAACAATTTTATTGTTAAATGAAAACATTTAAAAACTGTTTATTATACCAATTGGGTCTTTCACTAAGATTGGCTCCGTTTCCTTGCTTGGTTTTCCCGGTCCTGCAAGATTCTCTGCCAAGACACGGAACTTGTATTTCTTCTTATTTGTAAGACCTTTAGCTCTGGAATTAAAAATTAAGTTTGATTAAACCAAATCTACACCTTAATTCTTTCTACTACAATTTACTTTGAAAATCTAAAAATACTCAGATTACTGCTAGTGATGTTTTATGAAATGGTGAACATTCAAAATACATATATTGTCAACATTAAAATGGTGCACTGTGATACAGAAATCAATGTTTTGAGAGCCATCTTGCATTTTTCATTATTCCTTGGTTAGATAAAACAAGTATCAGGAGAAACAAACCTCAAGGTTTTGCCAAACTGCTATATAAGAAAAATATATCACGGAAACTATGAAGTATAACTTAATGAAAAAAGGAAAGGAATGATTCATTCTTCAGTAAAGACGTGCTGTTTTAAAACTAATTAAAAAAATACATCAGATTTTAGTTGAATATAAGCTAGCAAAAAAAGTATAAAATCCACGTAAAACTTGTTTATAAAAAATTATTACATATTTATGTCTCTGTGACATATTTCAGGCTAAGTTGACTATAGTCTTACTTGAATGTTGTGTCTTTCACTGGCATTTTATTGCATTTTATCCATTTATCCTGCTCAGGATCGTATCTTTCAATCCAGTAGCCAGTTATAGGGCTGCCACCATCTTCATCTGGTTCATTCCAGGTTAAGGTGACTGAGTCTTTAGTGACCTCTATAGGCTTAAGACCTGTTGGAGGGCCTGGTGGATCTGCATAAATTAATAAATTCAAGAAAACAAAACAAAACCCAAAACCATTATACATGTGGTTTTTTTGCTTTGGTTTTTTTTTTCTCTGTTAAAATATTGTAACATTAATTTAATTAACTAACCAAATGAATATTTCGCAATGATGGGGCTACACTGTGCTGGCTCCCCAATACCATACATGTTCTCAGCACTGACTCGGAACACATATTCTTTATGAGGTGTTAAATTGGTAGCTCTGAATTTTGTATCCTTTATAGTTGATGACAGCTTGTGCCATATTTCGCTGTCTGTAGCTCTTTTCTCAAGGACATAGTTGGTAATTTTAGAACCCCCATCATCTCGTGGAGGATTCCATGTCAGAAGGCAAGATTCATTTGTGATTTCTGATACATCAAATGCAGCTGGTGGACCAGGTTTATCTGTGGAGGACAAGATATAAATGTTAGTCTTCTGTTTAGATATCTTGATATATTACTAATTATTTTCAGAAATTACATAAAATATGTGCATACCAAGAACATTAACTTCAACAACAGCAGTAGCACGTCCACTGGAATTTACAGCTTCTATAATATAGGTTCCACTGTCACTCCTCTTACTATCTGTAATAGTGACTGTAGAATGATTAGGTTTGGTTTCAATGGTGATTCTGTCATCAGGTCTCAAAATTTTTTCAGCCTTGGTCCAAGTAATCTGGGGCTCAGGTTTTCCAGTTACTTTAGCTGGTAGCTCTATTTTAGTTCCAGCTTTCACAGTAAGTCCAGCAAGAAGCTTCACATCTAAGAAAATTTCAGGTGCCTCTGATGCGGGAGAGAGAAAAAAAAAATTATAGAAAGAGTATTTCAGAGACTAGTAAAAATAAAGCGGGCATAGTAATTCAATGATTGAAGTAATTACCTTTTGCATCAATGGCCTGAATATCATCTGTTGGCTTACTTGGCTTGCTAGCTCCGATTCTGTTCAAAGCCTTAACCCGATATGCATACCACTCCCCTTCCTTGAGTTTTGTTACTTCCATTCTGTTTGTTAATAATAATAATAATAATAATAATCAGATATATAAAGTGCTGAGGAGGGCACAGTTAGTTGAAAGGATATACATTCTGATGTTAATTTACTTACTTTGTCTCAACAACAGGCTCCCCGCATATCTCCCACTTGTCTGTTCCACGTTGGCATTTTTCTACTATATAACCCTTAATGCGAGCACCACCATCATATTTGGGAGGCTCCCAAGTCAGGAAGATTCCTTTTGATGTTGGATTTCTCCATTTAACATTTTCTGGTGGATCAGGCACCGCTATTGAAAAAATGAAAACATATGGGGTCTTAGAAACCAGTCTAAGGAAGAAATTTTTTTACAGCTTATTTTGAAGAAAATCAACAAGATTTCAGAAACAGAAAATCTACAACAATGTGAAACTGTTAACTTACTTGCTGGTGCTGACATATCTACAGGTTCATCAATATATGCAGGCTCTCCTGGACCGCATTTATTATATGCAGAAACTCTAAATAGATATTCTTTGCCCTGGATGAGGTCAGGTACAGTGAACTCTTGGTCATCTAAATGATCCATAACCTAAAGAGAAGGAAGGCTCAAATGTAATTCTAAAATTTATTTCCAAAGAGCATTTACCAAAATAAGACATAAAATTCAGGAGTGGAAACAATACAGCAAATGCAAACTGAAAAGAGAAAGAACTTACTTTGCTCCATGTTTTCCTGCTTACTTCACGTTTTTCAATTAAATAGCCAGTAACTGGACTTCCACCATCATCTTCTGGAGGTTCCCATGACAGCTGTACTGTGTTCTTAATTATGTCTAAAACTTTAAGTTCTCTTGGTGCACTTGGACGAGCTAGAAATCACAGAAATTGTATTAACCATTTTGTACTTGGAGTTTACATGCAATTTCTGTAATCTGTCTGACAGAAGACTTATTCTTGTAGTCATTCTTCCTTAAAAAAGCAAAGATGGGTGTTGAGAATAAGAAGAGAGGTATTATGGAGGATGGATTTTGAGGTTTTAGTTATATTTTTAATCTACTTGGCTTAATGAAAGTTATGTGCTTTTTCATTATTAACATAATTAGATTTTAAGAAGACAATTATAAGGAATATTATTGACAGAATATATATATGTCCTCTTACCAATGACATTAACATTAATTTCTCCTGAAACAGATGACACAGGGTTTTCTAATGTTAAGGAATAAATTCCCTTGTCTGAACGTTCACTTGGAGTAATTACAAGTTCTGCAAAGGAGGCAGTGGTCTTCATTGTTACACGGTCACCCTCTTCTAAGACTTGATCACCGAAAGACCATGTGGCAGTTGGCACAGGGTAGCCACTTATAGGAACACGGATCTTGATTGGTTCTGGAACAATAACTTCCAGACCATCTTTAAATGCACTTAGGTCCATTGTAGGTCCAACTGGAAAAAATGTAAAATGGATCCAGTGAAATATTTTCAGATGTTCTGAATACAGCTAACATAGCTATATTAAGAGGTTGTTTCTGATTGTATCTCAGCCTGCAGACCAGAGCTGTCTAGGCCTAGCCTGTGACTTATCCCTCCCCGCCTCTCTTGGCTAAACATTTTTCTTTCAAAATACGTGAGATGATAAATCAGTTTAACATTACCAAGTAAGAGGTCTGGCTTACCCTAAAAACTTTGTGTTGTTTGATTTTTTTGTTTGGTCTCATCTTCCCTGTCTTTTTCTCTGTTACCTCCCATCTTCTACAAAGCTACGTCAGGAGACAAAAGTTCATTCCTCACTCTTCAGGCAACCTAACAGGGCTCTACCTAATAGTACAGATAATTACCTGGTAACTTCATAATAAAGGAGAAATAGCTCAGAATCTCAAAGGTCTTGAGATTTTTTATACTAGTGGGCATCACAATTATCTGGTGAAAAAATACTTATATTACCCAAAAGATTCACATTAATTGTGTGTCCTGTCTAATTAATTGTCTTTAATAAATAGCATATGGCTTACCAAAAGTATCATCTGCTGTTAATGGCCCAATAGCCTCTGCTGGATCAGACACACCAGCTGCATTTTCTGCTGAGACTCTGTAGTAGTAACTGGATCCTGGTTTCAGTCCAGTTACCTGAAGAGCAAAGAGAATAGCTTAGTAACTCATATTAAGGGTGGTTTACACATTCTTGGTACTTTAAGGAAGTTGAACATCTTCCTTATGATGAGAGACTGAGAGTTGGGGCTTTTTAGCTTGGACAGGAGAAGACTAAGGGGTGACCTAATTAATGTTAATAAATATGTAAGGCGCGAGTACCAGGAGGGTGGAGTCAGTCACTTCTCAGTGATGGCCAGTGACAAGACAAGGGGCAATGGGTGGAAGTTGAGGTATGTGTTGAGGTTCTGTGCGAACCTGAGGAACGATTTTTTCACTGTGAGGGTGGCAGAACACTGGAACTGGCTGCCCAGGGAGGTTGTGGAGTCTCCCTCTCTGGAGATATTCAAGAATCATCGGCATGTGTTCCAGTGTGATCTGCTCTAGGTGATCCTGCTCTGGCAGGGGGCTAGACCAGATGATCTTTCAAGGTCACTGCCAGCTCCTGACAGTCTATGATTCTATGATTTATTGATGAACAGAACATCTTACCTTAAATGTAAGAGCAGGTACTAGCTTTGTGTTACAGCGAATCCACTTGTCTGTCCCTTCTTCTTGTCTTTCAATAATATAGCCTAAAATTGGACTTCCTCCATCATTGAGAGGAGGTTCCCACATGAGTTGCACTGATGTCTTTGTTTGATCTGAATGATCAAGGTTAATGGGAGGACTTGGTCTCTCTGAAAATAATTTGAGAGAAATATGTTTCACAATGGATAAAGAAGTACAGTTGTGTATATCAGGTCTATATCTGTTAAAGTGCTCTTTATCAAGTGATTTCATACCTTATTCTAAACTACACTTTTGAAATGGAGGTTGGATCCTGATTTCAAAGCAAAAATATTTGGAGTTCTAACTGAACCAAATGGTATCAGAGTACTCCTGGTATACTTATATAACAAAAGTAGGAAAAATCTAGTTGTATATGGTATTTTCAGGACATGTTTTTTTCTCAGCTGAACGTTCCTACACATATTCTACATAAACAGTGGAAATGTGACAGATATCTCATAATGCAGTCACTATCAGAGCTCGTATACTTACTGATTGGGTCCATAATTTTTACTGCACGTGTAGCAGGACTTGGTTTGCCAACTCCAACTATGTTTTGAGCTCTTACTCTGAAGAAATATTCTTCATTTTCCACAACATCAGTCAGGACAGCTGACAGTTCATCAGCTCCTGTGGTCATAGTTGGCTCCCATTTGATGGATGCTCTGTTACGCAGTTCTATAACGTAGCCAATAATTGGAGAACCTCCATCATACTCTGGTGGTTCCCAGGTAAGTGTGGCTCCAAACCTGTTCACATCAGTAACTTCTACATTTTGAGGAGGACCAGGAACATCTGCAATTTATTTTAGGGAGAAGAAACAAAAAGCAGCTAAGCGTTTACCCTACTTTTGGAGTTTGTACTACTTTTCTCACACCACCAACAAACACTGAGATTTTCGTAACTTCTGCTCACCAAATTTGCTCTTAGCTTCCACAGGTGTGTCTGTTTCCACTGGCTCACCAGTACCCACTCTGTTCCGTGCACTAACACGGAAGAGGTACTCAACTCCTCCTTTTTGAAGTCCAGTAACAGTGTATTCACAATTTTCAGCACGATCTGTGACCATAATCCAAGTTTTACGCTTGATATCACGCCTTTCAATGACGTAGCCTATTATTTTACTTCCACCATCACTTTCTGGTTCTTCCCAAGCGAGGCCAACCTCACCATCATAAGTTTCAGTGACTTCCAAGTTTCTAACTGGACCTGGAACATCTAACAAATATATGACAATATTTTAGGGTGTTGCATTTCTATTTTTTCCCCTGCACTGTCTTAAATAAATACAGGCAAGGTTTTTATAATAGGAGTACTTACCAATGACCTCTACATTGATGAATGCTTCTGCCTGGCCATGTTTGTTTCGAAGTATAACCTTGTACCTTCCCTTATCTGATTTCTTTGCTTCGTGAATTTTGAAGGTAGTGCAGTCAGTTGTTGTATCAACAGTTGTTGTGGGTAGATTTTCCTCTTCTTTCAACCATTCAGCTTCTGCTCTTGGGTAGGCATCATATGGAACGGTCATTGTTAAAGGCTTGCCAACATCAACCACAAGGTTTTGATCGCCAGTCTTGATTTTAGGTGCAGCTGAGAAAGATCAATGGGAGAGGTAAGTACTTACATACATAGAGAAAAGATACATTTCTGTAGTCAGCAAAGCTAACGCAGAAAAGCAAAAGGAGTTGTTATGTGTCTTGTAAGCAAATCCTTCATACACTCATTGGATTGTTCTGGAACAAGAAACTCAGGCTGGTTGATATGTAGTTTTCCCTCCTAAAAAATGAGGGGAAAGGGAGTTGCTTATCGTGATCATGTAAAATAGACAAAGTAAGAATTCCAGTCTTATATGACAATATAATTTTCATGTTTCAGATTTACAGTGACATAATGAAAAGATTCTATATCCTTTATGCCCTTTGGTAAAGACAATGAAAAGTGACCTATATTCTTCTCAACAGTTGGATCAGCATGATATAATAAAAATTGTTTTTTCACCTTAATTATATTTCATAGTTTATCAGACTTGCATGTCTCTCAGACTGATTGTGCATTAATTTTGATTCAACTATTTGAAGCAACAAAATTCAATTATGTAATAGCTAATGCAGTAATCTGTGATTTTATAAAAGGAACACAAAGCAAGTATCTTACCAGCTAATTCAAGTTTAGCTCTAGCTTCCTTATCTTTGGCAATAAATCTGTATTCCCCTTGGTCACGAGGCCTTATCTCACACACTTGAAGCCTGTGGACTTTTCCTTCACTCATCATCTGATGTTTGTCACCTTGGATGATAATCATGTTGTTTCTCAACCACTTAACTTCCACACCATCCTTGTTCAATTCAGCCATGAAGATGACATCTACACCAGGAGCTTCATAAATATCTTGTGGTGGTCGGATGATCTCAACAGGGATTTCTGAAATAAATGTCAATCCATTTGGTGTTTTTTTTGTGTACCGATGCCATTATTACTAAATGCCGAATAAATAAATCCTATTTGATTTTATACATACCTTCAACAAAAAGTCTTGCTCTAGATTTTCTGTCATCCACTCCACAAGAATATTCACACTCATCATCTAGTCTACAGTCTTTTATGATTAATCTGTGCAGATTTCCATCCTTTTCAAACTGGTATCTTTATGAGAGAGAATAGCAGCACTATTTTAGTTTTCAGACAAAATAACAAAGTAAAGCAAGCATATTTAGCATCTGACCAATAAAATGTACATACTTTTTGCCTTCTTTGATTTCTCTTCCATTTCTGTACCATTTTACACTGGCTTTCTCTTTGGAAAGCTGGCATGTGAAGACAGCATCATCAAATTCAGTGACAGTCTGGTCCTGGAGATGTTCAATGAAGTCTGCTGGTGCTTCTGTGATGAGAAGCTCTGCAACAGATTTATCTTGTCCAGCAGTAACAGTGTATTCACCTTCATCTATAAATCCACAGTCTTTAATAATGAGTGAGTGTTTGTATTTATCAATTTTGTACAAAATGCGCCTGTCAAATGCGATCTCTTCACCATTCTTTGTCCATTTGAGGGTTGCATTAAGGCGATTGACTTTGCACCAGAATGTGACAGTTTTCTTTTCCATGGTCTCAATGTCTTCAAGGGGCTCCACAATTCTGAGATCCTCCTCTGTTAAGACAAACCCCACCAAATTGTTTAGCTTACATCCTCATGATCCTGACACGAAGTTGAATATAAGGTGATAAAATAATTCTAATACATGCAAGTTATTTACCTAATACAGTTAAAGCAGCAGAGCTTTTGGCGTGTTCACCTCTTTGGTTTGACAGTGAGATAGTATAAGTAGCTTGATCTTTCAGCTGTGCATCTCTAATTCTGAGAGTGTAAACTAAATCCTTCTGGACAATAATGTATTTTGCACTATCAAATATTGCCTCATCATTTTTGTACCACTTCTCTTTGGCACCTACTTTATTAACTTCACAGTTGAAGATAATTTCTTGACCCTCATTAACACTTTGGTCCTTAAGAGGAGTTATGATTCTGAGTTTTTCTGGAGTTAAGAAAAAAGAAGAAATAGGACATCACATAGTATGAGGAATACAACAAAATATTCACTTTCAGGCTGATAAAATAGAACTTACCGATCACTGTTAATTTTGCTGTAGCTTTAGATTCACCAACCATGATGCTATACTTTCCTGCATCCCCAAGAACAGAGTCTTTAACCACAAGTGTTCTCTTTTTCCCATCTGAAATGATATCGTACTTATCACCAGGCTCCAGGATTGTGTCACCCCTTAGCCACTGTACTGCAATTGCCTCCTTGGATACTGAACAAACAAATTCAGCTTTGTCTCCTTCAAGCACCTCAAGATTTTGTGGTCTGGTAAGAAACTCTGCTGCAAGTTCTGAAAGAAAGCATTTTTGTAGATTTTAAAAAATTCTTATTATTTTTAAACTTATAAATACAATAAACCAGACTCTGTATTCCTACTGATTTATCTATTTATTTAAATTTTTTTTTCCTAAAAAACAAAGCCACAAAAATAACTCTCTTACCATGTACAGTAAGTTTTCCTGTTGTACTAGAGCTTGGGAGCTTGCAAGTGTATTTGCCAGCGTCTTCAGGATGAGCATTACGTATGAGAAGGATTCTCTTTCGGCCTTCAGAGATGTGTTCAAATCTACCACCATCAGGCACCTCCTCATCTCCTTTAAACCATGTAACTTCAGCATTAGGCTTTGAAACTTCACAAATGAGTTTTACAGTGTCATTTTCATTTACTTCAAGATCAGGAAGATTTTTTGTGAAAACAGCTTCTTCCTCTGCAACAAGAATTTCAAAATAAGATTAAAAACTTTCATCCCCCAAAAGTTTTTTATTGTTAATAGGTTGGATTCTAAACCACTCTGTTTACCTAACACTGTTAGCAGGCCTGAAGTTCGAGCTGTTTTTGCTTCGCAGGCATATTCAGCTTCATCATCAAAGATGCATTTACTGATCACAAGAATATGTTCTGCACCTTTGGAAATTATGTCATACTTTTTGCCTTTTCTAATTTCCATGCCATCCTTAAACCACTTCACCTGTTTTAGAACAAATAAACACAGTCATTAATAGTAACATACTCATCATGGATTTCAGTGTGTGTTCTTTTGTAACAATAACGTTGTTAATTTTTAAGAAAGTTCTAGTTGAATGAGTTGTTGAGATTAAAAAGTAATCATTATTGACCTTGACACCTGGACGAGAAATTTCACATTCAAACCGAGCAGATTCTTTTTCTTTAACTTCAAGGTCAGTTAGGGGTTTCAGGAACTCAAGGCGAATAGCTGTAAGAGAAAAGAATATTTTTACTGGGGAAAAGTGTCTGATAAATACAAATAAATTGCAGACATCGATATTATTGGCAGTCAGACACTAGTGTATAGCATTTATAGCTCTCAGACATGTTGGTTAAAGTTGTAAATTACTCACGTTCTACATTGAGGAAACATGATGTCTTAAAATCCTTAGCATCGCAGGTGTATGTTTTTGCATCATCCAATGTGCAGCCATGGATAATGAGTTTTCTGACTCTGCCATCAGAAATTATATCATACTTCTTTGATTTGTGAATTTCTTCTCCATTTTTGAACCACTTAACTTTTGCATTTTCCCTGGAAACTTCACATTCCAGTATTGCAGTGGCTTCCTCTTCAACAGTCTGGTCTTCAAGTGGCTTAGTAAATTCAACTGGGGGTTCTAAATGATACAGATAGATTTTTTTATAGAAAACATCTAAACTGTTGCCAAGCCTCTGCTTGTATAGAGCTGTCCCATATTGTTTACTGGTTTTCCTTGACTAAACAATCAAACAGGCTCTGAAACAACTCTTCTGAATGTATTTTATCTTTTTATTTTTACTGCCCAGGTATGTTTAGTTAATTCAACTAATATTCTCATTTTCAGGATTCTCTTAAGTTTAGACTGAATGGTATAACTAGTCCATGGGATCTTACCCACCACCGCAAAACTTTGCAACTCTGTTTCTTTAGCCAAACTATAGCCTTGTGATCTCGATAACTCTGGAGTTGTACTCTAAACTTCAAGAAATTTAAAAATTTTTCCTTGAATTGCTACAGTAGTTAGAAAGGTGTATGCCACCACCCCACCCCACCCCCCACTTCTTAGCCATTTACCACTTGTCAGCAGTGCAAGTGAGTATACAATGTTATGTCACTTGACTGATGGTGTAATTGTTATTTCACAGGTTTCTGAATGTCCTGAAGAACTGAAAAAAGACATCAGGAGTCACAAAGGTCAGTCTTTACAGGTCCTTTTGAGGCCAATTGAATGGTTAATTCTGCAATGAAGTCCTGAAAATCCTAATGAATTGATTTATCTACCATATCTGACATGTTTCTAGTACTTCTCATTTTCCTCAGCTCTTCTGTGAAGCGTAAAGGTTTTAAGCGGCTTTTTTAGTCAGGGAAGTTATTTACCAGTCCAATAGTCTAAGTATGATCCTCCTGGTTTGACATATGGTGTACATTTACATTCTTTTTTGCTAGGTAATTCTTGCATGGGATATTAACCCTGATTATGGTGTAACCAGAATGGTTGACTTACCTTTCACAAAAAGATTTGCTTGAGTTCTGAAATCTTTTGCTGTCAGTGATACCTCTCCTGCATCTGTTAACTTGACATCTCTCAGAATAAGTGTGTGAACTCTCCCTTCAGCACGTGTAACAACCTTATAAAATACATTAAAATTTTTTTGTAAGTATCTACAACAAATATTTAATGAAATGAGAACCCTATTTTTTTTGTTATCTGTGCAGTTTGAAATAGGAATGTAATGGATTGTTATCTGTCCAACTTGCTTGTTTCATTTTATATGAAATTTTGACCATTTCCCTTTGAGAATAATTTGTCTTTTCACTTACAGGAAATTGTAATTTTAGTAGTCACCACCCCCCATGTTTTAAGCTACTCTTGTTCTTGTATTAGAAAGTCTAAATCTGTTATCAAAGTTCACAATGAGGCTGACTGGAGATCATGTTTATTTTGAACAAATACTAATAAACATGAAAATATGTAAATTTATGGAAAACAGTCAGTATTAGTCCTGGCTACATCTAAAGTAAAAACTTTGGAAATATAAAGAGGTGTGACACTCCCCTCAAAGAATCTTTAATAAATTTAATTTTTACTTTCTCTTATTAGATTTTAGTAAAAAACTCTCCCCACAAAAAACCAAAAACCACATTGACCTATTGCTGAAACTGCTTTACAATCATGAGTCTGAATTGGACTACTACACAAACAGTCCTTTAGGAGTGGACCTGGAAGTTCAAAGCATACATCCTGCACTGTAGCCTAAGAGGGGTGCTACTCATTTATGCTGTAAATTTCCATATTGATCTTGAAGAATTCTATTAATTTATTTTCAGACAAGTATGTAGTAGATACTGGTTTGGAAGAACAAAGGGGAGAAATGAACTTCCACTAAGGAAAATGCATGAAAAATTCAGTTACTTTTGAGAGGGTAGTCGGTTTTACTTTGGAAGCAAGGAAGGAACTAAGAGACTGTGCTTCCTCCCAGATGAAGTGTAAGGTCCTGCACCTGGGTAGGCACAATCCCAAGCACAAATACAGGCTGGGTGGTGAATGGCTGGAGAGCAGCCCTGAGGAAAGGGACCTTGGAGTCTGGGTTGATGAAAAGCTCAACATGAGCCTGCAGTGTGCACATGCAGCCCAGACAGCCAACCGAGTCCTAGGCTGCATCAAGAGAAGCGTGGCCAGCAGGGCAAGGGAGGGGATTCTGCCCCTTTACTCTGCTCTTGTCGGACGCCACCTGGAGTACTGTGTGCAGTTCTGGAGCCCTCAGCACAGGAAGGACATGGAAGTGTTGGAGCGGGTCCAGAGGAGGGCCACAAAGATGATCAGAGGGCTGGAGCAGCTCTGCTATGAGGACAGGCTGAGAGAGTTGGGGCTNGTGAGACACTGGAACAGGTTGCCCAGGGAGATTATGGATGCTCCCTCCCTAGAGGTGTTCAAGGCCAGATTGGATGGGGCCTTGAGTAACCTGTACTAGTGGGAGGTGTCCCTGCCTATGACAGGGGTTTGGAACTAGATGATCCTTGAGGTCCCTTCCAACCTTACCATTCTATGATTCTATGATTCTATGATCATTGTGCCCCTGAAAACTAGATCTAATGTTCATCTGAAAGAGATTGAGATAAAGCCAAATATGTATTTGATCAAGATAACCGTTAAAGTTTAAAAAAGAGATCACTTCAATAAATGCTGTATGTGTAGAGCTAAAAGCCAAACACAGAGGTAAAATAATGGTTTGAATTAAAAACTGCTGAAATGAAACGCTTGTAGAATTAGACTGATTCTCAAAGACAGCAGTAAAATTGTTTTACATGAGGAGAAAGTGATGCATCAGGTAAAGGTAAGTTTTGCTCTGAACTGTTTCTTCATAAAATTTCAGCTGAAAATGACAGTTTTGACAGTATATGTAAATTGAATGAAAATCTGAAATTTTTTACCCTGTGATTAAAATGATAGGTAAGACATGTAAGAACAATATAATGTTCCATACTAGAGAACATTGAACATAGAATATTTTTTTACATGTCAGTAATAGTTATTAGGCTATGAAGCCACTGCACTTCCCATATTTTCATTCCTGGGTTCAGAAGTGATTGCTTTGATTTACTACATATCTCATCTACTGATTTTCAATTTTTTTTCAGTCTCTCCTTAGATGCTCTAATATTGCCACTATCATTTTTTCCCTGTTTCTGTGTTATTAAAAAAAAAAATTATTATGAACTTTTTTTATTTAGGCAAATCTGGTGTAGCTCAGAAACATCTAGTAAATCCTGAGAACAGTATGTCAAAAATTGCATTTTAAAAGGGAAAAAGATCCAAACCCCAAAACTGTGCCAAAGATTTATTTGCAGCTTTATTAGGGGTTGTGAAACTTTGCTAGGTCATGTAATGCCTTAAAAATTTGCTTGATTGGTTTCCAATTTGTATTTTAATTGGTATTCTTTCTCTTAGCCCTACTATGCGAAAAAGAAGTCTTAAAATCAGTGGCATCAATTTATATTTTATGTTTCTTTATATATTTATCCTGACATTAACTTTGAATATTAAACTGACTGCATTCCAGGCTGCTCAGATCTCAGAGTTAAGAGCCAGTACTTGATGAAGGTTAAAAATAGCTAGTGAGAAGTGCTTGACAAGCAAATCTGCACAGCAAGTTATCTGGAGAGCCAGAACAAATGCCTGAAATGGAATGTGAATCCTCTTAATCCCCTTATATGCAGAACTGGGCTACAATTCAGCTTTCAGGAGGAAAAAGCATTCATTGATAGCATCTTTCAAAATTCTCTCACTTTAACTACAATTAACCTGAGCATAAAGTCATTCAGTATCTCTGTTGCTGATTCTCCAACTGAATCAGGCACAAAATTGTGCTGTCGTAGTTCAATCACTGTTGTAGTGATTGGTATTTTTGAACTTTATTTTCCCTTTATACAATAAATACTTGTAGTATTCCAGAATATTGGAATTTCCTGGGGAAAAGACGACACAGCAGCACTACTCTATTGCTGCGTCTTAGTACTTCTACTGGTAGAGACTAAATAAGAATTAAGGAAGAGCAAGAAAACTGAAAGAGAAGAAGGAAGAGGAAACACAAGGAAAAATAAAGTTTTGTTTCCTTACCTTATCGCTGGGTTCCAATTTATTTCCTTTCAGGAACCACTCTACTGGTATTCCTTCATAAGAGAGTTCACAATCGAATGTTGCTGATTCCCCAGCTGTTACTGTTACATCCTTGAGGGGTCTCAGCAAGCCAATTACTCGAGCTTGGTAAGGAGAAGACATAATTTTCAGATTAGTCACTTCTACCCAAGAGAGAGCTGCTGCCCTTACGTACTAATCTCCATGGTGGCTTCCCTCAAGAGAGACAGACATCGCAATGCTGCTCTTCAAATTCCCTAAATAGAAGGGGCCTCCCTGGGTTTTTAGGGGGAGGGCTGGTCACCTAAAATTTCCTATTTGCAGAGCCTGTTTCTTTAAATTGAACAAGGTCAGCAGGAAAGTTACTGTGCATCTGCCTCCCTGCCAAGCCTTGCATACCTCTCAAGAGATAAGGCATGTGTTTTCCAAAATAGCGAAGGGTAGGATTGGAGTGGGAAACAAGTGGTCTTCAACTGTGTGGTCTGTCCCTGTCCATCAAGATCTTAAACCTACCCCCATATATCACTGTAATCCCATCCTCTTAGGTTAACATGATACTTTAATGCAGTAAGGCCTTTGCTTGTAATACTTTGATTTCATAACAACATATAATGCCAGACCATGAAGCCGTCTTCAAGGCCATCTTATTTTTGCTTCTCGTATATGAGTTAACTTTATGCAAGGTTAAAAACCCTATAGGACATTCCTTAACTAAAAGAGTAAGATGGTTTGAGTAGTTAATCCTTCAGTTTTTGTTCTGGAAAAAATTGCTGTGGGTTCAATGCAGTAGAGATTCGTCCATCCAGTACAAAGAGGCAATGAATACCTTGTTTTCAATCAATTAGTTAATTTCAGCTTAAAAGACACGTACGTTTCACTCGAAGGTGAGCTCCGGATTTGGCATTTGCTGCTTGGAAATCTACACCACCAGCCTGATCTAAGCGTACATTGTATAGTGTAAGGAAGTGCTTTTTGCCTTCCTCCTTGATTTCACATTCCTGCAATAAAGAGAAGTGAAACAGATTTTATTAAATATCCTTTTTGTGCTACTCACTACAATATCTCCTGCATCCCTGCATATCATGCATCAGTTATCTCCTCCTCCATTCACAATGCTGAGGCCCACCACCACTTGCAACATACCTTACAAACTTCCATTCACAGGTCTTTCATTCCAACATCTCTTCCTAGTACTTTTGATTTCCTCTTAGATAGAGCAAGAAGCAACACATTTGCATTGCTGAATGGTACATGCTAATTGACTAGCCAACATATATATTATATATGTAGGCCAGTCAGAGACCTAAAGTGAACTAGAAATTATTAAGCTTGTGCTGTGGACTTTCCTCGACAAGTGTCTTTTTGTCTAATTCGGACTTTGGTTTTCATGGAATTTCCAGATTTTGTATATTATTCATCTTGGTACTCTTACATCAGAGAGTTGAATTACTGCTAGTCATGATCATATTCTTTCTTAATTTTACAGATCCTTCCGTCAAGGAAGTAGGAGTATTTTACTAAGCCTTATATAATTATAAACAAATTTAGCTGTCATAATAATGGAAAAGAGTTTGAAAATATGGTCCATGTCTATTTGAAGAAAACATACTTCAGAAAATGAAGCTAAATGTAGACAATCCAAAATTTAAATATAGTTTTAAATGCCACTCTGTTTAAATGAATTTCATAAGGTCTTTGCACCTTGGATACATGATTATTAGGGACTAGCAATACAGGATGTACTTATTTATGTAAACCCATTTATTTTTTATTTTATATAATATTTTAGATTACATTATACTACATTAAAGACATTATTAATTTTTAAAAATCCACTTTTTTTTATTTTTTTTTTTTTTTATACTGGTCCTTATTGAAAGCAGAAAAGAAATTCTGCTTAGTTTCTGCAACTACCTTTTTCTCCTTCATACCCTAAATCCCTGCAAATTGCTGGGACACACATAAGAAACATCCTGAAATATTTGCTTACAGCTGACTCCGTCAGGGGTTCTCCTTTTAGCTTCCAATTACCATGGACACCTTCCTCAGAGATCTCAATATCAAAACGGGCAGTCTCTGTCTCAATCACTTCCACACTGTATAGTGGGCGTATAATCTCAATATCCCGATCTGGAAGAAAAATAAAAAAAGAAAAAGTGATTGATTTCCTAACCAGTAACAGACCCCCTCCAACCTCTCTACTACAGAGCAGCATAGTAAAAGAGCCATACCTTCAATATTGAGATTAGCAGAGGTTTGATCAGTACCACAGTCACAAGTGTACTGTCCAATGTCATTCTTCAAAGCTTTTTTGAGGATAAGGATTCTCTTTTTACCATCAGCCTTAATAACAACATTCTTTGATGCAGTAATTGGTTTGCCATCCTTCATCCATTTCACTGGTGCATCTGCTTTGCTGATTTCACATTGTAATATTACTTCGTCTTTCTCTACAGCAGTGTAATCCTGCAGCTTCCCAGTGAAGTAAGGGTCTCCCTCTGTCAAAAAAAAAAAAAAAAAAAAAAAGGTTTAATTTTTAAATTCTAGCCTTTCAGAAAAGACAGTTAGTTCTTAGCATAAATATGTTTCTTGTTTGTGACTTGAAAAAAGCATTAAATATAGTTCTTATGACTATGGAAAGGCTGAGGGAGCTGGGGTTGTTCAACCTGGAGAAGAGAAGGCTCTGGGGAAACATAAAAACCACCTTCCAATACCTGAAGAGGGTCTACAAGTAGGATGGAGAGAGACTGTTTATGAAGGCCTGTAGTGATTGGACAAGGAGTGATGGGACAAGGAGTGATGGTTTTAAATGAGAGAAGAGTAGATTTAGATTGGATGTTAGAAACAAGTTCTTTACCATGATGGTAGTGGAAAACTGGAACAAGTTGCCCAGGGAGATGGTTGAGACCCTGCCCCCGAGGTATTCAAGGCTTGACAGGGCTCCGGGCAACCTGATCTAGCTTAGGATACCCCTGCTTACTGCAGAGGGGCTTGAACTAGATGAGCTTTGGAAGTGCTTTCCAATCCAAATCACTCTATGATTCTATGAATATTACACAACTCTGATGTGAACAAAAAAACCCAAACCAAACCAAACCCCAAATATCTAAGAAAAAAATAACATATTAGTAATATTACTGAAAACATTGGTTTGGGGTTCTGAAGAGAAGGCTTCGAGGGGACCTGATAGTAGCCTTCCAGTATCTGAAGGGGGCCTACAGGAAGGCTGGGGAAGGATTATTTACAAGGTCCTGCAATGACAGGACAAGGGGCAATGGGCTTAAACTGGCAGAGGGGAGATTTAGACTAGATGTTAGGAGGAAGTTCTTTACAGTAAGGGTGGTGAGGCACTGGAACAGGTTGCCCAGGGAGGTTGTGGATGCTCCCTCCCTGGATGTGTTCAAGGCCAGATTGGATGAGGCCTTGAGCAACCTGTACTAGTGGGAGGTGTCCCTGCCTATGGCAGGGGGTTGGAACTAGATGATCCTTGAGGTCCCTTCCAACCTTACCATTCTATGATTCTATGATTCTATGATTCTATGAATTTCAGAGTATCAGTTAAGTATCTAATAGATAATTTAAAGTATCTAATTGTTAATTTTGCAAGTAGCATGAAATGTTAAAGTTATTTTAATTATTCTTTGTTCATGGGGAAATGCAGACCCAAAGAAGAAAAACAAATTGTAAAACTGTCAAAAAACATAAAGCAAATTTATGTCAAACCAAAAAAGAACTCTACCAAAGGAAACCAAAACCAACATACTTTGATCAATGTTTTCATTAATAAGACTCTTTTAATGTAAATTACTTTGGGTATTCTTACCCAGAACAGTGAGCTTAGCTTCTGAAGACTTGTCCATAGCTTCCGCTTTAATCTGAGAAGTATCATCAATAGTAAGATCTTTGATTGTAAGTGTATGGAATTTGCCATCATCTGTCATTGAAACCACTTTGCTGGTATGTAATCGCTGGTCATTCTTGAACCAGGCAACAGGAATATTTTCATGGGAGAGTTCCACAGTGAACACAGCAGTTTCTCGCTCCTTTTTTGTTACATCCTTGAGAGGAGTAATGAATTTCAGGCGGATACCTATAACAACATTATATTTCATTAACAGTAATGCTAGTGATAAAAACTGTTCAAGGAGTATGGTGCATATCTTTGAAGGAAAGGCAAAGTCAGACAAACCTTCAATAATAAGCTTGCCACTTGTTGTCTTATCCTCAGCTTCAAACACATATTTAGCTTCATCCTCAAATGCAACAGATTTGATAATCAGAGCATGCTTTGTTCCATCTGAAATAATTTCATATCTTTCATCCGAAGTGATCTCTTGTGTTCCTTTCAACCAGCGGCAAGCCTTTGGTTCTCTGGACACCTCACATTCAAACTTGGCTTCATCTTTCTCAAAGACTTTGACATCGCTTAGCGGTGTGATAAAGATGAGAGGCAATTCTGAAATCAATGAAGAACACTTTCAGTTCAGTAATATGTTCATATAGACCTTTGAGCTGCTAGAGTTATTCTAATGCCCTGAGATACACAGGGAAATGTTGGCAAAGTGCAGGCTATACCTTTCACTTTCAGATTAGCAGCACTTTTAGCATTAGCAGCTTGGAAAGACACTTCTCCAGTCATATCAAGTTTGCAGTTATGAAGGATGAGAGTATGCTTCTTCCCATCTTCAATGATTTCACAGTCCTGGAGATAAAGAAACACACCCCACCCACCCAATATGAATATTATAAGAAATAACTCTAGGGAGATTATTAGTAAAGTTTTTTTCTAGTGTAAATTATGGTCTATAAAGAAAGAAGTAGCCTTACAGGTGAAGGTGTTAGAGTTTCTCCCTTTAGCTTCCATACAGGATGGATATCTGGCTCAGAAATTTCAATTTCAAAACGTGCTGTTTCACCAACAAATACTTCCACTCCGTACAGTGGGCGCTCCACTTTAATTAAGCGAGCTGAAAAAAAAAAAAAAAAAAAAAAAAAAAAAAAGAAAAAAAAAAAAAAAAAAAAAAAAAAAAAAGGTAAAAAAAGAAAAGAAAAAAAAGGAAAAAAAAAAGAAAATAAGTAGTTCACATCTCTTTACTCAGTCAATACCACAGAAATGTAATACTGGAAAAAAACCTCAGCTTCCTCTTTATCCCTTCTTTAGGGAGGGACTTCAAATGCTACCACTGATTAATGTTTACGTAACCTCTTTTCTAACAAGATGTAAGTTTGAGCCATTAAAAAGTTACCTGTTATAATATGTCTGATAGTTTAATTATTTTTATTAAGAATATTTTTCCTCATAATTAACCCAAATACCTGTTACAATGAATTAGATTTACTGTTTGTTTTCCTTACTATAAATGGACACAGAGAAAAATTGATCACTGTCTTTATAGCAGCCATTTATATATTGTAAGATACATTGTCCCTTACAAATATTCTTAACAACTGTAAAGCTAGGTATTTCAGCTATTCATCATAGCAGCATGTTTTCTAACAGTACAATTTTTGTGTTGTGCTTTAGAGAACATCTACACCATTTTACAAAGGTTTTATTACTTTCTCTTAACTGGAACATTATAACTTACACTCGACACTGATATTAGCACTTGTCTTGTCTGTTCTGCAGTTGCACTCATAAACACCCTTATCACTCTCTGCAGCCTTCTTGATCTTCAGGATGCGGCGCAAGCCATCAGTTTTTATGGAAATTCTGTTGGAAGCTATTAGTTCTTCACCATCTTTGTACCATTTTACTGGCACATCTTTGCTAAGTTCACATTCCATGGTAATATCATCTTTCTCCACAGCACTGTAGTCTTGTAATTTCACAGTGAAATAAGGATCGGCCTCTACAAAAAGCACAGTGGATGTGAAACAGTAAATTTGTAATTTAAATTTGCTGAAACATCAATATTTTTCACTTTCTACCTATAAAAATAGTGTATACATATTATATAACATGTTTTAAATTAATTACCTAAGACTTTGAGGTTTGCTTGTGTGTTCAAGTCCTTGACTACAGCCTTGATTTCAGAGATATCATCAAGTGTTACTTCTCTCATTTCTAGTTTATGAACTTTGCCTTCTGAAGTAATAAAAACTGTCCTGCTTGTATGGAGTCTCTTGTCATTTTTGTACCATTTCACTGGCATGTCTTCATGGGAAAGCTCAAACTGAAAATGAGCTGTTTCCCCTTCTTTCACTGTTTGATCCTGTAGAGGTGAGATGAACTTCAGCCTCACACCTGTAATGCAGACACATAATACCATCAGAAAAAAAGATTAATGTGGTTTTAAAAAATACATTCTCCATGCATTTTTGGTGTGGTTTGGGTTTTTTTTGTTTGTTTGTTTTCTTTCATAAGAAGATACTTGCCTTCCACAAACAGTCTTGCTGTGCTCTTCTTGCCATCAACTTCAGCAGTGTATTCTCCTTCATCATCAAACTGAGAATCATTGATTACAAGAATATGCTTCTTTCCGTCTGCAATGATGTCAAATTTTTCTCCAATCTTGAGTATATCAGTGCCCTTAGACCATATAACATTAGCTTCTCTAGTAAGGACACATTCAAACCTTGCTTGGCGCTTCTCAGGGACAGTAACATCTTTTAGGGGCACAGCAAAGTCTAGTTCAATTTCTGGAAGCAAAACATGACACATCAGTTGAGTGCTTCATGGAAGCTCTGTTTAAGCTGCATTCACATATTGTGGTGTACTGTACCTTTCACTGTCAGGATAGCTGTAGTAACTGCGTTAAATGCCTGGTAAAGGACTTCTCCAGCTTGCTCTAACTTGACTTTGTGCAAAGTTAGGAAGCGTTTTCCGCCTTCGGCTTTGATTTCACATGTCTAGAGAGAGATTATAGACTTTGGTAAATAGAATGCCAGTACCTTACTTCTAGGTATTTTTAGTGAAGAGATTCTATAAGCCTTTTCTACACAGTGAAGAGTCAGCCAGGAAGGTTGGAATGGTTTTTCAAGGAAAGTCAGCATGATGAGAAAAATGGAGTACATTTCTTCAGCATTCAATACTTATTTTAAATGTCAGTATCATTCCTAGCAATATTATATCTTTATTATTGTCTGAATAATGTGCTGTAATCCTTGGAGAAAATAAAGCCCTTCAAAATTTAGCTGTTACAGATTATAATTCTTACTTAGAAAACCAGTGTTTTACGGTCACCATAATGTTTAGCCTTTCTATGTTCTGGTCTCTGTAGCAACGACAAACCACAAAGACCTAGACAGCCGACTGAGTCCTGGGCTGCATCAAGAGAAGTATGGCCAGCAGGGCAAGGGAGGTGATTCTGCCCCTTTACCAGAGTAAAGACCCCATCTGGAATACTGTGTGCAGTTCAGGAGCCTCCAGCACAGGAAAGATATTGAAGTGTTGGAGAGTCCAGAGGAGGGCCACAAAGATGATCAGAGGGTTGGAGCAGCTCTGCTCTGAGGACAGGTTGAGAGAGTTGGGGCTCTTCAGCCTGGAGAAGAGAAGGCTTCGAGAAGACCTTATAGTAGCCTTCCAGTATCTGAAGGAAGGCAGGGGAGGATCTATTTACAAGGTCTTGTAATGACAGGACAAGGGGCAATGGGTTTGAACTGGAAGAGGGGAGATTGAAATTGGATGTTAGGAGGAAGCTCTTTACAGTGAGGGTGGTGAGACTGGAACAGGTTGGCCCAGGGAGGTTGTGGTTCCTCCCTTCCTGGAGGTGTTCAAGGCCAGGTTGGACGAGGCTTTGAGTGACATGTACTAGTGGGAGGTGTCCCTGCCTATGGGATTGGAACCCCTATTGGGGTTGGAACTAAATGACCTTTGAGGTCCCTTCCAACTTTACTGTTCTATGATTCTGCGATCTTGTCATAAAGAGTCTAGGGAACATGTCCACCACTTTTAATTTCAATAAACTGTTGCAAAATTCAAGGATGCTTACAGGTGAAGGTCTCAGGATTTCTCCTTTCAGCTTCCATTCACCAGGAACATCATCCTCAGATATTTCTGTATCAAAGTTTGCTGTTTCTTTCTCATAAACGGTAACATCCTCTAATGGCTTCAGAAGTTCAACTTCACGTTCTAGAGTGCACAAATAAACATATCTATAATTAGATCAAGTTATGACGGAGATTTATAATCATTCAGGTTACCCTTTTTGCTTGCTTAGAGGGTTTTGAACATTGGTCTATGGGTTGATTCAATATAACACAAATAAAAGCTTCCTTACCGCCAAGGGTCAGTTTAGCTGGGTATCTGCGACCTTCAACTTCCACTGAATATTCCCCAATATCAGCAGGGCCAGCATTCTTGATTTTCAGAAAAATTTTATTTCCTTCTTTCAAGATTTCTGTTTTATCAGTTGGTTCAGCAGGGATTTCTTCATCTCCTTTAAACCATTTAATGTTTGGTGTATCCTTAACAATGTCACAGGAGAAAGTAGCTGTTCCTTTTGGTTTCACATGCTGATCTCTGATGGGTTTTACTAACCAATCTCTAATAATTTCTGCACAACAAAGAGTTACAGAAAAGTACAGCTTAGTGGACTTTTTCTATAAGCAGATAGGTCCTTAACAGAAGAAACACAACTAACATATTTTTCTTATTAAAACAAGCTTTTAATAGCTGTAAAAATTTCTATCCGTTGATTTATATAGTAATTCTATGAGGAAAAGCATTCTTAATTTTAAAAAAGCCCAGATATCCAAAGAAGAGCGTGATTTTTATTGCTTACCTACTACTTTGACACAAGATGAGCATGACAACTCAGAGTCTTCCACAGTAACTGTGTAAGTGCCAGCATCGGCATCATCTGAATCAGTGATTGTAAGGGAATGTGACAAACCAATAATGCCCAGAGCAAATTTGCCAGCCTTGTTTTTAATGATCTTTCCATCCTTCCTCCAGACCACATTTCTTTCTTTATTAAGCTCACATGTCAAGTACAGTGGCTGGCCTTTAACCACAGTTGTTTCTTCTTCAAGAGTTTTCACAAATCTCACTGGGAGTTCTGTGGGAAACACATTCGGGTTTGTTTCATTTAGATAGGTGTGATGCAGGAATGTCCTATATATTAATTAAATATGTGCAGTGATTAATGGAAGCAAAAGGAAGCCTCTATCAACCACTGTAAATTCACAAAGTAACAGTGCTTCTAGCTTGAGGAATAGCTAATTTTTTGAATTATTGATAAACTTGAAACAGAGATTACCTTCAACAATGAGTTTGGCTGTGGAAGTCTTCTCTTTGTTCCCCAGTCGTAATACACAAGTGTATTCACCAGCATCTGACAGCTGGACATCAATAATATGCAGCTTCCTATCTTTGCCATCAGCAATAAATTTGTGTTTTGGGCTCTCTCGGATGTTACTTCCATCTTTCATCCAGCTGGTAATTGCAGTGGATGGTGAAATAAGGACTTCAAAGATTGCAGAAGATCCAACAGATTCGGCTTCTGTTAACACTATATCTTTCATCTCCTTGACAAACTTCAGCGGTACAGCCTTGAGTTGGTAAGTGAATGGAGGCTCTTCAGGAGGTTTTTCACCACCACTGCCTGGCCTGAGTTTCCTTCTTTCTGCATCTGCTGGTGAAGGTGTCTTCTTGGCTGTAATTCAGATGAAGAAATTAATAAACTAATCTGGATTTATCACTTTCGTATCTAGGTATTGACTTTTGGTATCTTACCTTTGATTGGACTGATACCCTTTGGAGTTTCTTCTTTTGATGGTCTGGCCTCTGAAGTAGAATGGCAATATTATTAGTAATGTGAAAATACATACTAAAATGAAGACAAATGTTTCTTTTACAAATCAGGTTTTCCCTTCCTTTAGTTAGACACACATACAAGGGAAGGAAGATATAAACATATATAAAAATATATATCTATATGTATGTTTATATACACACACATATACAATGTGTACTGTCTACGTCTCAATGGTAAGTTCATTATCTTGAAGCACAGGAAAGATATATTGAGCAACAAGCACTGAAACAAAGCTGAGGAGCTCCTACTTTCTCTGGTTTTTGTCTTGCCTATTATTTTGTAAAATTCTGACACTCCCTGATACTTTATTCACAATTAGGCCCTTGAACAATATGCAGCTGTCAACTAAATTATCTTAAGCATCCACTACAAACTATTTTTTTTTTTAAGAAAAGGCACACAGTTTTACTAATGAAGGCAACAAAAATATAAGTTGTGTAAATTAAATAAGTTTCATGACAATGTGATGCTCTCACAAGTGAGGGTTGTCCTGTTAGTTGCCCAACTTGTGATGAACAATCTCAGACTTGTGAAAGTCCCATGTTATGCATTGTTATTTTGTGAAAGGAAATTTAAAACATACTTTTAACAGGAGAATGATATGAATGCAATTAAGGACAGAAGATGAATACTAGGGGGGAAAAAAGTGAGTTTTTCTCAGAAGATAATGGAACACAGCATGGTTTATGCAGTCTTGGAAAAATGTAAGACTAAAACAATGACAACAGTGATCACACAGATGTATGTACAGACACGTAACACAAAGATGTCCAGAGTGACTGAATACAGCTAAGTGACAGACTATATGAAAATGTGAATGATGTTAAAGAACCAAAGCAAACATCACAATGGCAAATGATATTGTCCTGAAGCAGATAGTACAAGCACTTTGTAGAAGAATTTGCCTGCAGTCTTCCTCACCTCGCTTTGCATGAGGCTTTGCAGGAACACCCCGAACTTCACGTGATTCTCCAGGTGCATCCAAATTCCTGTTCTCATTTGAAAATCTACTGACCTGCTCAGCCACATGAGCAAATTCTGATTTCTGATGTTCTTTATCTCCTTCTGATTTTTCGGGAGTTACTGTCTTACCTATGCTAGAGGAGTAAGTAACTTCTTTGTTTCCAAGGATTCCTTTGCTTGGTGGTGCTTTGTCTGAAAGTTTTCCTTTGTCTTTTTCTATGGTAACAGATGTGTTTTTTCCTATGGCACGTTTAGTTGATGTTTTTTCATCTGTAGTACTTTCTGTCACTGGCCGATCTTTTCCTGAAAGCTTCATTTCTTCCATAGTCATAGAGGGTTTCTTTTCTTCAGTTTTGTTTTTGCTGCTTTTGAAAGCTGGAATTTCTTTATGTTCATCCTGAATGGTATGAACCTCTTGACTTCCTGGTGGCTGAACAGGAATTTTTACTGACTCACATCTCTCATCTTTTTCATCTTTGACCCCATTTTTGTGTTCTCCTGTAAAAAAGTTGCCTTCCTTTCCTTCTCCTGTAATCACTGTATCAATTTCTTTTCTGACAGGCAGATTTTCAAGAGTGCTTGACTGTTGAATATTGTCTTTTTTTAAGTGGGTGCTAAAAGTAGTTTTCTCTCCCTTCTTTGGTATAATCTTTCTGCCTGTTTTTTTATCATTTATGAGTGCTTTCTCAGTCAACAAATGACCTGAACTATCCTTATAATAAAGTTCTCCTTCCTTTGCAGAGTGTTTTTCTCTTGCTTTCTTTTCTTCCACTACTTCTGGCTTAGGAATAGATGGTTTAATGGTTACGTAAGGTTTTTCTCTGGGGATCTCATCTTCGGCAGGGTGTTCTAATTCAACATCTTTTGTCAATGGTGGTTCAGTCTCCTCAGACAGGTCTGTGGGATGTAGATCTGCCGATGTCAAGTCCATATTCTCATCTTTGTCATAGTCTTGTATAACTTCCATTTTCTTTGCTTCTTTATTAAGAATATTATCTATAGAATTTTCAGCTACTGTGGCACCAGATTTCTTCATCCACTGAGTTTTATTTCCTATGCCATGTTCATTGGTGGATTCTCCAAAAAGAACTTCAGATTTCTCTAGAGTAAATACTGCTCTTTGTTCCTCACTTCCAAGCAAAGGAGTCTCAGCTATTTCTACCCCTGTGATGTTCTTTTCAAATGCTGTTTTATTCTTAATGGAAAATTCTTCATGTTGCAAATTGATTTTTGCTTTTCTCTCTTGTCCTAGAAGTCTTTTCTGGTCCCTGGGCTCATACAACTCTCTGGGTACATGTTTAGGTACACAGGTTGATTCAGTCTCCTCTTCCTTTTCATGCACAGGAATCTCTCCTTCGTGAAGAGGACTGAAATTGTCAGAGACTTTCTCTGCAGCACCTTCCCTATAAATAACCAATGTAATTTCATCCCCTTTTTCTTCTCCAGAATCTTTTCCCATGTGTTCAGGTATCATAGAATTTAACTTCAAATCCTCATCATGCAGTAGTGGTTCATCCTTTGCATAAAGATGGTGATTTATTGCAACTTCTATTTTCTCATCTTTAATGGGGGCTTTTCTTGAAACTATAGAAGTCATTTCTGGCTCCTCTTCATCAGAAGCCAGGATAAAATATTTAAGAACTTCTTTCTCCCGCTCATCTCCCTCTGGCTTCAGTATTCCATCAGTTGTTTCCAGTGATATTTTAAACTCAAGTGGCTTTGCTGTCTGAATGTCCAGCACTATATCTTTAGGGTTTACTTTCTCTTTTATATTCAAGTGTTTCTCAACCAAAGCCTTCTTTAGCACAATTGATTCGGGCTTCTCTTCTTCCACTGGGAAAATGTTATCTCTATGTTTTAGTACAGATGGTGCATCAGGCTTTTCTGCAGCTACAAAGGTTTCACAGGTAATTTAGAGAGTTAAAATCCATAAGAATAAGAATGAGGAACAATATATTTTAAGACAAAATTTCCAGCTATGCCTGAAATAAAATGAACATAGAACATTTTTTTCTGCACAGCATAAAACTTACAACACAATCACAAAACAAAAGACAGATAACAATGGCACACACAAACATCACAGAAGACCTAAGCATACCACTGTGATGGTACAGAGCATTGTTCCACTAGTCAGCTGATATAAATCCAATCCAGGTTAAAAGTAGCAGATGACAGCTTTCTAAGATTTATCTCGTGCACTATATAAAATCAGTTAATTATGCCACTTCAGGCCTGGATACATCACCAAATCAGTGGCCAAGAGACAATCACATTTAGGCTTTTCATGGTCCCAAGACCTGTGCTTTATGGTAACATGAAGTCATTTGAACAGTGGGTGAAAATGTTGCACATCAGCTCTACTGATGGACCTGAGGTTCAGAGTCCTTCAGACTTAGTGGTCTTGTCATTCTTTTTTCACAGAAGGGTCCTTAATGTAGTAAATGAAAGTGGCAATACTCTATTTCAACACCACTTACTTTTTTTCTCAGGCCTTCAATAGCAAATAAAAAGCAAAAAACCAAACAACATGATAGTTGTTTAGAAATGTGCAACCTTTCTTTTGTTGTACAGATAATACAAGGTACAGTTGACAAGACATATATCAGGACATAAACAAGATCAACGAATTAAAAGAAGATACAAATTTGCACAACAATAAATGAAAGGACACACATCACCATCCAGAAACGAGACCACACATTTATCTCTACAGTAGGGGGAGACATTTGTCTTTTAGATTAGGTGACAGAATCTCGAATAACAAGATCCCTGAAGAGGACTTAAAATCTTCTGTAATGAATAAGTTATATGATAGCACAGCTCTTCACTGTCTTAATCTGGAAGGTATTTAGGTATCTCAGAGAGAAGCCCCCTATAAATAGCATGGAATAAACATAAATACCTGCTTTCTTTCCAACCACTGGGGTTGTCACTGGAGTGGTAACAGCTGCTGCTGGTTCTGCTGTTGGTTTTGGAGATTTTAGAGCTGTAGGGGGAAAAAAAAAAGTCTCTCTTTGTTTCAGTAATTAATTTTGGTTCAAGCATGACATTCTTTGTAATATTCTGTAGATCATATGAAAATTCAAGTCTTAGTAATACTAAAAGCATTTCTTTCATGTGCTTTAAGGGAAAAAAAATCTCTGAATGGAAAATAGACACATAAGAAAAGCTTGCAGTGGTACTCAAGACTAAAGAATTCTTACCTACTGCAGGTTTAGGTTCAGCCCCAGGAACTGGGATCACTGCTTGCTTAGGTTCTAGCGTTACAAACACAACAATTACAAATAGGTTAATTTACAGGTTTTTGTAATATTTTGAGTTAGAAGCAACAATGCAGAGAGAGTTAATCAAAGACAGAACGTATTGTTTTATTTCTTATTCAGCCAGAAAGCAAGAAATTAACTTGAGATGAATTCTGGTAAAGCAAGATGGACTGAAAAAATGATGAATTTTTCAAGCACTGAAGAATTACAGATCACAAGAAATCCAGAAGAATGCAAAGTGGTTAATCATGACAACAATGGACAGACTGGATGACAATAATGCATCAGATTAATCTGGCATGATATCCAGCAATTTAGTCACTGCAACAAAGAAAAAGAACATTGGTCTGTACCTTTTGGCAGCTCTGGGACATGTTTCTCCTCTTTTTTTATGACAGGTATCTCGGTTTTCTTCTTAGGAACTTCTGGGACTTTAAAATATTATATTTCAATTTGTAAGATATATTGAAACACCTTAAACCCCCAAATTCAGTTATTTCCCATGTATCTTAAAATTTTAATTATTTTTAGATATAAGCAGTTTCAGATGTCCATAAAGTTTACAAATACGTGATTTTAAGAGTGAGATTTGAATTTATTAGAAACACTAAGTGAACAAAAGGACAAATATTTGTGAAACGTCAGCTAAAAGAAGGTTTGGCTTAATTGCTTCACTGTAGCCATATTTTAATCAATATTTTAAAATATTTGTAAAGATATTTTCTATATACAATGAAGACTGAGAAACAATTCCAGAATGCAGAATTCAGACCCAAATGTGGGTGTCAAATTTGATTGTAGTTTCATCAAAGCTTTAATTTACACAATTAAGTTAAAATTTCACTTTCACTCTGGAATTTCAGAGAATAATACTTACAATTAAGATTATTTATTTATTTGCCTCTCATTTATTTAAATTATGCTTTACCAAATAAATCTGAATGTAATCTAGTACCTTCAGGTCTCTTAATTTTTTCTACTGGTGTAGGTACAGGTTTAACTTCTGGTTTAGGTTCTTTTTCTGGTTTAGGTTCTTCCTCTTCTGATTTCTTTTTAAGAACTTTAAAAGAAAAGGAATTGCAGTTTATAAAGCACAGGTAAAGAGTAAGTGAACATGACAAAAGATTGAAAATTGTATCAACAATCATGAAGAAACTGAAGTGTAAAAGATAGATTTGAAGTTTTTGTGTAACTTTTCAAGATAGTATTCTGAAAGCCCTTTATAATTCAAAATTAACTAGAGCAAAAATGCTTTTATTAAGAGCAGTTAATCTGAGGAAAGATGTCAATGTTAACTGTCTATGATAGAATGAAATTTCTTACAATGTCTTATTATATATTTATTATCATATTTAAATGTCAGCTTGTTATACATAATTATACATTAATAAGTGCAGTTACAGATGGTTCTCAGGGTAAAATGCAGGATTAGGGATTAAATTCCTATAAATTTCAGAGGGAGACCAAGACTGAGGCATCAAGTGTTGTATTTGGAGAGTTCCAAGTTATATAATGTCTGGTTTTAATTCTATTTATTTAAATTATTCTTGTATTGTCAGATATCTAATGAAGTTGTTACTTGAACAACCAATATTTGTATTTTAGTATATTTTTTGAAATTTGAAGGCAGCTGCAAGCTACATAGGTATAAAGCAGCCTGTTCTGCTATTTTGAAGAGAATTTGTGTTAAGGTTTCCTTCTTCTAAGCAATAACTGAGCATGAGGTGATTCAGAAGGCTTCAAATTTTGCAAGGAAGGGGATTGATGCCCTATTGGACAATATAGTACAATGCTACCATGAGGGTCTGAAACCTGTGCATTACTTCTAAGAAAACCATGAACTAGAATGTGGATGCTACATACACAACTTTAGTAACACTGATACTGTCAGTTGAAAATATTTAGACATCTGGAAGCTGAAAGCAGTGGAAAAATGTCAGGTCTAGCCCTTTACAGAAACTGGGAAAACTGAAGAGAGTTATAGGGAGCTAGAGTTTTAGTGTTCTGTTCTTTATCACAGATCCTGGATATGATAAATTTTCAGGATATCCTACTTCATCCCTGCAACTAAGTGAAACTAACACTTTCCCCAAGAAACAGTCATCAAGTAGTACTTTGTTAACGTAATTTTCCATACAACACACATAAAACAGTGCTAGTTACAGGTATATACTGAACACTGCTGTTATGCTGGGCTTTTTAAAACAGAGCCAAGATACTATACCTTTTTTCAAAACGACTTCTTCTTTTGGTGGAGGAGTAACTTCAGGAATTACTCTGCGAGGTTTCTTTACAAGTCCAGGCACTTAAAAGAATATTATTCCAGATTTCATTATAGGTTCATAACTGTAGTAAGTTCTAGACAAAAGCTATCTATTTCAAACACACAAATCAAATGCTAGTCTAGTATTGAATATTAAAAGCAAATATAAAACTGTTGAGATTGAAGTCAAGAGTTTTACTACTTTTCTTACACTATTTGTGTGCTGTTGTCTCCTAGGCTTATGCACAAGAGAAAACTTACATGCAAATCAACAGAAGAAAAGTATGGTTAACAAAACTACAAATGATATGTATCCAAAGAGAGCTATTGTAACTTTTTATTGCCTTTTTCTCTTTCATTACAGGCTTATGTTACGCTTACATTGTCTGTTTGTGGTGTTCATGAGAATCCAATCATCTTAATTTCTAAACTTAGAACTGAATTAAGAAGAGATGTTTGCTGGTTAACTTGTCTTGAGCTACAGCAAATATGACAAATATAAAAGGGTACATGTAAAGTGGCTGGCTCAATTAATTATTCATCTCCACCTCTGGAAAGCTATCTCTCACAAAACCAAGTTCCATTTCAGGTTAATGATAATCTGTTTGAGCAATGCTATATGTATATATACATATATGTATATATATAAACAGTATATTATTTTTTTCTGTCTTCCTAAAGTGAACTTCTGCACAAGTGACAAAACATAAAAATTCTCTCACCTTCTGTGATTATATGTCTTGCATTTCGTGATGGGAGATTAAAGTGGAGATGAATATAATGCAAACAGATACATCCAAGACTGAAGTCTACCGTTTAGAATAATCTAACAATCTAACACAAACATTCTTTTTTTTTTTCTTTTTTTTTTTTTAATTTTAAATTTCTGAGCAAATTAAAGAAGGAGGTACCAAAGAACTACAACTTTGGGCTCACAAGAGGCTTAATTTAAGTAAGGCTTTGTATTAGGTACCTTTAGCAGGTGGAGGTTCCAATTTTGGAGGTTCGCCAGGTTTTGCAGTCACAACTTTCTTCCTATCAGGAGCTTTAAGGAAAATTATTTTAATTTTACAATATGCCATTAGATTTGAAAAAGAAAAGAACTTTAAAAAAAATCCAGACAGCTGATCAATACTATAGGCATAATAAAAAGATGAGCTACAAAGCTAAGATTGTGGCCCATTAACTGTTTAGAAGATGTCAGATAATCTGCAGGAAGGAGAGTTATTGTGAAACTTGTGTTCATATAGCAACACCATCAAACTATTGCTGGGGATTCTTTTCATATGTATGATCATGTTAAAGAGAGAAGAATTATGTTAGGGATAGAAGTTTTTGTTAACTTGGTTAAGATTTGTTTTAATAAATGTATTTTTTCTATAAATATTGAAAAGAACCCATATAAACTGGTCTGCCATAATGCTCATAAAAAATTGTAAGGGATTGAGCATTACTAAGTTGTACCATTAAAATGATCGTAGATTAGGGGGAAAAAAAAGAGGAAAAAAAAAAGAGATCCAAAACATGTTTAAAAGCATGCTTTTCAAGATTCATCAGTATAATTCAAGAGGATTATATGTTTGAGTTCCTGCTGTTAATTGTGAATTCAGATGATTATACCTTTCAGTAGTTCTTTTGCCAACTTAATATCTTCTGTTGGTCCAGCAGGTAATGGTTTTCGCTTTTCAGGGCTCTTCTTTTCAGGTTCTGGTGCTTTAAATAACATTAGGTAGATTTAGTATAAAGTTACTGCCACAGCAGTTACTGAAGAGTAATGTATGTATGTAAATGTAATGTAAAGATGGCAATTTCCATTTCCAGTGAATCCAGTGAACAAATCTTATTGAATTAAATGATTAGGAAAGAACCTTTGGCTTTTGGTTTGCAGCGTGCACACAATACAAATATTCAAGCTGACTTTAAAAGAGCATGTTAATAACATGATAACAAAACTGGAAAACCAAATAATGGGAAGACTTCCACTGACAAGAAACAAAGTAAAAGCATTTAAAATAATCAGTACGTTGCACTTAGAATTAATTTCTAAAACATAATAACAGAGGAAGAAGTACACAGAGACCTACAACATACAGGTAGATGTAGGAAGAGCAAGAGACGAAGAAGACTGCACAGTAATGAAAGTAAGGAGCCCAGCAGCTTATAGGTAGGTGTTTTGCATACCTCCAGCTGGTAAAACTTCTTCTACTTCTGCAATTGAAATTTCTTCCACTTCTTCAAGCTCAGTCTCCTTTATGATTTCATATTCTTTAAAGAATATTGACAACTGGTGTGAGTTTCCAAAGATAAGATCATTTCAGATAAACAGTTATGTAGACATGATTAAAACAAACACTGTTCCAATAGACAGAGACAAATACACATTAGGATAAACAAACAGTACCTGCTACCACTGCAGTTAATTCATGCTTTTAAAAAACACTTTCTTCATAAGTAAGAACGAATCACAGCTGGTGTGATTTTTTTTTTATGCATACAATATAAAATAAACACTAAATTGTGGGTGAGTAATTTGAACTGAAAACATCTTAAATGTTCTCAATTAATTTACAATTATAACACCAACATGAATATTAGGTTTTAAGAGACTCAAATTTAATGAGAAATTATCATGATATTAAGAGAGATCTTTGTGAGGAAACTGGGTTAGGAATATCCTGTGTAGGAGTATGTTATCTGAAGAATATTTCATTTTGAAAGTAATGCTTTACTTCCAAATATGAAAATATAGTAATAGATACAAGAAACATAGATTGGTATAATCTATAATACGAAGCAAAAAAAAAAATTATAAACACTACAGTGGGAAAAAAAGGACAACATAGATTTGAACATGCAGGTTTGGAAGAACAGGACAAAGTATTGTCCTCATAGTCATAGCTATGATGCCATGTACCTTCACTTGGTAGTGGTTCAGGTATTTTAGGAACAGCATCAGGTACTTTCTCCTCTGAGACAGGTCTCCTGGGCACCTCAGGCACTTAAAAAAATATGTTGTTTATTTGCATGTATAAATATACATATAAAACATAAATAAAGACAAAGACACCTAGCTCACACACACAGAGAAATCACAGCAACTAGCAGTGGATGTAAACTTGAAAGACTGTACACCAAACAGTATTTTCCAAGGTAGTCTACATAGAACAGACACATTCATACATAAGAAAAGAAGGGAAAAAAAGAAGATATTTATTCCCAGGAGATGCCTGTTAGAAACATATACCTTTGGTTGGAGAAGTCTCTGGTCTTTTAAATTCTGGTTTTTGAGGTGTTGTAAGATGCACTTTCTCTTCTGGAACAGTTCTCCCTGGTACTTCAGGTGCTTTAAAGATATTAGTACATTTTCATTTTGTGAACACAGATATAGATATGTACACTAGTGAAAAGTGTGATGACTAAAAAGAGTATTAAATTCCAAAAACAAAGAGGAAAACCTTAAATGACAGGTTATTCACTGTGATACTTGGGCAGTGCATACATTGGTGAAACAAGGGAAAAGGTATTCAGAGAAGAGAGGAAAGGAGAGGTTCATTCACCTCTATATATACCTTTAACTGAAGGAACTTTAGGTTTTTTAAGGACAGGCAAAGGTTCTGGTATCTTTGGCTCAGGCTCTGGTTTCTTGGGCACAGTCACAGGTTTCTTTATTACAGCCACAGGTTTCTTTGTTACATCAATAGCTTTCTTAGGCACTGGCACGGGCTTTGGGGGAATGATCACTGGCACTTCCTCTTCTGGTTCTTCCTTCTCAGACACTTCAAACACTTTAAAGATATTAGTTCATTTAATTGATCAAACTAAAATTCAGATACAAGCAGACACAACAAGACCAAATGCTGCTGTCAGCATTCCCCGCAGAACACAGAGGGGTAAAGAATACTCAGAACTGGGGCAAGCCCTAAGGGCAAGCCAGGATCTTTCAGAACACCACCATATACCTTCAGCTGCAGGAGCTTCTGGCTCTTCAGGCTCAGCAGCTGGGGCCACCTCTTCCAGTGCTTCCTCCTCCTCTTCCTCTTCTAGGACCTCTGCTTCAGGTATCTCGGGCACTTCAAAGATATTAGTACATTTCATTTTACCTTGGTAAAAGCACATGCCAAGAAGGAACAAAAAACAGAGCAAGACAGCAAGAGAACATCGCAACAGCCATCTCAAAACCTCTCACACATATGCAATACCATTTGCTCAGCACGCGTGACATCGAGATGCTCAGTTTGGAAACAGAGATAGGCCAAGAGAGGGTAGGACTATGCTGCAGAGAAGAAGAAGTATCTTAAGTTATCCGTAAAGACAAGTACCTCTGGGTGCTGGAATGTCTGGTGCTTTGGCAGTGGCTACAGGTACTTTTTCCCCATGAGGAGCCTTCCTGGGTACCTCAGGTGCTTCAAAGATATTAGTAACAGTCAGTTTGATACATTAAGCAAGAAGATGAACAATGAGACACAAACTGGAGATGCATTTATCAAACAGTCTCTCTGTATTGACTCGTGCTTCTCTCACTCACAAAGCCACACGCACAGGTAGAAGCATAAAACGGTGAAGCCAAGTAGGTTCAGAGAGAAAACTTCTGCCTATCTTTAGGTACTGCTCAAGGGTGAGGTATGAGCTAGGATACCTTCCCATATGTACTCAGTAGCCTTCCCTCCCTGGGAGGAGAGATCTTTGTTCTCAGGCCAACTGGGATCTGACTCTTCTCTGGGAGCAACCTCAGCCCATATTTTATCTCTTGCCATTTTTCAGGAAGTAGCTGGTACTTTGCATTAAGAAGTTTGGGCCATGAAATGGTCGTTTACCCTTATTTTTGTCATTCTAAATTTCCCATCTTTATGTATGTTTTTATTTGAATTGTTTTCTTATCCTATGTAGCTCTCTTATCTCAGTTTTCATGTCACTGTCCCAACATCCACATCCTGTATGGGTAACCAAATTATATAACCATTCCTTCTTTGTTATAAACTCTAAAATTATCAGCATTTTATTTAAACATTTGATGTTGTCAGTTCTTCCCCCTACCCTGATATGTTAATTTCTGAGTAAAAATTGTTTTTTAATTTTGAGAGACTCACATTTATCATATAGAATCATAGAATCAGTCACAGTTGGAAGGGACAACAAGGATCATATAGTTCCAACCCCCGTGTCAGGGGCAGGGACACCTTACCCTAGATTGGTTTGGCCAGATCCTCATCCAGCCTGGCCTTAAACACCTCCAGGAATGGAGCCTCAACCACCTCCCTGGGCAACCCATTCCAGGGTCTCACCACTCTCATGGTAAAGAACTTCCTCCTCACAACCAGTCTGAATCTACTCACCTCCAGCTTTGCTCCATTCCCCCCTAATCCTATCACTACCTGATATCCTATAAAGTCCTTCCGCAAGGTTTTTTGTAGGCCCCCTTCAGATACTGGAAGGCCAAAATAAGGTCACCTCAGAGCCCTGAGATTGCAATAAATGTCATGGAGACATTTTCTCTGTCAGCTTAAGTTAACAAAATAGGATGGCAGTCTGAAAAAAATTATACTGAAATTTTAAAAGATAGTGTTTTAGCACCTGCTGATTCAGAATATGAAAACAAAACATCTTTTTAGTTGCTTATACAAAATACTAGAAAGTGACATTTCTGACTGATACACAGCACAGAATGTGGACAGTTAAGTTAATTGCAAACGGACAGGATAAGAGACATAACAAGTAACATGTAAGACAACAAGAAAACGGTTTCACTCAGGCTGAGGCACAGGGCAAAAGGTACCTCGAAGTGGTGCAGGTTCTGGCTTTTTTGGCACAGATACAGGTTTGGGCTCTTCCGGAACAACTTTCTTGGGCACCTTGGGCACTTCAAAGATATTAGTGTACTTTAGTTTTGAGGGCATTGCAGATGTGCATGACACAAGAAGACAATCAATACTGTGTGCAGACAGTCTGCTTTGAGGAAGTGCTGCATGCACATGCAGTCATTGGTTACGCTTTGTTTGAAACGTGGAAATGGCAGGGTGTCAAATATGTCACAGAGGAGATGGAAGGTCTGTGTTTAGTGCCTTCTTTTGAGTCAAAGTAGAAATGTCTAAATATCTGCCCTTATTGTAACAGCTGATCTCAGATATTTATGAAATTTTACTGTAATGAAGTACTGAATTATGTCAGTGGAGAGTACTTTTCCATTGTAGCAGAAGTTTTTTTTCAGGAAATTGAAATCTGCTTGATTGTTACCACTTTTTCTATGAATTATTGCCAGCCTTTATACTTTCTCTTTATTTTCAGCTTTCCACAGATCTTTTATAGGTTGTATTTTTCATAGAAATACATACTTCCTCTCTTCATCTTTTAATGATATTAATGACCTTTTCATGTTCTAATAAGATCATCAGTAAATGTATTCAGTCTTTTCATAGGAATCCTACCTCATGGATACTGACACTTATTTTTCCAGAGGTAGAGAACTGATACTGCTGCAGACACCTAACAATACACTCTACTTGAAAACTTAGGGAGGTAACATTATGTCATTAAACTGAAGAATTATTTGCAGTCTCTTCTTCACAACATATTGTTCTGTTTAAACTAAATTTTCAGTAAGTGTTAATTTCTAAAGTGTAGAAATGGTGAGAAAGCTGAAGACATTTTTCAAAGAAGTTGACGTAGTTTTTCTGCCATGTTTTTGATACTCCACATTGCACTTAATATTTCTCACATATCTATCTCCAGTAGGTAATCACTGGAAAAATTACTGGAGCTGAAATCCCAAAGAGTATAATGTTCCTTTCTAACAATGATAATAATAGCAGTGAAATGTACCTTTGGCTGGTGTTGGTTCTGGTTTTTTGGGTACAGCAATGGGTGTGCTTTCTTGTTGGACAGGTTTCTTGGGCACCTTGAACACTATAAAGATATTATTTCCTCTTAATTTCAAAGTTTGGATAACACAAAAGTTCATGACTCTTACAATAAAATAAAAGAACTTAAATATTTCTAACACAGTAACATTCCTCTACTGATTGTTTTGTTAGTCACACATGCAATAATAGGCACAGCAGAGGTTAGGGGTAGAGGACAATTAACACATCTTACACAAAAAAGATAATGAATGAAAATATTAATCAATGTTCTATAATAAAAAGAATAACCCCTTAAGAGAGATACCTTTAGTTTGTGGAGCTTCTTGTTTCTTTGGCACAACAATGGTCTTTGGGGGAATTATCACTGGCAACTCCTCTTCTTCTTCTTCCTCCTCAGTCACCCCAGGCACTTTAAAGATATTAGTACTTTTTAACTGACTGAGATAAAGGTTGGCAAAAAGCCAAATGGAAAGCAGCAAAGCAGAAAAGTAAACTGTGGACAGAATACCAGGGAGTCCTTGTCAGACACCCATTCTTCCTTCAGCTGAACTACATGCAGGAAAGGGCTAAATTATGGGCTCCTGAGAGAGTCCTTGGTGACAAGCACCGCTCCCTCTTGCAGACACAACACGACTAAATGCTGCTGTCAGCACTCTCCACAGAACACAGAGGGGTAAAGAATACTCAGAACTGGGGCAAGCCCTAAGGGCAAGCCAGGATCTTTCAGAACACCACCATATACCTTCAGCTGCAGGAGCTTCTGGCTCTTCAGGCTCAGCAGCTGGGGCCACTTCTTCCAGTGCTTCCTCCTCCTCTTCCTCTTCTAGGACCTCTGCTTCAGGTATCTCGGGCACTTCAAAGATATTAGTACATTTCATTTTACCTTGGTAAAAGCACATGGCAAGAAGGAACAAAAAACAGAGCAAGACAGCAAGAGAACATCGCAACAGCCATCTCAAAACCTCTCACACATATGCAATACCATTTGCTCAGCACGCGTGACATCGAGATGCTCAGTTTGGAAACAGAGATAGGCCAAGAGAGGGTAGGACTATGCTGCAGAGAAGAAGAAGTATCTTAAGTTATCCGTAAAGACAAGTACCTCTGGGTGCTGGAATGTCTGGTGCTTTGGCAGTGGCTACAGGTACTTTTTCCCCATGAGGAGCCTTCCTGGGTACCTCAGGTGCTTCAAAGATATTAGTAACAGTCAGTTTGATACATTAAGCAAGAAGATGAACAATGAGACACAAACTGGAGATGCATTTATCAAACAGTCTCTCTGTATTGACTCGTGCTTCTCTCACTCACAAAGCCACACGCACAGGTAGAAGCACAAAACGGTGAAGCCAAGTAGGTTCAGAGAGAAAACTTCTGCCTATCTTTAGGTACTGCTCAAGGGTGAGGTATGAGCTAGGATACCTTCCCATATGTACTCAGTAGCTTTCCCTCCCTGGGAGGAGAGACCTTTGTTCTCAGGCCAACTGGGATCTGACTCTTCTCTGGGAGCAACCTCAACCCATATTTTATCTCCTGCCATTTTTCAGGAAGTAGCTGGTACTTTGTATTCTGTGGTATGGCCAGTAACAGGATAACAAACAGAAACCACATCATCAATACTATTTCTCCTATTTCTGTTCTGGGGTTTTGTGTTTGTTTTGTATTTGAGTTTACCAGTTGTTAAGTTTTGTTGTTTTGGTTGGTTGTTTTTTGTGTGATTTTTTTTTTTTTGGCATTTGTTTTCTTTGTTATTGTTGTTTCCTAATTCTTTTGCAGTATAATTATGTGGGAGGTCTGACTTAGTTTTCAGGGATTCTGTATCCTTGTACTTAGAAATTACTCTTGGCAAGTGTGATGGTGTCACTTGCAGAATGAGCAGGTTTCCTCGCTCTCTTTCATGTGAAGCAGTATTGTTCTACAAAAATGCCGAAGATTTGGTGGTCTTATTCCAAATTCAAAATTCAAGTGTAGACCTGCAGAACCCATTTTATTGGGTCCATATGATGTCGTGGTCAGAACAAAGTTACAGCAATGTATTGCTGTAGCCATTGTCATATGTTTGTCCCATATGCAGTTTGACAACAGAATGCAGAACATTCCAATCTATTGCATTTGAATAAGCACTGTGTTTACTAATAAGTTTGGAGTATATGCTATTTGTGATGTGGGTCCAGATCATGTATGTCCAAGGTTTAGAACACTACTCCCTCTTTTTTTTTTTTTTTTTTTTTTTTTTAACATTCTCTCTGAAGATGTTTTGGGTGGTTGGTTTTTAATATTGCTGTGTCATGACTATGGCTGGTTGTTACTACCGCAGTTGGCACTGGTTAAAGAAAAGTATTTCTGGTAAAAGAAAATTTATATTACATGTGATTCTTGGCAAAAGATAATGGCAGAAGTTTACATTAGAAGTGTAAATTAGAAAGCTTTTTCCTATGTAGTTTAGCAGTTTTGAAAAACAAAATTTTAGATTCTGAACACATATAAAAGAAATGAGTAGAGGCCCTCAGTTTCCCTGCTCATGTACACAGCACAGAATGTGGACAGTTAAGGTAATCACGAATGGACAGGATAAGAGACATAAGAAGTAACATGTAAGACAACAAGAAAACGGTTTCATTCAGGCCGAGGCACAGGGCAAAAGGTACCTCGAAGTGGTGCAGGTTCTGGCTTTTTTGGCACAGATACAGGTTTGGGCTCTTCCGGAACAACTTTCTTGGGCACCTTGGGCACTTCAAAGATATTAGTGTACTTTAGTTTTGAGGGCATTGCAGATGTGCATGACACAAGAAGACAATCAATACTGTGTGCAGACAGTCTGCTTTGAGGAAGTGCTGCATGCACATGCAGTCATTGGTTACGCTTTGTTTGAAACGTGGAAATGGCAGGGTGTCAAATATGTCACAGAGGAGATGGAAGGTCTGTGTTTAGCGCCATCTTCTGAGTCAAAGTAGAAATGTCTAAAATGTATGCCTTCATTTTAACAGCTGATCTCAGATATTTATGGAATCCTACTGGAGTGTATCATCTATTATTCTATTCATCTATATCTGTGTGTTCTGTGATGGTTTTGTCTGTCACTGTCATATTTTTACTTGTCACTTGGATATTATAATTATTTTTATCCTTCAAGTTGACTTCTTTCTTTTTCTATCATATTATGTTTCCTCCCTACCAATTCTTTCTTGTCAGAGCTCTGGCTTCCAGCTAGATGCTGTTTCCTATTATACTAATTTGCATTATTTAAAGCTTTAAATATGAGGTGGTACTTCACTTAAGGAACATCATTGTATTTCAGAAAGAGGGATTCCAGTGGCAGAACGTTTACTTCTCTAGGTACTGGGGGTTTCTAAAGGAAATGAAATTATGCTCAGCTGCATCAGCCTGTGATATGTACATCTTCAGACAACATTAAGTAATTTTAAAGTATCTTAATTACAAAATCTGTCATCCTGATTAAACTGAGAAAAATAAAAGACTCTTACAAGGCTCAGTGAATTAAGTATTCACAGGAACTTTACAGCTCTTCAGTGTTATTTATGCAATGTAACGGCTTTGCAAATGTTGGCATATGGTTAAAATACTGGGAAATTATAATTAATAGTTCAACAAAACGATTCTGCTCCATGATTAAACCCATGGCAACATAGGTATATTGAGGCATTTGCAATTATTTTGTCCTATGTACAGAAACTACTACTCTCTGCTCCAACCTTTGATTTCTGCTTTGTATTTTCTTATAGAATAATTTAGGTTGGAAAAGACCTTTAAGACTGTTAAGTTGAATTGTAAATTTAACACTGTCAAGTCCCACTAAACCATCCACACTAATAATGTGCATAAAATTTTATGCCTTTGTTCTCTTGTTAGCATCATACCTGCTTGATGTACTGCTATAGCCTAAGAAATCAAGCCTTACCTCCTGAACTTTTTGGATATGCCAAAAAGAGAGTACAACAGGAATTTGGATGGTTTTAGTTGAGGGAATATCTGACTCCCTTGCACAGTGTTTCATATTTGCTACACACCCCTCAGACTATAGATATCATAGTATAACTAACAATTTAAAATAACATTGATTTTAAAAAATCCTGCCCTTTCTTCTGACAAAAATTGTGCTGGCATGTACCTTTAACAAGCAGAACCTTTGTTTGTTTAGGTACAGCAATGGGCACTTTCTCCTCTGGGACAGCCCTCTCAGGGATTTCAAAGTTACCGAAGCATTTCATTTAACAATTACTATAGAATTTAATGTTGATACTGAGGCTGAAACACAGAGGAAAATAGAAATGTCCTGAAGTAATGATTTGGAACACACTCGTCACTCTGATTTGTTTAGCAAGCACAATTAAAAAACTTGGATCCGAAAAGAAAGACAGAACAAATGAGGTTAGGATAATATGTAAGAGAGGAAGATTAGGTGTGTTTATCATGTATTCATGATTACATGTACCTTTGACTGATGGAGGTTCTGATTTTTCAGGAACAGCCACAAGAATTTTCTCTTCTGAGGCAGCCTTTTCAGCAATTGTAGGCTCTTTAAAGATATTAGTACCTTTTAGTTATTTGTATTAAGCTTTGAAACAAGCAATGAAAGACAGTATAATCAAGAGAAGGAAAAAGGATCCTATTCATAAGAGGTACCTTTAGACCATGAAGCTCCTCGTTTTTTAGTTATAGCGACACTCTCTTTCTTTTCAACCTTCTTGACTGGTGGCGATTCCTCAGGTGCCAAAACAGGTTCTGCTTCTTTATGTGTCATTCCAGGCTTCAGTTTTTTAAGTTCTGTAGAAGGTTCTAGTTTGTGGTGTGCTAGATGCGGTTCTGGTTCCTCAGGCACCACAACAGGTTCTGGCTTGCTGGGTGTCAGAACAGGTTTTGATTTTCTGGACACTGAAATAGTCACTGATTTTTGGAAATCTGCAACAAACTCTGTTTCTTCATGTGCTATAACAAGCTCTCTTCTTTGGGGTGACACAAAAGCTTCTGTTTTGAGGGGAACAACATGCTTTGACTTTTGGGTTGATGCGACTGTCTCTGACTCCTCAAGTGCCACAGTGAGTTCAGGTTCCTCAGGAGTCATGAATGGTTTTGGTTTTGGGGGTTCCACAGCAGACTTCCGTTTTGTGGATATCACACCAGGCTTTAGCCTTTCTGGTGGCACATCAGGTTTGGGTTCTTCAGGCACCACAAAAACTTCTGGTTTCTCAGACACTACAATGTGCTCTGGTTGTGAGGGTTCCACAGCAGGTTTTTGTTTTGGGAGCATCACACCAGGCTTTAGCCTTTGGGGCGGCACATCAGGCATGGGTTCCTCAGGCACCACAATGTGCTCTGGTTGTGAGGGTTCCACAGCAGGCTTTTGTTTTGGGAGCATCACACCTGTCTTTAGTCTTTGGGGTGGCACACCAAGCATGGGTTCCTCAGGCACCATAATGGGCTCTGGCTGTGAGGGCTCCACAGGAGGTTTTTGTTTTGGGAGCATCATACCAGGTTTTAACTTTTGGGGTGGCACATCATGTTTGGGTCCCTCAAGGAGCACAAGAAGTTCTGTTTTTTCAGGCATTACAACGTGCTCTGGTTGTGGGGGTTGCACAGCAGGCTTTTGTTTTGGAAGCATTACACCATGCTTTAGTTTTTGGGGTGGCGCATCAAGCTTGGGTTCCTCAGGTACAAAAATAAATTCTGCTTTCTCAGGTGCCACAACAGATTCTGACATTTGAGGTGCCAAAAGAGCCTCGGTATCCTCAGATGTCAAAGCACGCTCTAGTTTTTGGGGTGCCACAACAGGTTTTTGTTTTTGGGCCACTCTAGCAGGTTCTTGTTCTTGAGGTTCCACCTCTTGAGGCTTTGGTTTTGCAAGTACTGCAGTGGGTTTTGTTTTTTTGGAAACTGGAACAGGTACTTTCTTTTCTTGCAAAGTTGTCTCGGCCGCTTTACATACATAAAAGATATTAGTTCTAATTTTAACTGCTCTGACAGTCATACTGAATGTAAGCAAAATATAAAATATAAACCCTCAATTGTAATGAAAGCATTAATAAACCCAGGTGTTAGTAATTTATGTTGGCCTTTCTAATGATGACTATACACACCCCCAAGCCTCAAAATCCACAATAAAATGGATGCATGCACTGATAGTGTGACTTAGCAATAAATAAAATCTATGACAATTATAAGCAGAGTGGACAGGACAAAAGATATTAATAACATTAATAATCTGAAGACTCAGTGATGGCATCTGGTTGTTTGTTGGGGTTTTTTGGTCAAGCTTCTGGTATTTCAATTACTTTGATATCTTCAGTTCTTAGCTACTAGAATGAGTACTTCCATTTCATCTAATATTATCACTTTCAAGATATTAGTAGTGGTTGTTTACGTAAACTTAAGTGGGTAGAATATTAGAACAATCCAAAACAATAATAAGAATTGAAGTGTAACATTTGTACAGTTCAGACATCCAAGGTTTGTCATGATTCTTGAGAAAGACTTGAGTATGTTTGTTTTACACATGTATGCTGAACATAGAACAAATATAATTTACAATCCCTAGAAAAAAGAAGGCCTGGGAAATCACAACGCTGAAAGAGGAAAAATATTGCTTTTGTTATGTTATTAAAGCTGAGATTTACCTTTCTCTAGTGGAGGTTCTGGTTCTTCATGGGCAGCCACTGGTTCTGGTTCTCTAGGCACAACCTTTGGTTCTGGTATTTTAGGCACAGGTATTTTCTTTTCTGCAACAACTTTCTTCGGCACCTCTGGTTCTTTAAAGATATTTATTTGTTTTACTTTTAGGAATTTACAGAATAGGAATGGAAAAAGATGACAATATTTCCAAGGAGAAAATCATCAAACATCAGAAAAAAACATCCCTAACAAACAATCTTTTTTTTTTTCCCCATGTTGCTTGATGCACACCATTAATAGCCATCGTTGCTTACTGGAAGCCATTCACAAGTGAAGATGACAAAACGAACTACGACATTAATAGATATTACAATATCACAAAAGAAGATAACACAAACTCTTAATATATTTTTTAGAGAAACAGATTAAAATTTCTGTGCAATTTTATAAGTATTGAATGTGTACCTTTAGGTGGTGGTGGTGGTTCAGGTATTTTAGGAGCTTCAATGTGTACCTTTTCTTCTGAAATCACTTTCTTGGGCATCTCAGGCACTTTAAAGAAATTAATTCAGTTTCTTTGTGTGAAATTCAAATATATATCTTCAGTTTTAAGACACTAAGAAATATACAACTTGGGGGGATCAAAAGCATTAGCAGACTTGACTGTGAATATCAGATTTTGTTTTTCGCCAATGGAACATTCTCTCTGATATCTCAGTTAGGTACAGATGAGGAAATTACAATTTAAAAAACAAAAATATTTTATAGAACATTTATTGTATGAGTTAATCACCAGTATGTTAAAATGGTACCCTCGACAATAAAGGGTTTTTCCTTCACTGATTGTGTACAGCAGTCACCTTTAGTTGGTGGAAGTGCTGATACCTTTGGTATTTTAACTGAAACTTCTTCTGGGACCACTTTCTTTGGTACCTCATGAACTCTGAAAATATTAGTAACTTTTACTGTAAGAATTTAATAAGCAACATTAAAGCAGTATACTGTTAGTGAGAATTATAATGACCAAGACCTATTTTTTTCACACAATACATTTGTTCACTGGAAAATAACTTTGACAGCAGAAGAAAATTATAATGCGTATCCTGGATATCATCTTCTATAGTGTCTTCACAAAGAGCGAAGGTTTGGATTCTGTTAATTTTGTCATGATGACAAGTACCTTTAGCTGCTGGAACTGCTGTTTTTTTAGGCTCCACAACTGGTATCTTCTCCTCTGGGACTTTCTTGGGTACTTCTGGCACTTTAAAAATAATAGTGATGTTAATATCAAGAATTTAAAGAATCTTAAATAGTATCGAAGTGGAAAAAGAAACACACAAAAGAACACAAAGTAACAGCAATTAAACATGATATCTTTTACCAATTGGGAAATTGGTTTATAAGGTTAATCAGGTTTTTTTTGTTCCAAAACTTGATTAAGAGCCATTTGAGATGAGTAAAGAGGTTTTTCTCAAAAGTGAAATAAAAAAGTAATACTTAAAAAAATAGAAAGATGGGAAAATAGCATCAAAAAGGTCTTATCAATGAAGGTAAAACAAATTATTGCCATGGCTTTATTAATGACACGTGCTGATACTGCTAGATTTTTATCCACAGCAACTTTGCTTTTCTCTCTGTAACTACTTCCTTTGGTGCTTCAGGCACTTCAAGGGAAGAGAATATTTCCAGTTATTATATGGTATTTTCCGGACATGTTCAAAACTGTAGAAGCTGTAATACCAGGAAGCTCTTAATGAAGCCATTATGATGTATTTAGTGACTTGAAGTTCTTTTATATCCTTATAATGTCTAAGGAAATATCTCAGACTCTTTCAGAGTTTCTCCTGTGTTACATTTTTGTATTTTATTCAACCACCTCCTGAATCTCCACTTGACAAACTCTATCACATTCTTCTATGCACAATGACTTCTTGATATAAATTTTTCATCTACACACAGCAGGTTTTCTCCTGTGTTAGACATCTGTATCACTTATTCTATACTTTGAAATTATTAAATTCTCTTTGGGGTAGTTTTTCAGTGTCATGTGGGAGCATTCCAGATTGTACAAGCCTTATTTTCTCTTTAAGATTTCTGTTGTGGTTTTCAAGTATCTCTGCTCAGTCACATCAGTATTTACAACACATTGATTACAGCTGTGATTCAAACAGAAAAATTTTCAAAGCAGTGACATATAGAACTATGGGCACAGAAAATGAAAGCTATACAGCCACACAAACTATTAAAAAATGAATCTGTACATTAAGGTAGAAGATTTTTTTTTTCTCTCCCTAATTTTAGTTATTTGTTGTGCAACATACCTTTGGTTGGTGGTGGTTCTGGTTTTCTAGGCACAGCAGTGGGTACATCTGGAATTTTCTTGGGCACTTCTGGCACTTTAAAGAAAACAGCATTCATTTTTGTTATATTTAAGGCATTTTAAAATTTGTAAATTGTTAAGAAGAAAGTCTCACAAGAAACAGGAATAAATGTAAGATCACAGTCGAAAAGAGATACGTCATGTAAAAAATGTTGTATATCATTACCTATTCCTAGGATTTTTTTTTCAATGAGAAATAAAAGGTAATATTTCCTTTTATTGTAAAACCTACTACCCAAGAGAAACAGAAATGCCCTCCTCAGAGAGCTACCATCATTGACATAGTAGCTTTTGTTGGTGGCACAGCAAAACTTACTGAGATAAATTTTTTAGGTACTTTTGGACACTTTAAAGATATTAGTATACTCTCAAATTTTTCAGAATAAAACATGAAATACAGTGAAATAAGGCAAGTATGTAGATGTATAAGGATACTCTGACAAGAGTTACACACTCTGAAAAATCTCCATGCTTCTTTCCCAGCATTTCTGGCAAATGAGAGTTTGAAGTGACCGTTGCTGGGGATCTTTTGTCATGCAGTGGCGACATACCACACAAACTGCTTGTTCAGACAGACTGCTAATATATCAGAATTAACTTCAACAGCTGCTTTCTGTGCCTTATGATATTTCCATTCAAAATGTAATCAATTGACCTCTAAGTTTAACATGAGCAATATGAAAGAGGAAATGTATGCACTTCTTGCTTGAGTAATGATAGAATTTCTGAGGCTGTTTACAGACAACCACAAAGTAAAACTATTTTTTCTGTAAATCTTACTGAGCGATGACTCAGAGTTTTCCTTATTTTCAGTCTGTTTCAGTTTCTGATAGATTTCAGTGCCATTACAATGGATTACTCTTGGGTAGAAGAAACGGACAAACTCAAAACACTAACTTTTAGTTACAAAACAAGGAACAGAAGAAACGCAAAGAAAAACAAAAAGGGAAGGGTGTGTTGACCTATACCTTTGGAAGTTGGAGCTTCTGGCTTTTTAGGTAGAGGGACAGGTTTCTCTTCAAGAATAGTTTTCTTGGGCAATTCAGGCACTTGAAAGATATTTATTGATTTTAATTTATTGACAAAGAGACAAATTGAGAAACATAAACCAGGACATACACAACATAAATGCCACAAATCTGACACAACTGGACCATGAAGTGGTAATTAAGAAAGGATGTAAGAAACAGAAAAGATTATATCAGCAAAAGACCTCAGCTCTATTAAGCTGTCAAAGTACCTTTAGGTGGTGGAGATTCTGGTCTTGGAGGCACAGAAGCAGGTTCTGCCTTTGTAGGCATAGAAAAAGGCACTTTTTCTTCTGGAACAGCCTTCTTAATGACTGCAGGTACTTTAAAGATATTAATTATTTTTAAGGATTTATCTAAAATTAAAAGATGAGTCAAAAAAATTCTAAATTTGTCGTGTGAGATACTAGAAGAATTAACACAAATATTCATTACATTGAACAAGAACTAAATCATGAACAATTTGCTTTTGCTGGAGTTCATGACTGCAAATTGCAGGAAGAGATGAAGAGGAGATGTACCTCTGGGTGTTGGAATCTCCTCTTTTCTATGAACTGTAGAAATTTCTTCTTCTATGTGCATCTCCTCATAGACTTCAAGCACTTGAAAGATATTAGTTTAAATATTTAAATTAGAATATTTTCAGAAAACAAGACAACGTGAAAGATAAAGAACAAACACAATTAAATAGTCACCCAATCAAATATTCAAGCTCATCTTAGGACACACAGGTCTATATTATATCTAGAATTGTAAGTAGGATTCTTTCAATTCAGGGAAGAAAAAAAATCTCATACTCTACCCTGACCTGACCTTAGCAGCTTGCCAGAAGGAAGATGTCCTAAACTGTAATACTACTCTGAGTACAAAGAGATGTGTTTATCTAAATTCTATTTTATTCTTTTTTCCCCTCAAACTGATCTCACATAGCATGTTTTGTTTGTTTTGTTTTGGTTGGGTTTTTTTTCAGTTGTCTCATTTGCACATAAAGCTAATTCTTCCCTAAAAAAAAACAGGTGATACAATTTTTAATTATTTTAAAATTAGTTTTATAATGCTGCAGTTAACCAAAGCTCTGTTCTCTAGCTCATGGCAAACAGAATGCTCTCAAAGTAATTAAAAAATTATGCCTGAAAACACATTTTTTAATAATTAAAATTTTACTCAAACTCTCATTCAAGGAGTGAAGTTTCTTTAGGTAGAGCAGGAGACTGTTTTGAGGAGAACTTTTTTTGGTACTTCAGGGACTTTAAAATATTGGTTTATTTTACAAATTTGCACTAGGAAATAAGCAATACACTTTTGTAAAACAAAATATTCTACTAGAACAGTATGAACATACATGGTGTTGACTTGTGAATGCAACTCAACAACTTCACTTTCCAGAGTTCACTGTTTTTACAGCTCCTAGCACTCATAGCTTTGAATTTGTTTTTCCCTGAAAGAAAGAGTCCTTAGGTGGCTTGTTTTTCCCTATCAAATGATCTTTGGGAATTTTAGGAATCTAGTGGGTTCTGTTTATTTATTCAATTCCAAAATTATCTACAAAAGCAAGCTAAAATTCCTGTGAAATTAATTAAGTATTATGTCTCGTGCATCTGTAGAACTCTTCAGTACTGGAATTTTATTTAACAAAATTGTTTCTATTAAAAAAAAAAAGACTTTGTATAATAATAACAATAATAAGAACAACCTCTCTTGATTTTTTTTTCCCCAAACGATGGATTTTTCTGTCTTAATAATTGTTCATTACTGCAATGCAATTTTTTAATTCTTTGCAAATGGTTGCAAATGTTTGTATTTTTAATTTCTGCTCTCCTTGTATTTATGGTCTAAGACAAAAACAGACACATGAAACTGACTTCTAAAACAAGACATCAAAAGTATGTAAACAGCACCTGGTCATATTTAAGAAAAACAAATGGGTTTCTCTCTTGATAGAGAAAGATAATCCATTTGGAGGCCATGTACCTTTAGCTGGAGGAGCTTCTTCTGTAGGTACAGCAACAGGTATTTTCTTCAGTGAGACAGTTTTCTTTGCCACTGCAGGTACTTCAAAGATATTACATTTTTTAAAGACCAAATACAGGTAAGAATTAATGACAGACACATAGCATCTAATAAAACATTAGGATGAAGATGTTAAAGTGACAAATTAGCACACAAATGGAATGATGAAAATGGAAAACTGATTTGTAGGTAACATGCTGCTTTATAGATTTCTGGAATAGGTGATGGACCTTTAGATGGTGGAGCTTTTGTTTCACTAGGAATAATAACAGCAACTTTTTCTTCTGTTGGAACTTCTCCATAAACTTCTGTCTCTTTAAAGATATTAGTTTATTTTATATGTTTTAATATTATTTGCAATATAAAATTAGAAAGAGAACTTATAATGCAAAAAATGAAGACATGTAGATGGACAAAGAGATGTTTGAACATAAATTTTTTAAATATCTCATTTGAGCATCAGCATTTCCCTCCTATTGCTAGCAATGACCATTTTCAATTAGTAAAGCACTAATTTACAGAAATATTAGTTTTATTCTCCAGTTAGTTTTGTGTATTAGATAGAAATTGTATCTGAAATTTCTAAGTCCTCGTATGGCATTAACTATCTATAATCCAGCTCGAAAATTAATTGTTATTGAGGATGGCTCTTAAACTAGTGTCTAATTCAGTTTGTTTCTTTGATCCTCATCTTTCCCAGATCAGGAGCTTCACTCTTTAAAAATCCTAAACTGTAACTAAATTTAGGGTGAGAGAGTATCTAAGGGACATGGATAGAAGTCACCTCTAAATAATTTTTTTAATTATTTGAAAATGTCTCTTATTTCGCAGAACAGTCTAGAGCAGGAATTGATGTATACCCTGCAATTTACCTTTTGGTGGACGTGTCATTGATCTACCTTTGTACAAAGAAGTTCCCTCTTCTCTAGGAATAATAGTGGGTTCTTTCTCTCTAATGACAGCTCTCTTATGAAACTCAGAAACTTCAAAGACTCTAACTTTCTTTTAGTAACATCAAAATAATTACCAACTTTTAAAGTCCCAAGCAAAAGCAAATCCAGAAAACTAAGTTCTTTTGAGGTCTGAAATACTGTGCCTTTTTGAGAATTAGATATTACATGATATGAGAACTGTGTTTCTAGAACTATTACTTATGCTCTCAAAGACAAAAACCATTTGCTTTTCCTACTCTCCTGTCATACTTCTTTCAATACGTGTAATGGCTTTAATGGTTTTAACTTATTAACTCTTCCCCTATTACTACTCCTCTGGTATAGTGACTAATGTATTGGCTTCAAACTCCCAGTTTAAATTTGCTACTATATTACTAAAGTAACAGCACTGAAGGTTTATAAACTGGTAGTATAACAAATGGTACCTCCTCAGCATGTATCATTCATAAATAAATGTATTTACTGTTTAGCACATATCTGAAATCTTTGCCACAGAGTTTTTAATTTATTACTGAGACCTGACTCTATAATTAGGGACTAGATACTCCTGCCAGGTAAGCCAACATAAGGATCATTTTAGAAGATGTGAGTTGGGAAAGATGACACAAATATTTCCTTCCATAAAATCTTGTATCAAAGGTTTCTTTGCCTTTCATTGATGAAGCTTCTACTTCAAGTGTATTTGTAGATTTGTTTTCCCCAGAGACAGCTCCTTTGAGACCAGCTGGCCCTTTAAGCTATAATTTACTTTTAGGACTTTCAAAGTTATTTGGCAAAAGTTAGAAAGAAGAAGTCAGAAAGAAGAAGAGCAAATGTAACAAGGATGATTCATGAAACAACAAAGGATTAAATGCTTCCTGAATGAACATCTGTATTAATTTTGAAGATTGGACCGAAGAGTAACACATATGAATAATATCCTTGAATGATGGCCATATATACGGATGATGGAATCTGCTCCCTTTTCAGAAGAAGTAAAACTATTATTTATTTCTGCACTACTGCAATGTATGCCTTATTGACAGAACATGTGGGTTTTTAAAATCAGCTAATACATTTTCAACAAATGACTGGACAAACGAAACCAACGAAGAAAAACAGACTCAGGCACAAACAGTTGAAAAACCACAGTAGGGATATATGCACAACTTTGTCAACAAATACTGAAGACAAACCGAAGTCAGAGTTCATGACTGATGAGGACAACACAAAGGAAGTATACCTTTAACTGGTGGAGTAATTTCCTTTTTAGGAACAGCAGGTAGCACTTTTTCTCTTGGAACAGGTTTCTTCGGCAATGCTGGCAGTATAAAGACATTGGTGTATTTTTAAGAATTTTTGCAGTGTGAATATTATGTAAGAATAAACATTAAACAGAAAGCAAACAATCCAAAGATTCAGAAAATATAGACAAATAGGAAATACTGTGTCTTCAACTGCTATTGTCTGGTGACATTGCAGGCCACCCTTCTGGACCATTTTGCTTGAATTTACATAGCTAGTCTTCAGTACTCATTGAAAGAAAAAACACTGCTCTTATGGGTGAATTTTTGCTATGATAAACCTTAACAATTTGGTTTAATGCAGTGCCAGCTTTAATTAAGGTCAGCTGAGAATGTGGTAATGTTTTAACTTCATATGAAGTAACTCCAAATCTTTAGGAAAACCTCAAACAACAAAAACTTTTCTCACTGATACTGTGCTGATACTTTGTATGAGAAACATTTATAAAAGTTAGCAATAAATTAATTTCTGAAAAATCAAGTGCTCTGAACAGAAAATGAATGAACTCCAGACTAACACAGCAATTCTGTCAGAATCTACTGGCAACTGCTATTCATGACACTTGTCTTCCATAGAGCCTGATACAGAGAACATTTATTAAGATTGTATGCACTCAATCACATCATTAGGTTGAGATGGTCCTGGTCTTTTAGCATCCTGTAGGAAAGCAGACTTCTACTCAAATGGCACTGTAGTTCAACAGACTTTAATTTATTCATTATTATTATTAATAATAATTTGTTCATCTACTTGCTTTAAATGATTAACTATAAAATGTCACTGATAATGTGATGGCAAAAAAAAAAAAATGTTGAAGGTTGAGCCTGCAATTCCTTTGTCCTCAGAGGGTATTTTGTCTCAGTTTTGACTTGCTAAAGAAACATTTAATTATTTATGTATTTATTAGTAAATTAATCCCTATGTTTGAAATTGTGAAAGAAATCCTATAAAAACAAGTTAAGTGTCTATCAGTCAAATCAGAATAGGTAAATTACAGAACTGTGGGTTCAGAGACTCAAGTAGAAGGCTGTATTTTTAGATTTATCTAATAGCTAATGTACCTTTAGCTTCTTTTTTAGGAGCTTCTTTCTTAGGAACAGGAACAGGTACTTTTTCTTCTGGCAGAGGTCTTTTAGGCACCTCAAGTACTTAAAAAAATATTTTATTACATATTTTAAGTTATTTGTAAGGAACTACATCAGACACAAAGACAGCAAGCAGAGTAATCTCTCATTTGCAGAGAGAAATATTTATGCAGAGACAACTGAAGAGCCACATTTCATACAGAATGTTAGGGGTTGGAAGGGACCTCGAAAGATCATCTAGTCCAACCTCCCCTACTAGAGCAGAATCACCTAGAGTACAGAAATGCATCCAGGTGGGTTTTGAATGTCTCTGGAGAAGGAGACTCCACAACCTCCTTGGACAACCTGTTCCAGTGTTTTGTTACCCCCACAGTAAAAAAGGTTTTCCTTAAGTTTATGTGGAACCTCCAGTATGCACCCTTTGCTTCATCCTCCTGACACTCACTCTGCTCATTTACAGACATTAACGAGGTTACTCCCAGTCTCCTCTTCTTCAAGCTAAAGACAGTTCCCTCAGCCTTTCCTCATAAGAGAGATGTGGCTCTGTGCAGGACTCTTTCAAGCAGTTCCCTGTCCTTCTCGAACTGAGTGGCCCAGAATTTGGCACAATATTCCAGATATTTTTCTCAGAGTTCTTGGGAAATGAAAACTAAGGAGTATCAGTATATATCTTTATAGTACATTTTAGATGCCCTTTCTGTTTGACATTGGGGATCCTATGATGATAAATTTAAGTGATGAGAAAGGAGACTACAGGAGCTTTAGTATTTCTGTTACTCACAGCAGGTAAACTGGGCAAAAGAAACAAGTATTTGACATGTTAAAATACTCGATTCAGGCTGAAGCTGACCTGCATCAGATTATTATTATTTACTTTGCTTGTGTCATATCTACATATCTACACTAGCTCAGCCTCTGGTAGTCTGACGAGGAATGATCCTATTCCACTCTATAGGGAAGAATTCTTTAGGAAGGAGTACAAGAGAAACAATCTTTGAACGGATTTATCATTACTGGCAGCAGATGCTCGCATGACCACAAACAGGGGAAAATACACATAAACACCCAAAGAAGGCTTAAGCAGAAGCTGGGAACTCAAAAAAACTACAAGAATGATGGAATCATGACTTGATGTACCTATATCTGGTTGTATTTCATAAGCTTCTTCAAATCGCTCCTCATATTTCTCATAGATCTCTTCCTTCTCCTTAAACTCATACATTTCATAGACATCTTTCTCCTCAGACTCCTCTTCATACTCCCGTTCCTGAATCTCCTTATAACTCTCAGGTTCTTCGGGTTCCTCATATGCCTCAATTTCTTCAGTTTCCTGAACCTCCTCAAACTCTTCAATGCTTTCATATGTCTCATACTTCTCATACTCTTCATATGCATACTCATACTTCTTTGCCACAGGAGCAGGAACTTTTTCTTTCTGGACAGGTTTTTTTGGTAATCCAGGCACTTTAAAAAGATTGTTTTTGTTATTATCTTAATATTTTTTTATAAGTTGTTTTGGTTTGTTTTTACAGGTAGTCAAGATGATCCGTATAGAACAGAAAAGGTACATGATAACAACAAACAAAAGTTACAGTAAAATATAAGAGTATGCTCCTAAAACAATATGCATAGCATAAAAGATTCTAGGAATGAGGAGGAAAATAAAATCTCAGGAATAAGAATAAATGTATCTGTACCTTTAGCTGGTGTTGGTTCTTCAGGTTTGGACACAACGACTGTCACTTTCTCTTCTGCAACAGCTCTTTTACGCACCTCAGGGACTTTAAAGATAAAGTCTTTTAGGAATTTTGAAAAAAAAAACAACAACAAAAAATCCAACACCTCAAAGCAGTGTATGTAAAACAGCACAGAAAGCTTTTTGGTTCCACAATGTGAACACTGATAGTGAAAAGTTTTAACAAATTCAGACAGAAACCACACAGAACAAAGACAAAAGTTAAAAAGAAGGTCAAGAATATGTTTAGCATAAACATTAATCAGGAGTACATATACCTTTTGCAGCTGGTAAATCCACTTTTTCAGTGGGGGCAACAGGTATCTTCATTTCAGAAGTAACCTTCTTAGGCATCTTGGGTACTTTAAAGATAAGATCTAAGTTTAGTGTTCTTTTAGCACAAAGTTTTAAATAGACACAAACTCAGAAGCTCATGAACAGCCAAACAGAAACTTACAGACAAACAAACAAACAGTACAGTGACAAATATAATACAAGACAAAAATACTAAAATCTCCCCTGCTAACCTCAGCTTGTAAGAAGAATGTTTTCTATTATTGATGACAGCATTTACAAACTGCAATACCTTTGGCTGGTGGAGCTGGCACCTTTTTAGGAACAGGTTCTTTCTCTTCAGGAACAGGTTTCTTGGGCATCTCAGGCACTTTAAAGACATTTTATTTTAAGAACGTCATTCACCAGTAGTACAAGAAAGACAACAGGAAACATAAAGAAACAAGAACTGATTGGCAGAATCTAAAATCTATTAAAGATGAAAGAAAAAAAAAAAGACACTTTATAGCCATAAGCAGACATCTTGAACATGTAAAATGTTTTCACATCTTGTTTTTCCTTGGAATTTGGCAGGCACACTGAGACATCAGTACAGAAGAAGAGCAGGGACATAAAACTAACACAAGTAACAAAGAAAATAAGCAGACACACAGAATGAGAATAACAACATATTGTTTTCCTAAAGATTAATCTATATACCTTTTTCTTGAGGAAGCTTCAGCTTCTCAGTAGTGGGTACTGGTATTTTTTCTTTTGGGACAGGTTTCTTAGGTATCTCTGGCTCTTTAAAGATATTAATTTGCAAACATGTTTCAAAATTAGACATTAGACACATAAAGCCACATGAAACAAGATCACAAGCTCCTCCAAAAGACCATTAAGATTTACATACAATTTAGAACAAGAAATAAAGAAAAAATTTAATGAATCCAGAAGATCTTCTGAGTAATTTGCAAGAAAAGACGGTATACCTTCTGCTATTATTGTTTCCTCTGGCATGGTTTCCTCTTCTGCTTCAGGAACAAAAATGGCAACCTTTTCTTCAGCCACAACTTTCTTTGTCACCTCAGGGACTTTAAAGATATTATTGTAAGAACTTTACTTTCATGACAAAACCCATAAAACACAACTACACCAACTTTAAAGTAATGATAGTAATTTAAAAAGAGAAACACTTATTTTTCACTCCGTGAAAACAGCAATTAGGTTAAATAGATGACATGAAGACTCTCTCTTTTATCCCATTCTTAATTACACAGTGCCACTGACAATATTAGCAGATATATTACAAATGAAATGTAGAAGATTATTAGCATCTACTTTTTACATTTAAAATTTCCAGTGTCTGATTTTTCAATTTATTCTTATAAAAAACTCAGCTAGTGAGATAGAATTCATTCAGCACCAAAAGGTGTCCTCTGCAATCACCTGCCTCCACCTTGAATTTCACTCTTAGGGTATATGTTCTGGTTGTATAGGCAGTCATGATTTGAATGTAGCAGTTAAGCTATAAGGCTTGAAATTTCAGCATACTCTCCATGTCAGAATGATTTCCCTGAATTGAAGGAAAATGTCCATAAAATACTGTTCTAGGTGTTTTGTTTAAACAAAATTTAAATTAATTTAAACATTACTTCTCAATAATGGTATAACAATTAATTATCTAGTTTAAAACAATCACTTAAAATGCAAAACCAGCAGATCATTCAAGGCCTGATTCTCAGCCCATTGAAGTCAATAATAAAAGAAATAAAACCTGCCTGAGACCTAGCACTGCCTACTTCAAGGGAGCAGCAGAGTGCTAGAAGCAAGAATTTGTCTTCGCATGAGTATGAATTGATTCTTAAAATTAGGTTCTACTGAAATATGAAAATGTAAGTGCGAGAAATTATCTGCATACTCCACTATGTTATATACCTTTAGCTGGTGGAATTTTCTTTGCTTTAGGAACTGCAACAGGTACTTTTTCCTCTGGAACAGTTCTCTTGGGCACCTCTGGCACTTTAAAGATATTTGGATGAGAAATATTCAATTACTTTTAGAGGATCAAAACTACTATATCCATGAACAGAGTCACAAAACCAAAACAAAACAAAACCCCAAACCAATAATAAGAAGGAATGTCTCCTTAGAAGAATAATAATGATTTACATGTAACTTAAAATGATCAACAGAGATGAACATCTTTTGAAGAAACCAAGCAAAGTTCTCTGATAGTTTTGGAGAAGGAATGGTGTACCTTTTACTGGTATCTCTGGAACTGTTTCCTCTATCTCTTCTTCAGGAACAAAAATAGGTGTCTCTTCAGGAGCAGGTCTTGGTATTTCTGGTACTTCAAAGATAGTATTTAATTGTAGAAACTTAGACAACATTAGAAACAGATAACTTACACAGATGCAAAAGAGTGTGAATTAGCAAGTACATTTTCCACAAACTATGATATTTCAGCCAAATTCTAATAACAAGTGTACAGAATGAATAAGAAGAATCATCCACATTTTCATCTATAAGAAGAGATACCTTTGGCTGGTGGAGGTTCTGGCTTTTTATGTAGAGGGACAGGTACTTTCTTTTCTGGAACTTTCTTGGGCACTTCAGGCACTTTAAAGACATTTTTTTTTGAGAAATTAGTTTTTGACATAGAAAACATAATAAAATAATGACTGTGTCAGTGACAATAAGATATAGACACAAATACGGTAGAAATTATTTTGTACGAAATATAACATTGATTTTTATCCACAGATTTATGCACTGATGTAAACTTACAAACATAGAGACTACAACATAACAAACAGGTGTAGAAGGATTAAGAGGGAAGTTTGGCTGTTTAGGCACATTGTGCGTCTTTTAGAGCACCTTTTGGATCATCTGTAAATATTTTATATATATAACCTCCAAAAGGCAGAGACGATACAAGACAGAAACATAGACATTTTTGAAGTACAGAATAAGCATAACACCCATGACTAACAGAAACTGGTTGATCAAAGAGAGGTCAAAGTGGTTTGGTATCAAACACGCCAGGATGAGGAGTGGGAATGTTACTTGTAGTCTTCTAAAGACAAAGATACAAAGTTAGAACTATGCAGATGAAGCAGAAACGTGTACCTTTGGTTGGTGGAGGTTCTTTTGCTCTTTTAGGCACTGGGACAGGTACCTTCTCTTCTTGCACAGATCTCTTTGGTACTTCAGGCACTTAAAAAATATTATTGCTGTTTAAGAATTTCTTTTTTTGAACCATAAGGTAAAGAATAATGATATGAACCAATAAAGTGGAATGACAAAGAGCTGACAAGAATAAGAAAAAACCACCTCTCTTCACACTACATGACACTAAAGAGGAAAGGTCAAGAATGACTAATATTTTAGAATTTTTTTTTTTAACATATTCAGTCAAGAGCTTGTATACCTTTGGTTGGTGGAACTTCTTTCTTTTTCTGTACAGGAACAGGAACCTTTTCTTCTGGTACAGGTTTCTTGGGCACTTCTGGAACTTAGTAAGATATAAACTGAGTTTATCTTAAGAATTTAAAACACCATAACACACAAGCCAGTGACTCTAAAAAATTGAACACAAACACAGAGAAACACTATTTTTAAGAGCAACAGTCCTATTGCTGTCCCAGTGATTAATGTAAGTAAGAAAGTAAATGAAGTCTAGAAGATCTCTCTAATCACAGATCATTACAATTTCATATACCTTTAGCTGGTGGAGCTTCCTTCTTAGGCACTTGGAATTTCTTCTCAGCTACAGGTTTCTTTGGCACCGCAGGTACTTAAAAAACATAATTTTGGTTAAAAAATGATCTACAAATTATTCAAAACAGAAATGAAACAAAAAAGATGGTGACACAAACACTTCACATGAAAAGTCCCCTTCAGAAAGAACAGAAAAAGCAATGAGGCATCTGTAAAACACTGTGAACCACAAATTCAGAGTATGTCTGCTAACTTAAAGAAACATATACCTTCTGCTGGAGGAGTTTCTTTTTTCTTCAGAATAGGTATTTTTTCCTCTGGTGCAGGCTTCTTTGGAACCTCTGGGACTTGAAAGATATTAATATTTTAGGTATTTACATATAAACCAACAGGAACACAAAGTACAAGCAAGCATCGCAAGTACATAATCAAAACACAGCAATGACTGATCATGGTTTGATCCAGACGAAATAAAATAGTAAACAGATTATATTGACTGCTACTATGTTCATTCTCTGTCCTCAGCCATTGAGACCATCAATAGAAATGTTTTTAACCTCAAGGATTTATTTGCTGATTAAAAGGATTATGTTAAGATGGTCTGACATTTTAGAACTAGATATTAAAGATTAAGAAGTATCGAGGTTGGGAAACTTGCAATTTTTTTTTCCCCCCATCTTTTTTACATTTATTATACACATTGTAACAAACAATTGCTTAAATACTTTATTAGCTATTTAGTGGTTTTACTACTTCTTACTTTCCCCTAGAGCTATGATATTAATGCTTCCCAGATGTGCACCAGGTTGCACCTGATGATGTCAAATAAGCCAATTTTGTATATATATTGAATATATACTGCTGGTTGTTTTCTTCCTTAGAAATTTCTAAGTGTTTTCTACATGTAAAATGTAAGAACATACACTTTATTTATTTATCTACTTAAACAACAGAACTATGGACACATTATAAGTATCCAGCAGTTTGTAACACAATTTGTTGTGTGGTGACAATGTTTATGACAGGTTTTCCCTAAACCTGGTTTTCCCTAAACCTGTGTCAACTAAACCATATCTTAATGATTTTTATACTCTAAAATCCAGAACTATCCATACAAGATTTATGATGACAGGATAGTAATCCCACTAGCTCTGTGCATTCTGAAGAAAGTCTAGAGAACATGTATAAAATAAACTTAACCACTATGACAGAGTCAGAGGAAATTTTATCTAAGCTTAACCTTCCTGTTCAGCATTAACCTGGCCTTTGCCTTTTATTTACTATGAAAAAATGTGTTAATTAATATGTCAAAATTCTAGTGCAATGTTAAATACAACTTTGACATTCATTAATTAGTCAAAAGAAATTCTAAACTTCTTTGGAGGAAGTGACACTATGGAATGATTTGATCAAGAATTGGAAATATAATTTTTAAAGTATTCTTATATGATTATGTAAATTTGGAAAATATTTTTTTAGTTAGCTTATATCTTTATATTACTATGTAGAAAGGATTTATTACCAAGACCTTGGTGTGACCTAGTTGCATTCTTTAAGTAGTGCATAGTATATTCCTCTACTAAAATTTACAGTAGTACCATAGAAAATATTCCTAAGGAAAACAGCTAAACCAAAATGTTTAAATAATGCAGTTTTCCATAACTTTGACGCTTTCTATTAAAACAAATGTTTCTCTTCAAGAAATGAACAAAGGTTTCTGAAGGGAAGACAATAAGATTTTTCTCCATAATAACTTATTTTCAGGTACCCAGTCTATTTTCTAGGTAAATGTATTTTTTTTGTCTGTGAATGTATGATTACTATTAATATTTTTGAATATTTAAAGCACAGTCTGACAGCAAGATTTGAACTCAAATGAGGATGAAATAAAGCTCAGTTGAATTTTCTTAATAGGTTATACAGACTTCATACAAAAGAAGAATGAACGTATATCACATGGAACATTCAAACTTATAGAGATAGTAATAAAGATTAGACATACATCTATATTAATAGAATTAAAAGATACCACTTTTCCTCACACAAATCCTAAAATTAAACTATACCTCTAACTGGTGGGAGAGCCTTCTCTTCATACTGGGGAAGTTCTGACTCTTCCTCTTCATATTCAGGAACTTCCTCTTCATAATAAGCAACTTCTTCTTCGTAATGGGTGACTTCTTCTTCTTCTTCTTCTTCATATTGAGAAACTTCTTCATACTGAGGAACTTCCTCCTCATAGTGACTAATTTCTTCATAGTGGTGGACTTCCTCCTTGTAATGGACTACTTCCTCCTCATATCTGATGGCATCTTCCTCTTCATATTTTGGAATCTCTTCTTCCTCTTCATACTCGGGAACTTCAACATACACTTTTTCTTTTTGAACAACTGTCTTGTGTACTTGAGGCACTTTAAAAGACACCAATTAAAAGAATCTTAAAATTTAGGTCATAGATCTTATTAATAATAATGATCACAAAGCATTGCCAGATCAAACCAAAGGAAGAATCAAACCAAAGGAAGAACATTTCATAGAAAACAAATCAATATTCACTGTACATGAAACAGAGAAGACACAAAAAACATAAAAAACACATTTTAATGCTCTATCCAGTATACCTCTGGCTGGTGGTCTTGTCATTTTTTTAGAAGGATAGATTGGAACTCTTTCTTCAATTATAGCCTTCTCTGGTACATCAGGCACTTAAAAAGATACAGTATATTTACATTTAACAATATTTCAAAGCAATTTTTAACAAGAATTAACAAGAATTTTAAGAGCAAAAATATTCTTGTTAAGAGATACCCTGGATTTAATAATCGTTAAAGATATTAGACTGATATTCAATTAAGAAATTACTAACATTTCAAGATCCCAATACAAGCGATTCCTGTTTCATCCATGGTTGTCAGCAGTGTCATTAACAGGCAGAACTCAAAATCAAGATTCTATCAGCTGCAAAGTCAGTAAATCTTGCTGCTCTCAGTGGCAGCCCCTTTTCCACAGCAGTGGCACTTTGTACTAACCTAGTAATAGATCAAGAGTCCTCAATCACTGGAAAAAAAGATTTGTGTAGGAAATGCCTTGTGAATGATTTCCTTAAGATGTTGGCTCTATTCTGTTAGTGACAGATTTGAGAACTTCTAAATGCTTATGCTTTCTTTGTGACAAGATACAGTGAATGTATATGAGTGGCTTAAAGCAGGTGTTATTTGTGGGGCAATGTGAAGACTGACCAGCTCTCTGAGTACGCTTTGGCAAAGCTCAGCTTGGTGGTTAATTGTAAATTGCACATCTTCACTTGAAATCTTAAGCTAAAACTGATTTGAAGTGGTAAGTTTGGTTGATTTGGTAACAAAATTAGCATGGTGCATGAGTGCCCTTCCCAGGACATTTGTTTTTCTTTGGATTCATTTGTCTTAGCTACAGTATTTCTCTCTGGTATCTCTTGGGAAAACTATTGCATTTAACATCCTTCTGCTTTGATCCCTTTTTTTCCCCGGAGCAACTGGGAATATTCTCCACCTTACAGAAAGCTAATCAAAGATACTCTTCCATCCTCCTCTTATTTCTCATGATCTCTCACTCTCCCCATCATTCATCAACAGGGACAGTAAATAGGATATTTAACTTCATACTGATGTGATTCTTTTAATCTTTCATTATATGAGAATGATAATCATGTTTAGCAACAACAGCAGGTGTGAAATGTGAAGAATTTTGCAAGTGAATTTTCACAAATCAATGGATTGCCTCCAAAAAAGATACAGCAGTGAATTTTTTTCAAAAACTATGGACATTGTTAAAGTCTTTGAGTGGAAGTTCCAAGTTATGGGATTCTGCTAAGTGCCTCAGTCATGCAGGTAATAGCAGAAGTAAAGGGTTTTTTTGACCTTCAAATTTAGGTGATAAATTGCTGTCACAGACCAGGAGGACAGATATTTTCAGAAGAGAAAAACATGCCCTGTTTCTGCTCAAAAGTCAGAGATGTGTCAAGATTTGCAAAGGACATCCCAGGTAAATGGTTAGGTTTCTACTATCACAACAGCAGTAAGTCAGAAAGAAAGATTCAAGCCTCATGTGAGAATGGAATACTGTCTTGTGGTATTCTACATGCTTCACTTCAGGATCTGCAATTTGCACAGGCCGTGAAATAGTGCTTTGGTTGTTTGGTTTTTCGTTTGTTTGGTTTTTTTGTTTGTTTGGTTTTGTTTTTAGGTAGGTAATAATATATAAAACTGATTATAGAATCTTTTCAGTCTGTTCATACCTGTGTATGAAATCTCCTCTTCTGTATGAAGAGAAATGGATACTTCCTCTGACATAGCCCAGTGTTCCTCTTCTGTTGGTACTTCAAAGACAGAGTCTAATATTAGCATTTTTCTCAGGTACAGTATCACGTACACTTTCAGGGCTTCTTTGAAAACAGTTCTAATTTCCTGACACCTCCCACACAACAGTAATTGGGAAAAATATGTCTCTAGCCTTTCTAAAGGACTCTTTTAAGGTTCCCTTGAGATTACCCTGGAACATGTGGTGGACTTGGTAGTGTGAGATTAATGGTTGGATGAGAGTCTTTTCTAATCTAAATGTATCTATGATTCTAACATTAGAACTTGAAGAAACCAGCAGCTCTGGTGGTATTGCACGAGGATATTCATAGACAATTCATGGACAGAAGTACCTTCTGGTGGGGGAGACACTTTTCTTTTTGAAACAGCAATGGGTAGTCTGTCTTCTCTGGCAGTTTTCTTCGGTGCTTCTGGCACTTTAAAGATAGTAATTGTAAGAATACTAAATTCTCATACTAATCACAAATTCTGAAGTTCATATGAAAGAATTATGGACAAAGTATTATGGGGAAATAGTACATACTTACATAATGAAGGTACTTACAATAAACACAACAGTCGCACCAGACATACAAACATAAAGACATTTAAATCAACAAAGAGTGGCAGAAGCTTTAATGCATAGCAGGCAGATATGCATTAAATATTTTGAAGACTACTAGTCTGGGGGGGGGGTCCAGAAAGAAATTCTGCAGATAAATAAGATGCTTTGAAACACTGTAAAATTTTAGTAACAGCAGAAATATATATTAAAATAAAATGTACTAAAATAATACATGTAGTGTTGGGATACCTACATAGACCAAAACACATCGAAGACAAACATCACATTCGTACATCATGAGGTAAGATGGAATGATTGAGATGAAAATAAGATAGAAATTGTCTCTAGGCTCTTCAGAAAAATCACAGAAACATCACACATACATGATACGTAGCAAAATCACTTTTGAAGCACAAGAAAATTACAGAAACAGAGAACATATTTGTAAGTTGAAATCCTTCACTGAATATTGATTTTATAAAACACAGAGGTTTGNTTGTTTGCTTTTTGGAATGTGTTAATATTTATTTAATGTCTTCAGTGAACAAATGTCTTCACTCAGCTTCTGAAAGCTCTTAAGAAGCCAGAGTGATCAATGAAGTTAAATAGCAGGTAGAAAATGCAAGAATCTACAGGTGTGTGACTGTGTCACCTCCTGCATTCTATTGCATAAGAGAAGACAAAATTCTTTTCTATTTATAATCAAATCAGGAAAGACTGTATTTGATTAACAAGGCAGATAGTGAATATGGTGCCCACAGACATCTAGTATTTAGAAGCCTTCTCTACTTTCAGAAGAACTTGTATACCTTTAGCGGGTGGAGCAGCCACTTTCCGTGAAACTGGAACAGGTACTTTGTCTTCTGGCACAGGCTTCTTGGGCACTGCTGTCAGTGTTGTTTTTTTAAAAAGTTTATGTTAAAAGATTTGAATAAATCACAGTTTAGGAACATAATCACATGACAAAACACAAATGCAGAAACTTGACATATCTTCAAGTCAAACAAAAAACTGATAGCAAACACTCAAAGTTACATTAGACAGAATAATCAATATAAGTTAATATTCTGAAACAATTCTCTCTTGTAGTTTTGAGGAATTATATACCTCTTTTTGGTGGAGCCTCCTCTCTTTTAGCAACAGTAATTTTTTCTTCTTTGGTCACTTTTCTGTGAACTTCAGTCACTTTAAAAAAAGTGTATGAATATTTAATCACAATATTTGAAATGTAGACATATATAAGTTTTTATTTTACTTAATCTGATTTTTAAAGTGTCAAGTAAACTCCAGCAGCAACAAAAAATAGACACAGCAGAAGAGTATACTTTACAGCCATAGCACAAAGATGAATACATACTAAAGAAAAGGGAAATTTAAGTAAAATGCCTAAACACAAGCACAGAAAGGCCAAACAAACAAAATCTCAATAATGATATTCTCAGTTTGTTTACCTTTGGTTGCTGGAGGTTCTTCAACTTCTATCTCAAAAGTGGACACTCGGTCTTCTGTTTTTAAAAAAGATCATGCAAGTTTAGAAAATTTGGTGCACTTCACCAGAAGGCATTATATAAAAGATTAAATAAACGTCAGCAAGATGACACAAATCACAGGCCACATTATGGACAAATGGACATCAGTACATGTTTAATGTTGAAGAAATCTGATCTGTGAGATTTATTTTCTGCTAACATGCGTGTACATTAAAGACAGACTGATCCAATACCCAAAAAAACCCCAAAAAACCAAACAAAACCACACCAAAACAGCGTTTTCTGCAACAGGAACAAACCACTGATATACCTCTTACTGGTGGAGCCTCCATTTTTTTAGGCATAGGGACAGGTGCTTTCCCTTTAGGAACTGTTTTCTTAGGAACTTCAGGAACTTCAGAGAAATGAGAGTAAGTTGAGAAGGAAGACGAAAAAGAATATTAAGGTATAATACTTTTATTGTCTACCACATTACAACGTGTTTTACTGAACAAACACAAACAATGTTATTCATAGTGCAAGATGGAATTTGAGACAACCATTCATCACTGGAAGGAGACACTACCCACACAACAAATAAGACAGTGAAACAAATATAATCCCCTTGAAGATACATCGCCCAGATGAGGAACAAGTTTATACCTGTAAGTCCTGCATCTTCCTTAGGAGCAGCTGGAGCTTTTGGTTTAGGGACAATTCTATGCTTCTCAGGCACTTTAAAAGATTTCAATACATAGTTTTATGAAGAGAGTTAGTATCACCAAAACATGCACACATTTCCTTAGTACAAAAAAACATAAATAAACATATAGTGTCAACATAAGACTCATAATGATGAAATAACTAGTATCTTTTAATTAAAAGAAAATATACCTTTAGTGGGTGGGGCTTCCTCTCTTTTAGGAAGTGTTGCCCTCTCCTCTCTGTAGTAAGATTCTTCTTCAGCCACTTCAAAGGAATAAAAAAACCAAACCAAACCAAACCAAACCAACAAAAAACCACAAACAAACAAAGAAACAAACATGAGTTCTAATGTTTTGCATCTCTTACTGTCTTTTATGGCCCTGGTAAGGAACAAGAGAGTTGTAAGACAAGAATAAGCAGTATGCTTTACTATTAGACACCTCTGGTGTTACAAAATCTACAATCAAACCACCATGCTCCCCCTGAAGGCAATGGAAAAACTCCAGCAATCTAAATAGAATTGAGATTCGACTTTCATCTTGTATTTCTGTGGAATTTGAAAATGCTCAGTATTTTAAGTACTAGATCAGCATTTTCCATTCCTTTGTCCACTAGTTCACTGCTACTGGAATCTATCCACTTTGAGAAAGTCTTGAAAATACTGAGAAAATTTCTTGACTAATTATATCTCTTGAAAATACTTTCTTAGAGTCAATCAGCATACACTACTATTCTTCATAGCATTATGTTAACACCAATAACATAATTTTGTGATGCAGATATTTGAGGAACCAGAATGCACCATGATATTCTGAAGGACATTTACTTCATCTAAGAAACCCAGTGGAAGAGGAACTTCCAACAGAGATTTTTTGTTTAAACAAACAAACAAACAAACACCACCACCCCCCCCCCCAAAAAAAAAGGACTGTAATTCTCACTGTCCAACAGATACCAAACTATTTTCACTGTATCTAAACAGGAGTAAACATTGTTATAATTAATTTTACAAGACATAAAATATATTTATATAGCAGTAATTATTTTTTATGAATAGAGTAGATATTAATCCACACCATTTTGGTACAACAAATGCATTTTACTTTTGCCTAGCATTCCTGAGTTGTGGTTGTACCTTCGGAAATCTCTTCTCTGTGAATGGAAATGGACACTTCCTCCATTTCTTCTTCCTCCCATTCTTCAAATGTTGGTTCTTTAAAGAAAATTATTAGTTTTAGTATTTCTAGTGGGTAGATCAATGGATGGAGGGAGGGAGAGACAGAGATAGATAGAGAAGATGAAGATAAATTTTAAAAAGTTTTATATAACAAAGACAGATATTGATACCATACAGAAAGCGCTGTGTGCACAAATTCATATTTTGCTCTGAATGAAGAGATTTGCCTATGACCCATGTACCCTACTGTGTGCTGTTGTATCTCTCACTACTCAACTGTCAGTCCAACAGAATTACTCAGCTCCCCAGACTTCCCCATCACAACGGCTGTGAGGGGAGACATCAACAATTAAAAAATTAAAAGTTGCTCTTTGATCCAGCTACATGAAAGTAAGAAGAGTGTGAACAAGATGAGAATGGTAGGTTAAGAACTGAAAGGCAGGCCTGGCATATGCACGTCCACACATGTGAGTCTGTCAGGGAAAGCATCAACTTGTTCTGTGGTGAAAGTTTGACTTGCAGGAGACAAGCAGAAATTAACACTGCATGTGTTCATATCATATGAACATATATTTGCTCATGTTTTAGATATATAAATCACATATTTATTTTAAAAACTTGTTTCTGCTTTAAAAAGAGTATGTACATAGTCCTGACCATTTAGTTATTAATGGAATATAAACCCAGTCAAAATATTGACCAGATTGACATAGGTATTTTGTAGAATGATACTAACTTAACCTTTTCGGAGTATAAGAATGTGAAGTAAAAGAGCTGGTGCATCTGCAAGGCTACAGAGAGCATTATAGAGGGTATGAGATATGGATGGTTATAGTTCTAATTAGCAGAGTCTACACTCAATGGGATACGTCCTTTCTTTTTACTTCTGACCTGAAAACCATTGTATTCAGTGGTAGATTTTTCCTCCATGCCAATGGAGTGGGATTCTGGCATTCATGACTGAAATATTAAAAAGTATTCAGAAGGCTCTTAAGTGCCTGCAAGTCTGCAAAATGTTCAACATAAAACTTGTGCAAGACCACTAACACTAGTTTTTTGCATATTTTGATCTTGACGAACAGTGAACTTGTAGAAGAAGCACAAGTTTCCTACAGTTGGCTGTAGTGTACCTTCAGGTGGTGGGATTTCCTCTGGAACAGCAACGGATACCCTTTCTTCTGTAATAAACACTCTTTCTTCAAAAGAGGCTTTCTTCTGCACTTCAGGCACTTTAAAAGATAGTAACATTAAATGTATCCTTTTTGAATTCCACTGTCAAAGTAATATTGCAAAATGCTAAATCTAAGTTTCCAAAGAATTGTTTAAGGGTACTGCGCACATAAAACATAATAGGGGTTCAATATTTAGAAATAACATGTAACACAAGACATACAACATACTGTAATGATTCGTTGTCACTAAATCAGAACAGAAGAATTCACAATGGGAGCACAAATCAGTGACTGCTAACAGTACAGAACACAGAAACAGAAGCTAAGAAACAGCATATTCTTTCATTCCACTAAAAATGTACCTTTAGCTGGAGGAGCCTCGACTTTTTTAGGAACAGCAGGAGGTGTTTTTTCTTTAGGGACAGGTTTCTTAGGAACTGCAAGCACTTTAAAAAAAGTGTCTAGTTTTAAGATCAATAAATCACTTTCAAAAGCATCACTTAACAGAACTGCATCATTCAGAAAGATTACTGATGAACATGCCTTACTTAACAAATACAGCAGCTGTGGAAGCTGGGAAAAAGGCATTGCCCTAAGACTACAAAAAACTATGTTATAATGAAAAATGTTATACCTTTTGCAGGTAAAGCATCTTCTGCTTTAGGAACACGTGATATTTTTTCTTCTGGAACTGGTTTCTTAGGTGCTTCTGGAACTTCAGATATAAGAAATATAACAATATTAAGTAACTAAAACCACCAATGTTTGGAAACTGCATCTATTTCACAGATACACACAAAACATATAACTAAAGTACAACTAAAACCAGATCCACTTAATCGAAAACAAAACTGGACATAAACAAGGTGTTTAAGATAACAAGAAAATTACTTTATTTAAGTGTACCTTTAGGTGGTGGAGCTTCCTCTCTTTTGGGAACAGCAATTTTTTTCTCTAGGGGAGCTCTCTTAGGCACCTCTGGTGCTTAAAAGACAAAATACAAGATAATTGAATTCTGTATTTCAAAGACTTATCACAATATTATAGAATTTCATTTATCCATTAACAGGAATACCAAGACACACCACATAACACATTCATACACTTAACATAGAAAAGCATGAGGCAAGAGCAACAAATATTTGGGGGGAAAAAAAAAATCGAACCAGTTCTTGGAAGCCTATCTTGTGCTTTAAAATTATTTCTTAACTGAAGAAAGAACCGCTCAAATATATTATGTGGCTTTAAAAAATATTATGTATATACACAGAGGATTATAGATTTTAAAAAAACCCAAAGCCAAACATACTTACATATAGGCTAACCAAAATAAAAATAAATTAAAAAGATATTAATTAAGTCCATCCCTAAGTATATCTTTGACACAGATTTTTAAAAATATTTTTTTTTTGGCACAGGAATGCGTACTTTTTTCTCAGGCATAGGTTCTTTTAGGCACTTCAGGAATTACAACTTGTTTAAATAACATTTCTAAAATTTGTGTTTGTCTTGGAGGTGAACAGACATACAACATAACACAACACAGAAAGACTATCACGTGCTTATATTAAGAAGTGAATAGTACTTAGGAAGACAGTACAATGGTACTGGACTGATTAAAGCCCACAGTAAAAAAAATTTACCTTTTTCTGGAGGAGCCACCTCCTTCTTAGCAACAGCAACTTTCTTTTCTGGAACAGGTTTCTTAGGGACTTCAGGTACTTTGGAAAACATTGTCAAAGGAAGAGAACTTTAGCTTTTGGACCACTTAGCCAGATCTCAATAATCCAAGATTGCTTTATAGAATATAGTGTCTGGACAAGAAGCTGGGTGCTGCGACACAACATGCAACCTTTTGGACATACACTGGACTATATGGTAAAGACAGTACGGTACAGTACAAAATTCCAAGGTTAACACTACTGCATTACCATGTTTAATGGAACTCTATTGAAGTAAATACATCCTGCTGTTGTCTGAAAATGCCACACAACATAACTACAAACAAACACAAGACTGTTAGGAAAGAGAAGGGTGAAAGATGAGACAAATGCAAGCTGTAAGCTAAGTTATAGCACAAACAAAAAAGTGGGAAGTATGAAGATAGTACATAATCAAAAAATGTTTATGGAGATAATACAAAACTAAAGACACACAGAGAGTAAATTAATAACTATATTTAAGAAAACATGAAAAATAATGTAACGAAAGATTATTTGTTTCCATTCCTTTGTGGGTTTTTGTTTTGGTTTGGTTTTTTGTGTTGTTTTATTTTATTAGGGCAGTAGAAATACCTTTAGCTGGTGGACCTTCTTTTTTAGGGACAGGAACAGGCTTTCTTTCTTCTGGAACATGCCTCTTTGGTATCGCAGGCACTTTAAAGAGATAGGTGGTGAGCACTTAGGAGACAGTAAAAATCTCTGGTGAATCACAGTAGGCTACTTTCAATACACCTGATAAGCAAACACTATGTTTTTTAAAAATAGGGTGTTTTATCAAAGTGGTACAATATATTAGTATCAAAAAAAGATAATCAAAGAATTATTTAAAGGAGTGATGAAGAATAGATTTAGAAATACAGTAGGACTTGAGGGTAGAGCCATTGAGATGGAAAGATACTGATATGCTGTCCTTTGGCAAAGGATGGTACACGCAGATAACTCAAAAGTTTGGTAAAAAGAAGTGCATGATGATACTAAGACTTTATTCACCTTCAACATGAGGGATCTCCAGTTCTGTAGTGACTACTTCTTCTTTCTCCTCTTCAACCTCCTTATATGCTACAATAAGAATTTTAAAGATATTGAGTTCGGAGGCAGAAAACACCAATGCCCATATTATATCTGAAAAGCTTTTAAGAAGTTATTATGTGTGTTCAAAACACAATAGCCACTGAAACATATATGTGAATATGTAAAAAAAAATTAATCCAGAAAATCAACAGCGTGCACAAATCTCAGAACGAGTTTTGATTAACTACAGGTTCAAATTTATCTAAAAATCTTAAGTGTTGATTAGCCTCTCATTTTTAAGCAATCTACCTTCAATTGGGTAAACAGCTTCAAAGAATCTTTCTTCCACTGTTTTCTCATGCTCTGTTGGCTCTTCAAAGAAAAGAATTTAAACAATGTTAACATAAAATAGTTGAAAAGTGACTTCTTAATCTAAAGAAAATTGAGGCTACATAGCACAATGAACGAAAAGAAGCAATGCATATGTGAAAGACATTATATATGCTGCGTCTAAATATGTTATTTGTGAAGTATAAAAACAGATTAAAAGAAAATCTAGGAGGGTTGAAAGATTGTTTTCATTTGGGTGCACAGATTTTTGGTTTTGTACATACCTGTGACATATGAATACTCTTCTTCTCTGTGGACAGAAACCGACATCTTTTCTTCTGAAACAGTCCATGTTTCTACTGTCGGTACTTTAAAGATAGGATTCTGTTTTAGTATTTTATATGCTAGATCCACATCAGTGGTAGTCAGCTTGTGAGTTTCTATCAAATCTTTATCTGTATCGCACATTTAAGTCTTAGACATATTTAGACAGTCAGTATTCATTCAGAAATACTGAACGCAAAACAAGCATACACGTATGATATTTAGTATCTGATAAAGTCTAAAGGCAGAGACACCTTTAAACCAAAAATATTAAATAAATTCATGCACAAACTTTCGGAAATAGTATATGAGAAGAATTTTAAAGGCTACTCTTCAAAGAAATTTTGGGAAATTGGGTCAAAATTATGCTTATTATATAAGCATAGACCAGCAGCGAGAATACATGAAGAAAGACTAAATCACACTGCAGTATCCTGTAGGCATCAAAAAGCGTCCTGTAGAATCAAAAAGCTAGCAACAAACATGTTAAAGTCAGACTATATGAAAGATAAAAGCATGGCACACACACTATTCAAGCACAGAGTAGCCAGAACATGACTAACTATATACACAGACATCCAAATCTCCAAAAAGCACAAGAACACACAGGATGATGGAAAAAAAGTAAACTGCAATTGAGAGATGCTGATTTGTACCTTCTTTTTTCATAACTTTCTCCTCGATGATCATTGGTGTAGGTTTTGGTGGTACAACTTTCTTGGTAACTGTTGGTATTAAATTGTATTAGTCATATATTTATCAATGAGATTAAAAAAGTCTGCAGATATCTAGCAATGATATTGAAAATACAACATGTGAGACAAACATAACCTAACAGCTTAGTTGGGCCTCTTGAAACCACAAAAAGCAACAGAGGGAATGTCTTTGCTTCTTTTTATTTCTGCCTTCTTAAGAGACTGAGTAACTCAGGGCATTTGGTAGGTAGGTCCTAACCTGACATATATTGAATTTCATCCAGCAAACTCTTGCTGCAGAATGTGAAATGCTATACAAGAGGAGGTGTTTACCAAGAGAATAAGGGTGCATCTCTATTTTCTAACTGAACAAATGCCCAAGACATCCTTATAGACAGGTCAAGATGGAAATAGAGGAAGATGGGGATATCAGATCATCAGCTTAGGGTGAAACACACCATTTCAACCAGTGTAGCTTTACACTCACTTCCTTTCTCAAAGCTTCAATAGTTAAGAGTGTCCATGTACTCTTTTTTCCCTAAAAATCTTTTCAACTTCCTTTGATACAATTTAACAGAAGCTTTTACTAGATGGTTCAAAGACTCTAAAAGTTGAGTAGACTCTTGTTAAATGAAGATAAAGCATATGCAGATCAGCCAGGCAATGATAGTGAGCCACTAATTTCATGTAAAGATGACATTAGGATCTATTTTAATGATAGTTACCCTCAGCCCGTTTGACTTGTTCTTCTGCAACCCTCTGAGTGGTTACCTCCACTTTTTCATCGACAGGTTTCTTGACAACTGTAAGGGACACATTTACTGTTTAAATCATGCAAATTATTTTCTGGACACAAACTAGGTAGAACTGTCTATTTCCTTGTTTAGTATGTAATAGCACTTGCACATTTGTGAAACCTAATCAGGTCCACAATCCCCCATGAGATACACAGTGATCTAAATAGAGGTTACTTCTCAGAAGCGCAACATTCAATGCCTCAGAAGCTCAAGGCTAGTACACAGTGAGAAGGAAAAATGACTGAAGCTCTGTTTCAAACACTATTGCCACTTTCTCCTCAAAAATATGTGGTGGAAGAGGAAAGGCTGGCATAGAATCATGGAATGGTTTAGATTGGAAGGGACCTCAAAGATATCTAGTTTCAACCTCCCTCCATAGGCCAGGACACCTCCCACTAGAACAGGTCACTCAAGGCCTCAAGGCACGAGCCTTGCTCACGTCACTCTCCAACATAAAGAGAATTTATTCCATTTCAAATAAATATGAATAACCATCATGGTTAATCTTGAAGGAGATGCATGAGAGATCTTAGTCTGCATGTACCCATTACTTTTACACAAAAGTCATACCTCTGCGAACAGTTACTTCTTTCTTTTCCTTCTTTTCAGCTGTAATTGCTGGTAGTTTTTGCTCTGGCACAGGCTTCTTAGGAACTTCGACCACTTGAAAAATAATAACATTGCTTAATGTTGAAAAATGCATTGTCAAAATGCTCAATACACACAAAAAGTATCGGTTATGCCATTGTACGATTATGAACTTGAAAAATGTGCAGTGTTTTGGAGATCCAATTGTTGAATTAAAATTTTAGGCTTATTTCCAAGTTTAAAATATTGTCATTACAGACAATTTCTTTTTATAGATGTATAACATGTTAATACTACCCAAGACAGATAAAGCATGCAAAAAATCACAAAATACAGTTATTAATAATCAATAAATCTGTGAAACATTTAACCTTAATCAAGTTTCCCTAGAATACATAATATCCAAACCAACTAAAAAAGACAGCTATCCTTACAGACTACTTAACTCAGATTAGATTTTAAAGATGCCCCAATCCGCAAAATTCATTAGCAATCAAATTATAATGTATCACTTTCTTTATGCATCTATATAGCTCACTTTACTAGAATTCTTGCCTTATCACTGTCATGGGATTGATTTAAATTTGCTTCTGTTATTCAAAACCATCTTGCCTCAAGGCATCTTCAAAATGAAGTGATGGCTGGAGCAGTTATGGGACTTGAAGTTCAAATTGTAACATGAGAGGCTTCCTGTTCTGGTTGATGCTTTTGGGTTCTGAGTTTTGGGTGTTGGTTCTTTCCCATAGGAATGGTAGCAAGACAGGTGACAATTGGCCAGTTCCCTGTGTTTCTGCTTCATGCTACTGCTTTCCTATTTTATGCTGCACTTTTGTTTCTGCAAATAGGCTAAGATAAGCTAATTGTGCATGATATTATTAGCTAAGGTGATTGCACACTGCATTATCTTTTTCACCCAGTAAAACTTTATCTCAACCCAGAGATCTTTTTGTGTGTGCTACCTTTCTTTCACGCCTGTGTTGTAGGGAAACAGGCAGGTTCACTTTAACCTGCTACAATCACCAAGTCCCATTTAAAACTTGGCAGAATGTTAAAGTTCAAGTTATTATAAACAAACAAACAAACACCCCCAAAAAACCCAACATCCCCAAAAAATCCCAACAACAACAAAACCCAAGACCACTAACAAAAAACACCAAAAACCAACCAACCAACCAAACCCCAAACCAAACCACAACAACAAAAAAAGCTTCCCGATTCAAAGTTTTGGGCACTTAAAAATATATGAGAGAAAAGGGAAGAAATAAGATGGTGTGACAATTAAAATACCTTCTTCATGAATGACTCGTTTTTCTTCATAAGTCATTTCTCTTTTCTCATAAGCTTCTTCCCATTCCTCTTCCCCTTCATCATAGCCTTCTTCCCTGACATAATAGTCATGGTCTTCTCCATAATCTTCTTCCCATTCTTCATAAGTTTCTTTGGGCTCATATATTTCCATCTTTTCTTCATGAATTTCTTGTCTTCTTGCCATGGATGTTATTTTGACTTCTTTTGGTTTCTCTGGTAGTACCTCAGGAACTTAGGAAAAAAAAGAATAATTTAAAAAATATGTTATTCATATCATAGCCTGGAATTCCAAAGGCATATTGATGTTGAGAGTTAATTAAGTGACTTAATTTTTGTAGGTAGTTTAATGTAACGACTGTTTTCTAAAGAGTTCTCATCAGCCTGGATTTTAAATGTGCATGTTTTTAGCATAAAGACAAAAGGTCAAAGTAAATTGAAACAAATTGCCTTGTTTCCACAAAGTAATTTTGCTATTTAAAAAAAAAAAAAAAAAAAGAAAATATTTTTTAAAAGAAGAGTCACCTTTAGGTGATGGGACTTCTTCAGGACCTTTTTTAACCACCTTTTTGGAGACTTTCTTTACTGGAACCTTTTTTTCTGCTTAAAAACAATATATTTTGAAGTTAAAGACACCCCAAACCAGCAGTCATAATGAGAAATATAAATGCTGTTCAAATACTTGAAGTATTTTTACCTGGCTTTTTCTCCTCTGGTGGTGAAACAAGAGGCAGAAGAATAGGAATTGGGGCAGCTTGTAGGAAAAATGAGATATTTAAAATAAAATATGAGTATGATGTTTTCTTGTAAATCAAGAAATACTTGCTATTGCAAGCATTTACCAAATTATTGCAGACATGAAAGAAAAAAGATTGAACTTCTGAAGTTCATAGAAAACTATTGAATGTGACAGAAATATGTGTAATGTTTGTAGTCTGTAGTCTACTACCAGAGCCTTGTGAGAGATCCTGCAATAAATATACAACCCATTGTATGACTTTAAAACAATTACTCTTTTTTTTTTCTTTTCCTAAGACAGTAGTAATTCAGATGGTTTGCTTAAAGTATCTTTTTATGGAAAACAAAAAAAAAAAAGAAGAAAATGTAAAAATAAAGTCTACCTGAAAGGAAGAACTGAAATAAAAAGAAGATTGCATGAACAAGAGATTGACAGATTAACAAGACGGATAGAACAAACTCAAAGAAATCAGGATTTATTCCTGTTTAGCTTTCACCAAGCTTAATGAAGCCAAGTCATGCTTATATTGTGTTTGTATAGAGACAAAAAAATTTTGACAATGTGCAACCTCTGCAGTTGCCACTGGCCTGCTGCTTCAGGGCAGATATAAACCAGGATTATGGACGAAGTATAATATGTTACCCTACCTTCCACTGTCTTTTGAGGTGGAACAGCAACTTTGGCATCAGGAACATCTAGAAAATCAAAATTTTAATTGGTTTTACATAATGTTTTTGGGTTTTTTAAAATGTTTTTGTTTGTTGTTTTTTTTTTAATTGAATATGCTCTCCCCAAGAATAGCAGTTCATTATGCTTTAATCTTGTTTTATCATACAAGACTTGTAGACTGCTCTGCAAGTGAAAATTAGATGGCCAATAGGCAAATAATTGCACTAATCTTTCATTCTGGCCAGACTCTGCCTGTTTGATTTCTAAATAATTCTTGCATAATTTTGGAGTAGGCTTGTAACATTCATAAAAGATGGTAATACATCATAAAGAGATTATTGCTACCCATTTTGCATCCTTGGTTATTTCTTACAGTTGTACAGAGGCTGTCAAAGCTATTCATTGACACCTCTTCTTTGTTCTACTACACAGCCATTCAAGTAATAGTAAACTTCTGCGTTTTAGAGAATATGGCTTCCTGTATTGCAAGAAATAGGACCACAGACATTTTAATATCACTGATTTTGGAGTTATTACAGAAACTGTTGCCAATATTTATGGTAGTTCTCCACAAGTATGGATGAAGAACAATTTTTTAGGGTGTATGTTTGACTTACCATAACCAGGAAAAAAGAATTTGAAAATAAAAAATAATGCTGAGTAATGTACTAAGTCTACGACACATAATAGACATGGTCTTGTGCCAGTCTTGCTCATAATCCTTACCTGGTGGTTTCAGTTCCAGTTTGATTTCTGCAAGAGAACATTAGATTTATTTTAGAACTACTTGTTTTTCCAGAATCACATTTCAAACTCACAAATTTGCAGATGGTTATGATAAGAATTTTTTGTTTAGTAAATTCACCAACCTTTGGTTACTAGATAGAGCTCTGCAGTACTTCTTGCTTCTCCTCTTGGTTCAAGACGAGCAATTACAGAATATACACCTGGAACACCCAAGAATGTTGATATTAATACGCCTTCATTTTTAAGAAAACAGATAACCAGATAAATGACTGAGACCAGGACAAATATCCCATGCATTTTTACCTTCGTCTTCTGCAGTAACATTGTGGATTGTCATATAATGACAACGACCTTCACTTCTGAAGCTGTACTTGGGACTCTCTCTCAGCTCAGTGGGACCTTTATACCATGTCACGACTGCATCATCAAAAGACACCTCACACTCAAACGTTGCTGACTGGTGCTCACTCACTACAATGTTCTGTATACTCTTTGTGAACTGGATTGGTTCTGCTGTTTTTAGAAACAAAAAACAAACAAACATCTATTATTTCTCACCAATCCACTGATTTAATAACAATAACTATATTATAGTAAGAGTTAACAAAAATAGATCTTTGAAAAGTGGAGTAAGAGAAAGGAATTCCTGCTTTTATGAAGTTATCTATGTAAGAGTGAAGATTAGGAGACAAGAGAGTACAACTGTAACAAGATTATCATGCAGATATATTATACAAGAGAAACTTTAAAGGAAATTAAAGAATAATTAAGAAAAAGAAGAATCCCAAGGAAAATGTAAGAGTATCAGAGAAATAGATAATAAAAGTAAGCATGACTCAGATTGAGGGACATTATCAATGCTGATTTGTTCAAAAGTACTAATTTACACAAGAATGTCATGTGTCATTCAAAGAGAAAGAAGAATGAAATTTCTTGTTTAGTCCATTATGAGGTTTGGTAATATCTTGTTAAGAAATTAATTTTGTTTTCATTTGTTCTGTTAATGGAATATCCGGAAGCTGTTTATCACTACAGTAATAGAGATTCTATATCCATTTACAAACCTTCTATGGCCAGATCTGCCGTTGTTTCTAGATTGTCAAGTTTGCAGGTATACTGTCCCTGGTCTTCTGTTCTAACATCCTTGATGATGAGTTTGTGTACTTTGTCAGAGACTTGTGTTGAATATCTCCCTCCTATTTTAATGGGTCTCCCGTTTCTATACCACTGAGACTTGGCATTTGGAATAGAGAACTGACAAGACAACGTGCATGTCTTTCCTTCCTTGAAAGTAGTGTCATGAAGATGTCGTTCAACTGCAGGTTCTAGTAGTATGTTAAAACAGATGTTTTAACAGACATCAGAGAGTGGAATAATTAAAGTGTAAATTAATTCAAGCACATATTTCAAATGTACACTTACCAATCACAGTTAGCCTGGCACTGGCAATATGTGGTCCGCATACTATTCTGAAATTTCCCTGATCTTCAAGTTGGCAGTTCCTGATTCTCAGTATGTGGCGATCACCTTCAATTCTAATTTCATATTTGTCATTGGAGTCCAGTTTCTGAGTTCCCTTGTACCATGAAAGTTTAATTTCTGGGTAGTTAATTTTAATCTCACATTCAAAAGTAGCATCCTCATCTGTTAAAACCGTTTGATTTTCAATGTCTCTGATCAGAGTAATAGGCTGAAAAACATTATTTTTAATTAGTTTCAAGTTCCTTGTTATGGGCTTGAATATTTAATGAATCAGTCAAAAAATATGCTACCTCTGTCTGTGACAGTCGTTGTTGAATAAAAGCTACAAGTTCATCAAATTCTTGATCTTCTGTTCGAGCTTTTTCAGTGAGCTCAATTTCCTGTAAAGAGGCAGGATATACTCAAAGATTAAAGGATACTAAATGTCAAGCTGTCATGCTTATGCATCTTAGAATTAGTTCCTACATAATTTTTTCTGTTACTGTCCTGTAACTAGCATCTTAAAATTGCAGCCAAGTTGTGAAGACAGAACATACTTGGACAGAAGGTACATTGCTCCTTCTGGGGTTTGAGCACACAAGAAATTGAGAATTGTTGGTAAAAGATCTAAAGAGGGACTGGAAATTCCTGCACACAGAGGAACATCAGAGTGGAATCCAAGTCTGTTCAAAAGAGCTGTGTTACTCTTAAAGCCAATGCTGCAGTCACATTGTATCTTACCAATCTATGGCTTTCTTCTGCTTGGGTTTGCTTTAGTAACTCAAAGGCTTGTAGGAGGCCACGGAAATCTGTAATTCCATACATGCGAGCATATTTCTCATATTCTTTGGGATCTACGTTTTTGAGGAGTTCTAAAATATCAATGGGTTGCTCTTCCTCTTCTTCCTTCCTTTTTGTTGGAGTGCTATTTAAATCAATGACATAAAATAAATATACAATGCTTCATCCATGGAAAGCTGTTCACTGAAAAAATTAATCACCTTAGAGCTGTGCATTACAATCCCTTATTTTAATCTAGTCATGTGCTTCTATTTTTTAGTACAATTATGCATATTTGAGAAATACTTGTTCTGAGATAGAGAATAAAAAAAATGTTTCTTCTGTGTTAATGGCAAATGTATCTATAAAAACTCTCCATATACCTTTTTAGTTTTGCCCTGAGATCCCCTTCAACAACTTCTTTCTGTCTTTCTTCAACTTGCAGGTTTACACTCCTCTCAATTTCACCATGTTTGTTAAAAGCTACGCATTTGTACATGCCAGAATCAGTTTTAATTGTGTCCTTTATTTCCAGTTTGGCTTCATCTCCTCTCTGCTGGATTATAATGCGACCTCCCTGGTTGAGTTGCCTCCATTTTCCCTTCAACCATTTAACATTAGGAATTGGATCTCCTCCAACTTTTGCAATAAATGTTGCAGCAGTCTCTGCAGAAAGATGCAAATGAGGAAGCTAAGTCTTTCCAGTTGTCTATGACAGTGGGACATGATCTCAAACAAAAGGTATAGGAAGACAGAAGACAATGTACTTTATTGAAAAGAGTTCTTACTTTCCATGACTTTGATACTCTGAGGCTCTGACACAAAATAAAGTTTTCCTTCTAGTTCTGCTTTCTTAGCTACCGGTGCAGCTGCTGGTTTTTCTAAAAACAGAGTCAAACAATTTAAAAAGATGGTTAAATGTAAAATTTTGTGTTCACGAGTGATGGTGTTTTCAAACAGATTTAATATATATATATATTTTTTATATATATATATATATATATATGTATTTTTTTAAAAAGAATTAATTACAGAAGTAATTAATTGAACATTGGAACAAAATATTACATGAAAGATAAAAGAAGAAAATACTTCCATATTGTTTTAATGAATTTGTATGTTACTATCCAACTGAAACTGAACACTGTGGGTTGTATTATGCTTTTATTTAACTTCAGTTAGCTGATTTATATTCTGCATGGATTCATATTCAAAGACAGATATGCAAATAAGCTTCATTTCCTCAAATTTCTGGAAATGTCACTCACAGAGTTACTTGTTTGTTTTTTTTAATAATTAATCTGTTAGTTATCAATTTGCTTTTCTTCTGTGGAGTTCTTAGCCTTGTGGCTCCCATGTAGTGAAAGGAATACTATTTCTACATATCACTTATGTCTTTTATGCAATAGTAAGGCAAGACCTACACGGAAGAATTTGTGCTCAGACAACAGTTACTTTCATCTTAGAATGTCAAAATGCATTAGAGTTGTAACAGTTCTGAAGCAATAAGCCTCTAAGGCCACACCGTGGATGAAATTACTTTTATATTTTCCTTTAATAAGCAGTACTGTTCCCATCCTTTCCATAAAATATGCATGTTCAACAAATTTCCCTGCCTATGGTAGGGGGTTTGAACTAGATGATCTTTGAGGTCCCTTCCAACCTTACCATTCTAATTTCATTTAGCTTTTTGATAAGTCTTTTTGATAAAAATATACTATTGGTTTGACACTCATCTCCCACTGTTTATATATAAATTAGTATTAAATATGCTGCCTTCCCAGATTGCACAATTTTGTAATGAACTAAAAGATGTGAACTGGATGTGTTCAAGGCCAGATTGGATGAGGCCTTGAGTAACCTGTACTAGTGGGAGGTGTCCCTGCCTATGGCAGGGGATTGGAACTAGATGATCCTTGAGGTCCCTTCCAACCTTACCACTCTATGATTCTATGATTCTATGATACTGTTTATTATTAGATTATTAATATTTGTATTCCATTATAAACAAAGTTGGATGGAGTTTTGGTTTAAATTTCAATCATATGTGTTGATTTTCTCCATGTTATTATACCTTTAACTGTCACTTTTGATTTAGAAGTATCAGTGCCAGCTGCATTTGAAGCTTTGCATACATATTCTCCAGAATCTGATTTGGTAACTGCAGTAAGTTCCAGAAGAGCTACTCCATTATTAAAGCTGAAGCTGCATCTGTCTGAAGTTCTTATTTCTCTCCCTGCCTTCAGCCACTGAATCCGTATTGGTTGTGATCCTTGAACATGGCAGCTGAGCTGTACAATATCACCTTCCTCCGCTGCTGCTGGATGAAGAGGCTGGTCAAAAAATGGAGGCTTTTTGGGTTCTGGAATAGGAAAAAGCTTGAGTGAATACTCAAGAAAGGAAAGTATGAGTAAGAATGCAAGGGAAAAAGAGATACATAAAAAAACAATGGCAAAGAATGAAGGGGAACAAACAGAAGTCTGAGAATATAAATCATAGTTATGGGAAATGGAAGAAATATCTAGAGTATGCAAACATGGAAGAAATAGTTTTCTCCATGAAGTAAGAATATTTATATGTAATAAGAATTAAAACACTGCTACTAGGCTACAAAACTATATAAGCATTTAAAAGAAACAAACATGCAACCTCCTGCAAGACTATTATACTGCTACAATGCATTGCCAAAACTGCCTGAGTTTAAATGTAATTAGGCAGAGAAATTGTTATTCCATGAAAAGAGAATTACTAAAAATTGATCAGAAATTCGACATAAAGATTTCACTGTTCATTTTAGATCATAGCAAATACTGAAAAAGTAAAGAAGCTCCCCATCTGATGAATGTTGTTTTATTTTACTCAGAAAATTGAAATAATTTCTTTCTTCTATTGCTTAACTCAGTTTTAATTTTTCCATCTCAGTACAAATTACTGCTGATAAGTATAACCGGTTCATATGATAGAAGCTGGATATGTGCAGCTAGCATACAATAGAGAAAAATAAGAAGCAAAGAAAACTAAAACTTCAACTAACCTCTGATAACAACTGAAGATGTACACAAGACACTTCCTGCTTCATTGGACACTTTACAGGTATATAAACCAGCATCTGATTGCTCTGCACTCTTTATGTGCAAAAGTAAGGTATTGTTTTTGAAAGATATCTCACAATGAGGGCTTGAATGAACTTCCTGATTGTTTTTATACCAAACAACAGTCAAAGGTTGTGAGCCAGAGACACGGCCCTCAAGTTTAAGTTCATTTCCTTCTGTTTCTTCTACTGCTTCAGACAGTTTCTTAGTAAAAGTAGGTGGATTTTTTCGTTCTGTTAAAAAAGAGGAAGAACACCCATATTGTTATGATTCTATGAATCAAACCTGAAATGAAAAATCTGAACACTGAAGAAATATTTCCTCTCATTTAAAGAGGAATGGGTTCTGTAAAATAAAAGTATGACAAGATAAATAGGTGTCTTTCTTCTATTGTCATAGTTGATTTTCATGTAATGATTTCTTTTCCTAATTTGTTGTAGTTGTTGAGTCCTCAAGAAAGAAATAGGCCAAAGAAAATATTACCTAATTTCTCTTCCCATCACTCTTCCTAATTCCCTTAAGAGGCCTGAGAGTATCTCCAGATAGGTACTGTCAAACTATACCTGAAAGGTTTTTCCTCTAACTTATAGCAATAAGGTTAACTTCCTTTATAATTAAAGAAAGTTAAATGTACACACAATGTTTTCTATTCAATACCTTTAACAGTCAGTTGGGCTGTGCAAGATTCCTTTCCAACTTCATTGCTAGCATAGCATGTATACTTTCCAGAGTCTTCCCTGTCAGCTTTCAAGATGGTCAAGTGGGCTGTGTTGTCTACAAAACTGATCTGATAGTTTCTTCCTGTTCTAATCTCTTGGTTATCTTTTGCCCAAGTGACTTTAATAGGCTGTGTTCCAGAAATGTGACACTCAAATTCAGCACTTTCTCCAATAACACCATCCACATGTGTGATTGGGGTGTCAAAGAACGGAGGAGTCTTCCCTTCTGAAGAATGAAAGATATAAAAAAGCATTACTTTAAAATCTCAATTTGCTTTAAATATCTGCAATATAAAGATTATTTGTACAATATTGAGTCCATATGCAAAGCAAAAGAAAGCAAAAGTAAGAGTTAAGATATCTCCACTAAATATTTCATATCCCACCAACCTGTAAGGACAAGCCTGCCACTAGAAGAAGCAGTCCCAATTGCATTGGTAGCTGTGCAGGTATATTGCCCAATGAGGTTCCTATCTGTCTTCAAAATCTGGAGAGTTGCTACATTTTCTATGAAGGATGTGTGGACATTGTAGTCCTCTTTTATGGGTACACCATCTTTAAACCAAGATACTTCAAGAGGTTCTGAACCAGCAATGCCGCAATCAAATGTAACCGGTAAACCAACAGTTTCATGAACATCTCTTAGTTTTCGTATAAAAGAAGGAGGAAGTTTACGTTCTGTAAGAAAACAGGGATTGTTCAGAAGACATACACCTAGTGCTGTGGTCACAAATCACTGCCTAACACACTGCAGAGTATGCCAGATTTTTATTGTGACTTCTGAGTAAAAATATTATTCAACATCTCTTTTATTTGGAACCTAATGTGACAAGAGCACTACGCACATGATTGTAGAAGAATGCATAATCATTTTGCCCTCACCCAGTAAGCCAGTTACACCCAGTAAGCCAGTTACACCCAGTGACACCCAGTGTTTAACTCTCAGAAATGCTAAATTTGGAGACAATCCAAGCAATATCCTTAATGGGGAAGGAGGATGCAGAAGCTTGTATCCATACAAAGAGCTGTGGTCAGTAAGAGTTGCATTTTCATTAGTAGGTAGGTCTTTATTAGTAGAAAACAGTGTCATAGGATATCTTACACATAAAGAAATAGTAATGTGTTTCACAAGGAAAAGGTGCTCTTTGTTGCTGGAAAGACCAGCAAGGAGGACTATAAACATATCCAGACAACTTGCAGCTGAGCCATCAAAAACATATACATCCTACCAACTGTGGTTTAGTTTTCTGTGCTTGGTAAGTAGGACATCTGCTTAGATAATATAATATCCATTTAGGTAACACAGGCCTGTGATAGACTCAAAGACACCTTACTGAACATGCTTGGCATTTTCTCACTGATGTGGGAAGTATCAAAGACCAGTGGGAAACCATGCTTGTGAAAAAAAATCCCTGATATACAGGTGAAAGCAATAGGTTCAAAACCTCTTTGCTGTCTAGCAAGAACAGAGTTCTGCAAGTCCCTGCATGTCTCTACCTGGGTGCAGCTTCAGACATCCTCCAGGATTTATATGTTAATTAAAATAAATTTACACTTTGCACTTTATCTGAGGTTTTATGGTTGTTGCTTCCTGTGCCAGCTCAAACATTTGTTTTACAAAATAGCAAAACATACGTAAGAAAAATAATCAGTTTTCTGATTTTTTAAAATTAAGTATTCACCTTGAACTGTCAGTAAAGATGATGAAACAGCCTCCCCAACAGCGTTTTCTACTTTGCAGATGTACTGCCCACTGTCACTACTGTCTACTTGGCTGAAAACCAGAGTGGCAACTTGGTTCTTAAAGTGCATTTTCATAGTAGCAGTTCCTCTCAGCTTTGTATCACCTTTGTACCATGATACAATCATTTCTGGTGTTCCAGCAACCTGGCACTGTAAGGATGCAGAATCCCCAACAGTCACCTGCACTGGCTCCATGAGTTTAATGAAGTAAGGTGGTTCTGAAGAATAAACACAAACCATTAGTATGAAAAGATACTGCACAGTGACCATTAGCAGTTCAAGTAACGTTTGATAAAAAGATAGTGGCTAGACACACCTAATATTGTGATTGTGCCATGGCAATTATCTTGCCCAGAATCATTTGCAATATGACAAGAATATTTCCCCTGATCTTCTAGTTTGCTACTAGGAATTTCCAGTATGGCAGATGTTTCTGTAGTGGTGATGCTGCACTTTTCAGATTGCTTTATTTGTATTCCATTTTTCTTCCATGTCACTGAAATTGGTGGGGTACCCATGTATGTGCATTCCAAGATTAAATTTTTCCCTTTTTCTATGCTTAAATCATTCACCTTCTTCACAAATTTGGCTGGTTCTGTAATGAACAACAGGGAGAACGCAAATTAAATAAAGACAAGTGATTATTTTTAGAAGCATAAGAAACATAAGAGAAGTAGTCTGGACAAACCTTTGACAAAAAGATGTGTTGTGCAAGAAACCTTTCCTGCCTCATTGGAGACCTGGCAGGTATAGTCTCCACTCTGAATAGGATGTACATCAAACAGCTCTAGCTCCGCAATTGAATCCTGCAAGGTGATATTGCATCTCTCTCCTGGTACCAGTTCAACACTACCTCTAAACCATTTAACTTCCAATGGAGATGAGCCTTTTATGATACTTGTAAAGGTTATATTTTCCCCAGACAAAACATTCAGAGGTTCAGGTTTCTTCACAAAAGATGGTGGTTCTAGGCATGCAAATAAAACAGAGAAAAGATACGTCTGAACTTTTGATGAAGAGAGAGTAGTAATCAGAAATACGCAACAAGGGAAGGACTGAAGTCTTTTTGAAAACTAATTTGTGCCCTCTGGTTACATCATGGTACTGACCTCTAACACTCAAAAAGGCGCTGCATTCATCGGTCCCAGCTACATTGGTAGCTGTGCACAGATAAGTTCCCATATCAGATTCCTGAACATTATTCACTTTCAGAGAACAGGTATTGTCTGTAAGAGTAGCCTGATACTTCTCTCCACTGGTAATCTCCTGTCCATCATGAAACCAGGAAACCTGAATAGGCGGTGACCCATAAACTTTGCACTCCAGTACAGCAGAAGAACCCAGCTGACCATACGTTTCTTTCAGTTTTCTTGTGAAAGAAGGAGGAATAATACGATCTACATTTGTTGAAAGAAAAAGTAATAAAAATTGTCATATGGGAGCTTAAAATGAACAAGGTTCCCCGTGCATAGTAAAATAAGTTAACTTTCTTTTGATATGTCTTCTGCTCCTACACATCTGAGTCACTGGAAAGTAGACTGTTGGTGGTGAAGGATATGCTGGAGTTTTCATTCACAATTCTTGAGGGATATATTTTATTTTTTGCATACACAACAATATTGTACCAGCTGTCCAAGAAGACAGGTAGATTAAGGTGAACAAATCAAGTCCTTTCAACAACTCCTGCCACTCCAAAGTTAGACAAGCATCTATTCTTAATGCCTCTGAAAGCGGCACGACAAATGCTCTTAAGGTTATACAAGCAACGAGTCTCTCAGGCCATGAGAAACAAGAACTATAGGATCACATTTGAGTCAAAAAGAGTAGTCAACTAACCTGAAACATGCACTGAAGCAGTGCAGCTGCTTTTACCAACACTGTTTTTCACCTCAAAAGTATATTCTCCACTATCTTCTAGTCCTGTGTTGAGGATCTTAAGACCAGATACTTTGTTGAAGAAACTGATTTTATATTTATGGTCAGTGGACAATTCATTCCCATCCTTAAACCACCTAGCAGTAAGCTCTGGTGTGCCATCTACTGTGCATTCCAAAGTGCAAGAGTCTCCAGCTGTAACTTTGACTGGGCCTGGCTTCTCTACAATGACTGCAGGTTCTGCAATGAGATGCAAGTCATAAAAGTTTTAAAACCAAAAAAGAGCGATAGTTACTAGTATCACAAAAGTTGAAAGTTTAAAGCATCATAAAACACTCTGGTTTTTGAGTTTTTTTAAGCCATGTTACCAACCTAGAACTGTCAGCGTGGCAAAGCATTCCTGAACTCCAGCATCATTTTTTATCTGACAGATGTATTTGCCAGCATTGGCTGGTTCTGCATTTCCAATCCACATGGTTGCAATGTTTTCTGAATAGGAGATCTGAAGATTATCACTTTCTCTAATGATCTCCCCTTTGTCTTTTAACCACTGAACAGAAATGGGCTCTGATCCTTCTACTGCAGCCTGCAGTTCAATTGACTCCCCAGCTACAACAGTGAGATCGCTCAGCTTCTTCACGAAGGTTGGTGGTGCTATTTAAGAGAAGATATTTAACAGTAAAAAAAAAAACACTCCAGGAGTGGAAACGTAGGAGGAGAACGAGAGGAACAATGATATGTCAAGAAGGTGCCAATCTTTATACAAACCTCGTAATGTTACAGAGCCAGTACAGGAGTCACTTCCCACATCGTTTACAGCTTTACAGTGATATTCACCGACATCTGCAGTATCCACACTGAGAATGTGAATACTAGCTATGTAGTTCTCAGACATAACCTTATATTTCTTGCTGCTCCGAATTTCTCGTTTGTCTTTATACCATGAAATATGGAAGGGAGGAGTGCCCTGAAGCTCGCATTCCAAATGAATATCAGAGCCTTTCAAAGTTTGGACTGGATGGGGCTTCTTTGTAAAAATGGGGGGTGCTGTTAAAAAAAAAAAAAAGGGGAGGGGGGGAAGGAGGGGTTAAAATTTATTTGAGCAAAGGAGATTAAAGAGGATTATTCAAGTGATGCTGAACAACAAAGAAAACCCATAAATGAGAAAGATCTTCCACAGCACATTAAACAGGGAAGAGATTTGCCATCTTTCTAGACAGGTTTTGGCCACTCTAACTAAAAAAAGCGGTATTTAACAGCTTTTCTACAAAGCACAGCTCATACAGATAGAAAGATAAGGAAGGAACTGGGATTCTAACCTTTCACTTTCAGTGAGGTAGTGGTGCTTGCACTACCCGCCGGATTCTGAGCTTCACAAGTGTAATCACTGCTGTCTTCAACACTGAGGTTGTGCATTTCAATGACTGCCACTGAATCCACAAAGGACATGCTGTATTTTTCACTGGGATGGATCTGAGTTTCACCTTTGTACCAGGTGACTTTGATTTCTGGAGATCCACCTATTTTGCATTCATACTTAGTGGAATCATGCTGTTTCACAAGTCTTGAGGAGTCTAGTTTCTTAATAAACCTTGGTGGTTCTGGAAAGTCAAAAAGTGGAGATGATGTTTTACACAGTGTTGATTCTTTGGATAAACAGAAAAATATGTAACAACAAATGTAAAGTTTGGGGACTTATGAAAAGATTCTGATTTTTCATTTGTTATAATTTGGTGGGTTTTTTTTTTTTAAGATTATTTCAAGCTGGTACGAACTCTAGATTAAGAAGCAAACAAGTTCTCTGTCTGCATTTCAATTAATTTCTCCTGATTTTATCATCCTACTCTACTTCTACATAATAAGTACAGATCTATTGACATGTGTGTTTTTCTTTAAATAATGTCCTCTTGAAATACATCAGTAATCAAAATGCCCGATGCAAAATGCAAGAATCCAAACCATTCAGTTAAGAAATATCATTAAGAGCATTGATGCTGAGCATTATAGCAACTGCTTTACATCTTAATAGGTCATTAATGGTTGATATAGTCAATGACTTTATCTGCATTATACCCCTTCACACATTTATTGCAAAGACAAAAAAAGAAAAAAAAAAAGAGAGAAAGGAAGAAGCTGCATATCAAGAATAAAAATCAAGAGGCTTAAGTAGCAAATGAAAGAGGTTCAAAATAATCATGCTGGGAAGAACTATGAGATGACCGGTGTTACATAAATTGATGTTAAAGATCCTGTGACTAGAAGTAAACTGAATGTTTATGTTCTGTAAAGAGAGAAAGGAGAAGACATTTGACACTTTTCATCAAAAGTATCATATGGTTGATTCAGAATCACAAGACTGAATGCTCATAAATTGAAGATATAACTAGCAAAACTGAGAGGCAGTAATGTGGACACAACAAAGAAATGTCTCTGCAGCACAGGATGAAGTGTTTTTTTGTGCATCTGTCTGTAAAGCGTAGGAAGAACATCTATTTTATTGTGGGTTATTTCAGCCTGTGGGATATTTGCAGAACATCCTGTGTTGCTAATAACAAAACTTCCTTGGAGTTTCTAAAAATAGAAGTGATGGCTTTTTAACAGAAGGACTCTTGGAACCTTAGGAATTTGCTATCAGACCTAACTTTGATGAAGAGTTGATTGTTTATCTGCTACTAATGGTCACTGAGTAGCCGCGCTCTAATTCCATTCCTTTCCAAAAATGAAGATATACAAGTTATGTTATACTTAGAAGGTAAAGCAGATTCTAGAACCTAAAGCAACTGATAAAACTAAGATTGGTAACACCACATGTTAAAGTGCAGAAGTTAATAAAATACTTCAAGATCAATTGAACAAGAGAATTTAATTTTACAAACAGAAGGTTGTGTGTTATAGAAGTGAGAGCCTCCGCTCAACCTAAATGTATGCAAAACAATGCACACAAGGTGTTGCTCTTCCAAGTTCTAGAAAATTCTGGTTGATAAACAGTGAGTTTACAGCCCTGGGAAATCTGTACAAATTATAAATGAATTAAGAGAGTGACAATGTAAGTTCAGGATCAAAAAAAGAAAATTATAATCATGGGGTGGGGAGGAGTCAGAGTTTTATGAATAAAGAGTTGAAGAGTAAGGAAATAAACACAGTCAGTCAGACTGATGTTAGGAATGGTAATTTCAGTCAAGTAAACCTATTAGTAATGTTATAAATAATAAACAGATTCGTGATTATGGTGGAAACAACCTTCAAATCTTTTTAAAAGGTCAGATCAGATTTCTTGCTACAGTATTTCACCACATTTTTAAGTCAAGCTATATAATAATAGCATCCCTGCTTGCTACTGAATCCACAGGTAATTTAGTCTGCCACATTCTATCCACTTTCACCAAGAAAAATCCTTATGGAGAGAATACAGTAGATAGAGAGATACATATATAGACAGTTTCACAAGCAATTATTACAAAATCTTGCTAGTGGTAGTTCAACTTCTGTGTAAATTGTCTTAGAGAGTAAAAGTCATAGTATTCACTCTTGAAATGTTTTTATTTTTCTCCCCTCAAATTCATATCAAGTTGATGTAGTGTATTTTACACTCATTCTTTTATAAAGTCACTAAGAATGTGATATCCAGAACAGCTATAAATAAATCCAATGTTCCCACCTACACTGAGGAAATGACGTTAATAGCCAAGTGTCACTTCCATCAAGGACACTTCAATGTGGTCATAAATTTAGATAATTGAAATGCATCAGATGCACATACTATGTGGAGAATTGAAGCATTAGCGGAATGGATACTTATCCCCAAATTCTTATATACTTACGCTCTCAAATTCTCTGATTTTGAGCAGAGTTTTCAACATTTTCAGTCTGTGAAAGAGTAAAACTCTTGGCACATCTGGTAAAAATAAGTTTAAGCCTATAAGAGAACTGACTTTCTCTCAGTTACCTTTCCCTCGCCTAGGCAACTTAATGGATGTTGCTGCTGAAGAAAGACTTTAAGGACAGATTTTGCTGACCAACAGGGACACTTATAAAGGTGCAATGAGGTAGTAAATCAGAGTTCACATTTCAGTGGAAGACAAATCATGCACTACACCAGAGCAGAAGAAAGATGAATAAGTTTTTAAGTAATACAATAATATTTAAATGAAATAAGACATCTCTGTGTAGCCTCATGTAAAGATTGTTAGTTTCATACGTATCTGCCTTCAAGGCTTTGTTTTCCAAGTGTCTGTCTTGCAAAGAAAAGCCTCATGAACACTACATCTCACAGCAATACCTTGTACTGCCAGCTGGGCTGTGCACGCATCCTTTCCAACACTGTTGGTAGCAGTGCATGTGTAGAGTCCAGCATCTCCTTTACCAACTTTTAGGACTATCAAGCTGGCTGTATTTTCCACCAGTGTCATCTTGTAGTTGCCACCTGGGCGAATCTCTCTGTTGTCTCTGGTCCAAGTAATCCTCATGGGAGCAGAACCAGTCAAGTGGCACTTAAAAGTTGCGCTTTCCCCTTGTGCCACATCAATAGATACTGGTTTGATGTCAAAGAAAGGAGGTTGTAGATGTTCTGAAAAGAGGAATGCATGGCAAAGTTCACCACCAAGCCCTCCTCACCACATGCTTCACCATTCCATGCCCATAATCCCTAGGTACCATACAATGGGTAGAGTGGAAAAAAAGAAAAAGGTCGAAGAAATAAAAGAACAAAGACATATAAAAAAGATCTGTGTTACAGTGTGAGCAACAAACCTGTGAGGAGAAGTTTGGCACTGGAAGATGCAGTTCCCAGAGCATTTTGGGCTGAGCAAGTATATTTGCCACAGTAATCCATACTAGTTTGCAAGATCTGAAGAGTCGCAACATTGTTCAAGAAGGTTGATTGCATGTTATCACTGTCTCTCAAAAGAATCCCATCCTTGTACCAAGACACTTGGATAGGCTCTGAGCCATTTATACGGCAATCAAATGTCACTGGGGCACCAACCACCTCCTGAATATCTTTCAGTTTTCTGGTGAATGTAGGGGCAAGTTGACGTTCTGCAAAACAATAATAATCACCACTATGAGCAGGAAGGAATCCTGTCAATCTAGAATTAACTGAAATTAAAAAGAAGCCCTTTCTGTAGACAGCAAAAAGTTCCTACAAACTACCCCAGAAAAGAGTGGCCCTTGGCCCATCACCTTTAACAACAAGCAAAGCTGTGGTGGTGGCAAAGCCAACGCTGTTTTCTGCTTTGCAGGTATACTCTCCAATATCAGTATCCTCTATGGTGGAGAATGCCAGTGTTGCTACATTATTCTTGAAGTGCATTTTGTAAGCCTGTGTAGATCTGAGCTTGGTGTCATCCTTGTACCAGGCCACCTTGATTTCTGGTGCGCCACCAATCTGACATTTTAAGATCAAGGGCTCGCCAGTCTTCACCTCTACACGGTCCAGATGTGTGACAAAATAGGGTGGTTCTAGGGAAGGAGAGATCATGGTGAGCAGATGCAGAGCATCACTGGAGTGCCTTAGGGGGACCAGGGGTGATGCATACCTAAGATGGATACAAGGCTGTGGCAAACATCGCCACCTGCCTCGTTTGCCACCTCACAGGTGTATTCTCCTTCATCGCTCTTGGTGCTATTGAAGATTTCAAGAATGCCAGATTTTTCAGTAGCTGTTACACTACAGTGTGGAGACTGAGCAATGGGCACACCATTTCTTTTCCAGGTGACAGAAATGGGAGGAGTGCCTGTGTAGATGCTTTCCAGCACAATGGACTTCCCCTGCTCCACACTGAAATCACTTAATTTCTTCACAAAGACTGCAGGCTCTGCGGGGAGGCATAGATCAGTAGTTAGAGGGACAGATATGTCAGTGCTGCAGGCAGAAGTGCGATACCTTGTACACATACACACAAAAACACACCTTTGACAAAGAGCTGAGTTGTGCACGAGGCACTGCCAGCATCATTTGTGACTACACAGGCATAGTCACCACCTTGGTCTGGCTCCACGTTGTGCAACTGCAGCTGTGACACAGACTCATCCAGAGAGATGGAACAGTTGCTGTCTGGCATCAGCTCTCTGATGCCTCGGAACCATGTCACTTTGAAGGGAGTAGTGCCCTTGATGTAGCTGGTGAATGTCACACTTGACCCAGGCAAAACTTCCTGGGGATCAGGTGTCTTCACAAAAGAAGGTGGTTCTAAAGATCGTGCAAATATGTGAAGAGGAAGAAAGATGTTAATAGAAGAGTCTCTAAGGTAGGAAAACTGAAGCAAATTAGAGTAAAAAAAAAAAAAGAAAAAGAAAAATATTGAGAAAAAACAAACCCAAACAAACCCAATCAAGGAGAGGAAACAATGGGAAACCAGAGGACAGGAAAAGAAGAGAGAAGAACAGTTTTGTTGAAGAGGTTGCAGTATCCTTCCACTGACCTTGTACAGTCAAGAAGGCGCTGCATTCATCAGATCCAGCCATATTGGTTGCCACACAGGTATATGGCCCTGTATCTGTGACATCCAGGGCATTCAGCTTCAAAGCACAAACATTATCCAAGAATGAGATTTCATACTTTTCTCCACTAACAATCTCATTCCCATCCTGAAGCCAGGTCACAGACATGGGGGGTGTGCCAGACACTTTGCATTCCAGAAACACCGAGGATCCCAGTACCCCTTTTGTTTCCTTTAGTTTTCTTGAGAATGAAGGAGGAACAAGACGATCTATGTAGGACAGGGCAGAAGAATGGTAAAAATATTGCTGGGGTTTTTTTTCAGGTAAAAATTAAAAAATAATAATTAAAAATGCTTCCTTTAAATACAATCACGAACAGCAAAGACATAGAGCTGACCTGTAACATCAACTGAAGAAGTGCAGCTGCTGTCTCCCACCTCATTGTGCACTTCAAAAGTGTATAAGCCCCTGTCTCCCCTGTCTGCAGAAAAGACTTTCAAAGTAGAAATATTGTTGAAAAAGGTAATTTGGTATTTGCGGTCACTCCTTAGTTCTCTGCCGTCTTTGTACCATTTGGCAATAAGTTGAGGTGTTCCTCCTACTTTGCACTCCAAGGTAAACGGATTGCCAGCCATTACTGTGATTGGTTCAGTCTTCTCTAAGATGACTGCTGGTTCTGAAACAGCAAGGGAGGGGTCAGTGTGTCACTGGGAAGTCTACCCACAAACCAGTGAGCACAGGATAAAAGCAGGAAACAAGAACTAGTAGAGGCAATTGTACAAAGCATAAGATATAGGACCTGTGAAGCAGGCTATACCCACCTAGGACTTGTAAAAATGCAGAGCACTCCCTCATGCCAGCATCATTTTTGACCTGGCAGATATACTTCCCAACATCAGCTCCCTCTGCACTGGCAATCTCAAGAGTTGCAATGTTGTCCATGAACCACATCTGGACATTTTCACTCTCTCTAATAACTTCGCCCTTGTCCTTGAGCCAGACAACAGAAATTGGTGGGGATCCTTCTACCACTGCCTGCAGAGCTGTTGGCTCTCCAATGAATATTGCAGTGTCACTCAGCTTCTTGGTGAAGCGTGGAGGTTCTGATGGCAAAAACAAGGGTGTACAGGAGGGTTATTCATGCTTGCTTGCTTGGAAGGGGGATGTACACAAGATAAAGAAAAGAGGGCAGCGATGCTGTTGATCCTCCATACAAACCTTTGAATTTCACTGTGCAAGTACAAGTGTCGCTTCCCACCTCATTCATAGCTTTGCATTGATATTCTCCAGTATCTTGAGATTCCAGAGAGAGAATATGAAGACTGGCAATGGAGTGCTTTGCTGTCACCTTGAACTTCTTGCTGCTTCTGACCTGCCTCCGGTCCTTGAACCAAGCCACCTCAAAGGGTGGAGTCCCTGCTATCTCACACTGGAGGATAACATCTGAGCCTTTAAGTGTGTCCACAGGGCTTGGCACTTTGCTAAAAACAGGCGGTTCTATAAAAAAGAATCACATGATACTACATGAGCCTACTTCCTTGGGTGTGGTTTTGAATAATAGAAGGAAGGAACATATTCAGGAAGGGGGCCCACACTTATTTTTGCAAAACCATATTTAGTTTGAAATACATAGCCTCACTTCTGAAAACATTAAGCTTCTGGTAGCTCCCAGGAAGTCATCCTAGCAGTCAAAGTCCAAAGAGTAAAAAAACTATGACACTTCTGCACCTGTTTGGAGTGAATGCTCAGTCCTCCTTCCCAAAAGCTTCTCTTTCCTCACTCCAGAACTACATTCCATCTTCCACTGCCTTTTACCAGTCATGAAAGCTATCATCAAAGAGGCTCAGCTTCACAGCCTACTCTTCGGTCTTAAATTTCATTCCTGCTACAATAACTGTATATAAAAAGGAGTCAGAGGGATGGTTACAGTCTTCCCAGCTCCTTCATCTAGTCCATACATCCCTTGTGATCTGACAAGCTTGATTTATTCAGCTTGTAACTGACTTAAATGTGGAGAGACAAGGGAATGGTCACACAGTGCTGAATATCTACTATTTCCTGTCTATCATCTGTTGCCTAAATACAACAGCATTTGAATGTAAAATCAGGTGGAAAGGTATGTCCCCAGCAGCCACCAGGGATTCTGGTGGTGTATGAAGATCTGTTGCTGACCTTTCACTGTGATTGAAGTGCTGCAGCTGGCTGTGCCAGCAGAGTTATGAGCTTCACATATGTAATCACCAGCATCTTCAGTGTTGACACCCAAGATGGTTAGCATCGCCATGGAGTCTACAAAGGACATGTGGAGCCTCTCATTTGCCTGGAGTGCCTGATCATTTTTGTACCACATGGTTCTGATCTCTGGTGTGCCGCTGATTTTACATTCAAGTTGAACTGTGTCTCCGTGCTTCACGAACCTTAAAGCTTCAGGCTTCTTGGTGAACTTGGGAGGTTCTGCAGAACAGAGTAAGTATGCAGAGTGTGACCACATACCTGTTTGCTGTGTGAAGTCTACATTGCTGAACAAGAGTTATGTAGCACAAAAGTATTGGGGCAAAACAAAGAGAGCATGCTACCACAGATGATTGTATCCTCAGTTTCCTTTGAAGGAAAGATGCAAGAGAGAGAAAGAAGGCAAAGACAAATAGAACTGTATTCTGCCAACTCCAGAGACTGCTGCCTCAGACAGCTGGAGTTCTTATAAAGACATGAAGAACAATTGCTCAATCCAAAGGAAATTTTGATGTTATCTTTGAGAGGTGAAAATCCCCAGGCAAGCATGAAAGATTTGTCACACCCTTCACCCTCAGGAGCAGCAGAAACACGGTAGGGATAGCTTCACTTGCTTATACATCTTTAACATGTGTTTTTACATGAAGAACTTAAAGGATTCATACTCTAAATTAAATCACCAATTCAGGACTCCAGCTGAAATCTCTGGCAAATTTGAAAGAAACACCAATGTTGGCCTAAAACCAGAAGTTAGTTGTACTGACTGTATCACTGTTTTCCATATAGTAATTGCTATGTGTAAATACCACTGTTACTGTAGTTTAAGTACTGATGTTCAAGCAAAAATCAGGGTGAATGCAACTTTCCATACAAACAGTTTCACAAGGAGACCTTTCCCTTTGGAGATTTTGTAGACACAGAAGGCTTTTACAGCCATGCAGCGTAATAGGAAGTCACTGCATGGTGTATTTCTGCTTTCTGAAAAGCTACTTTGTATGCATTTCCAAACTGAAAAGGGTGAAAGATGAGACGCGGTAACAAAGAGATCTCTTTACCCAAGAAAAAGAAAACACAGAAACAAAAGTGACTTAATCATAATACCTTTGACACTGAGTTGAGCTGAGCAAAAGTCTTTCCCAGCTTCATTACTAGCTTGGCAAGTATATTGACCAGAGTCTCCTTTACCCACTCTGAGCACTCGAAGGTGTGCTGTATTGTCTACAAAGGTAATATTGAAGTTTCCTCCAGTTCGAATCTCCCGACCATCTTTGGACCAGGTGATGTGAATTGGTTGTGCTCCACTAACATGGCATTCAAAGTCAGCACTTTCTCCAAAAGGCACATCAATAGATTCTGTTTTGGTGTCAAAGACAGGTGCTTGCTTGGGTTCTAGAAAAATAAGAGAACTGTGTGATACTTGAATCTCATGAAATAGCTAACTCAACACACAGGTACCATCACATGCATAAAACGGAAACAAGAAGCCTGTGATGCAGGCTAAAGTTAGTAAGGCTACACACCTGCCACTGTAAGCCTAGCACTTGAGGTGGCAGTGCCTACAGCATTGGTGGCTGTGCAGGAGTACTGCCCAGTGTGATTCATCTCAGTTCGCACCAGTTGGAGCACTGCAACATTATCTACAAAGGATGTGTGCACATTGTGGTCATCGCTTAGCAGCACACCATCTTTATGCCAAGTCACCGTAATAGGTTCTGAGCCATTGAGTCGACACATAAATTTAAGGGGTAAACCAACAGGGTGTTCGATGTCCTTTAGTTTTCTTGCAAATGAAGGAGGTCGTTTGCGCTCTAGAAGAAAGCAAATAAAGGATAAATATGCCCTGGGAAGCAATGGTTTTTATACTTTTGCAAGAGAAAAAGAACTTGTAGAAAACTGATATAAAATCGTCACCTTGAACAGTTAAGAGAGCTTTTGTAGATGCAGTTCCTACACTGTTTTCTGCCTTGCAGATATATTCTCCACTGTCATTAATAACCACTTTGTTGAAAATAAGTGTAGCGATGTTGTCTTTAAAGAACACTTTGTACTCTGGAGTAGACCTGAGTTTTGTATCACCTTTATACCAAGACACATTGATTTCTGGTGTCCCAGCAATGTGGCATTGCAATGTTGTATAATCTCCAACTGACACCTCAAGAGATTCCAAGTGTGTAACAAAATAGGGAGGTTCTAAAAAAGAGAAGCAGTTAGATAGGTTCATTATAGTGCCAGGCCTTGGAAAGCATACACTTGAAAGAACAGGCAAGAAAATGCAGCAAAGGAAGCACACACCTAGGGTAGATACTACAGCCTCACTAACATCTCTTCCTGCCTCATTTTCAACATGGCAAGTGTATTCTCCTGCATCTTCTTTGGTGCTGTCAAGTATTTCCAGGATGCAGGATTTCTCTGTAGTGGTGATGTTACACTTGTGAGATTGAGTGATGGTGTGGCCATTCTTCTTCCATGTCACAGAGATGGGCAGGCTACCTGTGTAAGTGCCCTCCAGGACGATAGTCTTACCAGGCTCCACACACTGATCACTCAGCTTCTTCAGGAAGACAGCTGGCTCTAATGAAGGATAAGAAGTCACAAATGTTGAGGACAACAGGAGAAATGTAGGGACGGAAACAAAATTTTATGGTAGGTAGAAAGACATAGTGTTTACAAACCTTTTACAGTAAGGTGTGTTGTACAGTTTGCCCTGCCAGCATCATTAGTCACTAGACAAGTGTACTCGCCGCTTTGGAGAGGAGTCACATCAAATAACTCAAGCTCTGCAGTGGAGTCCTCCAAGAAGATATTGCATTTGTCCCCTGGCACAAGCTCATTTGCCCCTCTAAACCAGTTGACCTTAAAAGGAGGGGTTCCTCTGATAACACATGTAAAAGTGATACTTGTGCCTGGCAAAACATCCAGAGGCTCTGGTGTCCTCTCAAAAGAAGGTGGTTCTAAATTCACAGAAGAAAAAGAGGGGTAAGACAGGTTGCTACAACCTAACCCTGGAACTTCCACACACCTACTGAAGATGAAGAACAATTCTTTTATTTTTCCAAACAAGAATGCTCTCTGAGTAAATTTATAAAAGACTATAGACAATTTCAAGAAAGGAGGAAAGAATAGCTCAGAGGGTTCCTGACCATCATTTACTGACCTTGTACGGTCACTACAGCACTACATTCATCTGAACCAGCTACGTTGGTAGCTTTGCAGGTGTAGGTTCCAGAATCGGAATCACTCAGTGAATTGACTTCTAAAATACATAGGTTGTCTGAAAAGGAGATTTGATGTTTTTCCCCACTGACTAACTTAAGTCCATTTTGAAACCAGGTAACAGAAATAGGAGGTGAACCCGACACTTTGCATTCCAGCAGTGCTGAGGAACCCAGGACACATGGGGTTTCCTTTAGTTTTCTTGTGAAAGAAGGAGGAATTATTCGATCTGCATAAAAAAACATAATCCATGATTAGAGACAAAAGAAGAGAAGGCATAGAAGAAAATAAAGAGCATACAATCAAACAGAAGGTTTTGTAAAAAATAGAAGACAAGCTACCCAACCAACCTAAAACATCAACTGATGCTGTGCAACTGCTTTTCCCCACGTCGTTCTGCACTGCAAAAGTGTACAATCCACCATCTTCCTTTTCTGCAGCCATAATTTTAAGTGTGGATACTTTATTGAGGAAAGTAATTCTGTACTTTTGTCCGCTGGTCAGTTCTTTGCCATCTTTGAACCACCCAGTGGAGAGCTCTGGTGTGCCTGCCACTTTGCACTCCAAAGTACAAGTGTCTCCTATAGTAACTCTCATTGGCTCTGCTTTCTCTACAATGACTGCAGGCTCTGGAAAGAGAGATGGGTAATGTGTATGGTGAAACCAGGATTTAATTAGTATTGGCTATAAGTATTACAGCACTATAAGATGGGGTTTACACATCTCATATTAAATAACTTTACCAGCTTTTTTCCCCCCCACCCTTTGTTCTACCCTGAACTGGAGATTTCAGATGTTTCTCAAAATGAGGTAAAAACAGTTTTAAACTCTTATGAGAGAAGTGCAACTCTCTGTCCCTCTCCAAGCAACAAATCCAGTCAATGGGATCCCATCACAGTGTAGAAGCCTATGGTTCCTTTCACTTGTATTCCTGCACAAGTAGAAATAAAGAACCTGACTTCTGCTTCTTTGGGACACAATGGGTCTCTATTTTGATTGTCTTGATCTCAGGGGTATAAGCAAAATATAGAGCTGACACTAAACAGCCAAGTTCCTAACTAAAAAAAACAAAAACAAAAACAAAACCCAAACTTTGTGAACTTGCACTTTGTACCAACCTAGAATAGTTAAGGTAGCCATGCACTCGCGACTTCCAGCATCATTTCTGATCTGGCAGATGTATTTTCCAGCATTGCTTGTCTCTGTGCATGCCAGCTGTAAAGTTGCAATATTTTCCATGAATGTGATCCTTGTGTTTTCATTTTCTCTAATAATTTCCTCTTTGTCTTTAAGCCACTGCACAGAAATTGGCTGGGAGCCCTCCACTCTTGCTTGGAACTCTACTGGTTCACCAACCACAACAGTCATGCTGTTTATTTTAGTCAAGAATTTTGGTGGTTCTGAAGAAGAAATTAGTTATAGTAAATACTTCACAATGACTGTGTAAAGCAATACAGTGCCACTGGAAGCAATCCAGAGGCATACATGCCAATACTATACCTTTCAGCTTCACAGTGCAGAAACAAGTGTCGCTTCCTACGTCGTTCTGTGCTTTGCACTGATATTCACCAACATCTGCAGCTTCAACGTTAAGAATGTGAACGCTTGTATGGTAGTTTTTGGCTGTAACCTTATACTTCTTACTACTGCGGATTTGCCTCCTGTCTTTGTACCAGGTAACATCAAATGGTGGTGTTCCTGAAATCTCACATTCCAGGCTCACCTCTGTTCCTTTGATTATGTCTACTGGAGAGGGCTTCCTGCTAAAGACAGGAGGTTCTAACAAGAGAAGAAAGGAATGTTTTTTTTAGAAAGGAGTCTGGAGTTATTTGACCAACAAAGAGTTTACTGGTACCAGTTTCTGCACAGTGAAACTGCTAAGAAAATCAACTGAATGAACAAAGACTTTCCTCATTTTCTGGGCACATAATGAAGCAATCTTGCAGGTAGGTAAGCATTTGGAGCTCTTAGCTCCTCTGTACAAAAAGTAAACAGAGGGGTGACCTGTGGCAGAGAGTGCAGAAATCATTTAGCTGACAGTAGTCTCAAATATGGGGTGTAAAATTGACACTGATCATCTTGGGTCTATTCTTTTTCTTCATATTTCAGTTCTTTGATATAACAGTTACCACTATGATCTGTATTGGATGTTGTCAGTCACAGAACTGGAGAACACCTAGCTCAGGACTCATCTACATTAAGAATAACATCTGCTGGAGGAGAGGGGTAAGAGGGCATCAAGAAACAAATGTGCCATGAAGAAAATGGCAGTCCTAAACTAAGAAATTAATTTCATGCTCCTGTAGATTTTCAAGGGGGAAAATCACCAAGGAAAAGTAGGATGTAGTCAAAGAACAAGAGGACAGCTAACCTTTCACTGTGACTTTGGTGCTACAGCTGGCCTTGCCGGCAGGGTTGTGAGCTTCACAGATGTAGTCACCACTCTCCTCAGTACTGAGATGATTCATTTCAAGCACGGCCACAGAGTCAATGAATGATGTCCGGAATTTTTCACTGGCAACAATTTCATGGTCATTTCTGAACCACACTACTTTCATCTCTGGAGATCCACTTACTTTGCACTCAAGTCGGGCTGAGTCACCTTGCTTGACTACTTTTGCCACCTCTAGCTTCTTAGTAAACTTGGGTGGTTCTAAAAAATCAGAAAAGGGAGGTCAGAAAGGTCTGAATGTATATCAAAAAGAGGAGAAAAAAGAGTCAAACAATTGTGGGTTGCAACCAGAGGGTGGGGAATTCACTTGGCAGTGTGTCAAAGATCACTGAGGTGGGCTTGGTAGAAAAGAAGGAAAAGATTAAAAGATTGCAACACAATAAGAAAGTGCACACCTGTTACCAACAATGTTGTAGTGCAAGAGTCACTGCCAACATCATTTGAAACATGGCAAGTGTAGTGTCCACTCCTAGAAGTATCCACTGAGTAGAGGGTTAAGAATCCAGCTGACCCTTCAGTCCCAATGAAACAAGTTGGACCAGATAGAAGTTCTAAGTCTTCTTTGAACCACTTTACTGTAAATGGTGGAGTTCCTTTTAGTGTGACCTTAAACTCCACTGTGGAATCTGGGATAACTTGCTGACTTTCAGGTTTTACTAAGAAGCTTGGTGGTTCTGCAGTTTTTAAGAAAAAGAAATATTCAGTTACATCAGAAATACGTAAGAATGAAGAACATTAGTGAGGTAAGCATGAAGACCAAGATTTTAGCGTTAATATTAAGATGTATAAGACCGATTAGTATAAGATTTAATGTACTTTCCCAGCAACCGCCACAAATAAGAAGTAGAAAAAGAGTTTCAAACCTTTCACAGTCAAGACAGCGCTGCAAGAGTCATTCCCGGCAACATTAGAGACACTGCATGTGTAATTTGCACTGTCTACCAGCTCTAGATTTGCAATCTCGAGTGACATAGTGTTCTCATGGCACAGGCTTCTATATTTTGCACTGTCAGTTATCTCTTTTCCATCCTTAAACCACTTTGCAGTAACGGGGAGTGACCCAGAGACTTTGCACTCCATTTGGATGGAAGATCCCAGAATGGTATCCTTTTTGGTGAGTTTTTTGATAAATGCAGGAGGAATTGCTTGATCTGCCCAACATAAAAAATGGCAAAACCACACAGTTACCTTCTTGCCTATCTTCCACAGAGGTTATTACTTTTCCATTCCCTCCCTGCTGGACTGGTGAATTTGCCAAATGACAATACAAACCTAGCACAGTCAGAACAGCTTCACAGGTGCTACTTCCGAAGTCATTTTCAACCTTAAAACTGTATGTACCACTATCCTCCTTTGATATATGTTCAATCCTGAAACTGGCGACATTGTTTTCAAAGCTCATTGTGTAGTATCTACTGGGCAGGAGCTGTTTGCCATCTTTGTACCATCTTATTCGGAGCTCTGGCGTCCCAGCCACAGTACACTCCAAAGTCACAGGATCTCTTTCAGTGACTTTAAGTGATTTAGCCTTCTCTATAATCTGTGCAGGTTCTGAGGTAGAAAGTGGATAGAAAACGGCAGTTAGCTATGTAGACGGGGAACTGACTTTCCAAGTACTTATCAAGGATGAACCTGAAGGGTCGTATTTTGTACACACCTTGTACAAAAAGCAAAGCAAAGCACTTCTCTGTGCCAGACTCATTCTTTGCCTGGCAGGTGTATCTCCCTCTGTGGCTGAGGTCAATATTGGTAAGTTCCAGTGTGGCCACACTGTTGTCAAAGGTAATGTGGTGGTGCTCATCATCTTCTAATATTTTCTCATCTTTTATCCATGACACAGATAAGGGTTGAGCGCCTCCTACAATGCACTGGAAGAATGCAGTACCTTTCAAAATGCTAGTGACATTCTCTATCTTCTTGACAAAGGATGGTGGTTCTGTGGTGTGAGATATTGTTTGTTGTTTAGAAGAGAAGTCATGGAAAGAGAAGAGGGGAAATAAAGGTCATATAAACTCATTTTAGTCACTAAAGTTTAGCCAGAGGATGTAAAGTTTGGGGCATGCTTCCTAGAGGACTGACCTTTCAAGCTGAGCCTTGTGCTGCAAGAACAGCTGCCACCTTCATTTGATATAATACACTGATATTCACCAACATCAGAGACATCACAGTTAGTCACATTCAGAGTAAATACTGATTCTTTAGAGGATATGGCATATTTCTTGCTGCTGAACATCTCCTTATTGTTCTTCAGCCACTTGACCTCAAATGGAGGAGTACCAGTCACTTCACACTCGAGTGTGGCCTCCAAACCCTTCACTACCTCAGTGGGGCTCAGCTCCCGAACAAATGTTGGAGGTTCTACAAAGAGGAATGAGGGGAAGGTAAACAGTACCCTTGTAAGGTTTCAAGGGGAGAATTCTCCCCTACCCCATCACCCCAGTTATGTGGCATAGGTAGATTATAACAAGATGTTCAAAACCAACCTTTCACTTTCAGCTCGATGCTGCAGCTCTCACTACCTGCATCATTGCGGGCTTCACAAACATAAATACCACTATCCAACACTGTAGCTTGAGCGACTTTCAAAGTGGCTAAACCATCTATGAAGGAGATGCTGTATTTAGCATAGTCAGTCACTTCATTCCCATCCAGGTACCATGTGACATGAATCTCTGGTGTGCCTACTACCCGGCACTCAAAGGCGGTGGATTGCCCTTCACGCAAAGCTACTACAGAAGTTGGTATCTGAATAAATCTGGGAGGCTCTAGAAGATAGACAGAAAAAAGTGAGACTTTATAATATCCACAGTGGTTTAATGAAATAAGATCTTCCTACCTCTTCCCCTCAAAACTGCACAGAAAAATCAGAAAGATGCTTGGGCCACACACCTTTTACGAACAAAGCTGCTTTGCAAGTTGCAGTCCCCACATCATTGCTTATCTGACAAGTGTAGTTTCCAGAGTCAGATGTCCTAGCTGAGAAAAGCTCCAGTACACTAGATGTGTCATCCTTCCAGACAGATCGATTTGCTCCAGAGAGGAGCTCCTGGCCATCTTTAAACCACTTTATCTGCAGAGGGGTAGAGCCTTTCACCAGTGCTTTGAACTGAACCCTAGCATTGGGCACAACCTCTTGGGATTGGGGTTTTTCCAGAAAATATGGTGGTTCTATAACATGTGAAAAGGAAGAAAGAGGATTACTCTAAGACACAAGAATGCCAAAATTATGAGAGATCTACCACAAGACAAAGAAAGAGCTCACACCTTTGACTGTTAAGAATCCACTGCATTGGTTGCTTCCTGCCTTATTTGTTGCTTCACAGGTGTAAGAACCACTGTCTGTACCTTCCAGATTATTGATTTCCAGAAAGGCAGTATTATCATGGAAAGAGTACTTGTGCTTTTCACTTGCTGTTATTTCTTGACCATCCTTATACCACTGGATGCTTATAGGGTGTGAACCAGATACTATGCATTCCAGGTGGACAAAAGACCCTTTGATGCTGTCCATTTTCTTGAGCTTTTTGGTGAATTTAGGTGGTATAATGAGATCTATCCAAGACAGAGTAAAAAGATATAGTATGAAATTCAGACTTGATTGTAACAGACGTCAGTTCAGGAGTTTTGTATGAGAAAACAATGATAAAAGAAATTCCATACACACCTAGAACATTAATGCTGGCAGAACAGCTGCTGCTCCCAACATCATTGTTAACCTCGAAAATGTATTCCCCACTATCTTTCTTTTCTGCATGAAGCACCTTTAGGACTGAGACAGTATCTGTAACACTGATTTTGTATTTCGGGCCTAACGTCAGTTCCTTTCCATCTTTGAACCATTTGGCTGTAATAGGCTTTGTTCCTGAAAATTTACACTGCAAGGTTGCTGGGTCTCCCTCAGTCACATCTATTGACACAGCCTTGTCCAGAATTGTAGCAGGTTCTGTTGTAAACAGGGAGATAGGTCATTAAGGACATCTGTAAAAACCACAAGGAAACTGCCTGAGATTGCTGCAAGCCCTGAAAGTTGGACCAACCTTTGACGGTCAGCAGAGCAGAACACCTCTGAATTCCCGCCTCATTTTTAGCCTGACAGAAATATTTTCCGTCGTGTTTCAGTTCAATAGACCTCACCAGAAGAGTGGCAATGTTGTTCACAAAGGTCATTTTGATATTGTTGTCTTCAATCACTTCATCATTGTCTTTCAGCCAGGACACAGTGATGGGCAAGGAGCCTTTAATAGCAGCCTGAAACACGACTGTGCCACCTCGAAGGGAACTAATGTTTTCTATCCTCTTCAAGAACTGTGGGGGTTCTGGCAGGAAGAAAGTGGCTACGTAAGTATATGTCTGGTGCACGATAGTCTGGTGTCCCAGTGTGGAAGCCACACTGGGACAAGAGCATGCTAGCAGGATTCTACACCTTACACTAACCTTTCAGCGTGACCACTGAACTGCAGAGGCAGCTCCCAACATCATTTGTTGCTCTACACTGATACTCGCCAACATCAGAAGCATCAAACCTGAAAATGTGGAGGCTAATCAAAGATTTCTCAGTGCTTAATCTGTGCTTCTTACTGTTTCGCACAGGCTTATCATCTTTCAACCAAAACACTTCAAAGGGAGGTGTGCCGAGAACCTCGCACTCCAAAACCACATCAGAATCCTTCAAGACTTCCATGGAGTGAAACTCTTTGCTAAAATAGGGTGACTCTATGGTGCAAAAGAGAGAGGGCAGTTTGTATTAATCATGCTTACAAAGTGTGTAAAACTGCACTGAGTTTAACTAACAAACTATGTGTCTGGATGTCACACACACCTTTGATTGTAATAACACTACTGCAAATATCTTTTCCAGCATCATTTTTGACCTCGCAAATGTATTCCCCGCTGTCTTCAGTCTCAACCTCTGTAACACGGAGTATTGCCAAAGATTTTGTGAAAGACATCTTGTATTTGTCGCTTTCTTTTAGCTCTCTATCATCCTTGAACCATGTGATTTTAATCTCAGGAGTACCAATGACTTCACAGGTCAGCTCAGCATATCCACCTTTCTTTACTAGTAGGGTTGGTTCTAGCTTCTCCTTGAAGGCAGCAGGTTCTGTGGATTTAAGAACAGCATTCAGGACAAAGATGACAGGAAAGAGTGCCACTTGGTCAATAGAGCAGCTGAAAGTTTAAAAGAGAGTAAGAATGCAAACCTTTTACGAATAAGTTTGCACTGCACGTTACTGAACCAGCTGCGTTGGAGACTTTGCAGGTATATTTTCCTGAGTCTGTTGGTTTGACTGCATAAAGCTCCAAGTAACTTGCCAATGCTTCTGTCATAATATAACAAGCACCTCCTGTCACCAGTTCAGTATCACCTTTGAACCATTTCACTGTCAGTGGTGTTGTGCCTCTAAATGTGCCTTTGAAACGTACGGTTGATGCAGGCAGTACATCTTGGGACTCTGGTTCTGTGGTGAAGCTGGGTGGTTCTAGATAGTATTGAAAGTAAACAATTGTCAAGAGTAAGAGACATGGCTTGCACTTTTGGGGAGGAAAAATACTGTCACATTAAAAGTGAAACTCCAAGCAATGTGAAACAAATTGTCAAACCTTTTATAAACAAAGTACTGCTGCTGTCTTTGCTACCAGCGGAGTTTGTGGCTCTGCAAATGTAGACCCCAGCATCACTTGTATCTAAGTTTTTTATTTCCAAAGATGCAGAGCCTTCTGTGAAGTGTACTGTGTACTTAGCACTTGAAGTGATCTCAGTGTCCTGCTTAAACCAAGAGACGGTCATTGGAAGAGAGCCTGAAATTTTGCAGTCTAGGCGGCATGAGGTGCTAATGATACTGTCAATATTCTTCAGTGGTTTAGTAAAGAAGGGAGGAAGAGTGCGATCTGTTGAGATTGAAAAGAATGAAAGAAACAATCACATAAGCAAAAAAGTCAGGCAGTTCTTATTCTGGCTCTATTGTGCTCAGAGCAGAGTAGTAGAGCTCTTTGCGAAGAGTAGGTACCAACCTAACACAGTGAAGCTGGTAGTACAAGAGCTGATGCCCACATCATTGGATATCTCAAAGGTGTACTCGCCACTGTCCTGCATTTCAGTGGCATAAAACTTCAACTGGGCAATGTTATTTTTAAAGCTGATCCTGTATTTTTTGCTGGCAAGTAGTGGTCTCCCGTCTTTGAACCACTTGGTTTTTAGCTCTGGAGTGCCTGTGACAGTGTACTCCAAAATGGCTGGTTCCCCTGCTGTTACCTGGATCATTTCAGATTTTTCAATGATTTTGGCAGGTTCTACAACAACAAGAATTAAACAACTGGTGTTAAGGACAAAGGGAAATTCTTTTACTTTCAAGTGGGAGATGGTGTGGGATCACAGCACTACTCCACTGACCTTTCACTATTAGTTCACCAAAGCAGGACTGACTTCCTGCATCATTCTCAGCCACACATGTGTATTTGCCACCAGAGCTCAGTTGGACACCAGTAATTTGCAGTGTTGCTAGACCATGATCAAATGTCACTCTCACTTTGTTATCATCCTGAATAATGTCCTTGCCTTTCATCCACATCACAGAAATAGGTTCTGACCCTTTCACCACAGACTGTAATGTAACAGTATCTCCAGCCAGAGCTGTCACATTTTCGATTTTCTTAACAAAAGATGGTGATTCTAATTCAGAGAGAAGAGATAAGAAGAAATATTCATTTGCTATCGCATCATCCCATGAAATCCACATATTAAAAGACAGTTTTGTAAGATGGTATGTGCAAATATACGGTACAATTTAGCTAAAGAACAAACAAGGAGAAAAGCTGAGTTTCCCAGTTGGGAGTTAATGCATGGTCCTTTACGCTCAACGTTCTTCAAATTCACAGGGTTGGTGTCAAATAAGAGTTAAGACATGCAGAATTTTAAGAGAAGAAGATTATATTCTCCCTTCCCACCTTCTGTAGCCACCACAATCCAAAGAAAAGGCACTTTCAAAATAAGAAGTTCATGCCAACCCCTTCAGTAGGTGGAGTTTTCTCTTTTCCACTGACCTTTCAAGATGTATGTTGCACTGCATATGCACTTCCCAACTTCGTTAGCTATCACACACTCATATTCACCAACATCTGCACTATTAAATGACGACACCTCCAAAGAAATAATAGCTTTGTGAGAGGTCAATCTGTATTTTTTACTACTGCGAATCTGTTTCTTGTCTTTGTACCAGCTAATCTCAAATGGTCCAGTTCCAGCCACCTCACATTGAAGAATGGTGTTTGTTCCCTTCACTATCTCTGCCGGTTCAAGCGTTCGGATGAAAGATGGAGGTTCTATAAATGTAGTAAGAAAGAATTAGTCGACCACAGGTTAAAAAAAAAAGGAAAAAAAGAAGAAAAAAAGAAAAGAGTAGGTTTTTCTCAAGAATGTGACTGGCAGCAGCAAGAAGAACAGACCTTTGACAACTACTTCAGTGGTGCAGCTGTCACTTCCAACCTCATTTACAGCTTCACATGAATAGCTCCCACTGTCATCAACTCTCATTTCCAGAATATCTAATACAGCCACATAATTGACAAATGACATCCTATGTGTGTTGCTTTCACGGATTTCCTTATTGTCCTTGAACCAAGTAACCTGGATTTCAGGAGATCCTTTGATTTTACATTGCAAGCGTGCAGAGTCACCTGGGGTCAGTAAATAAGATGGATCGACCTTCTTCACAAAGGATGGTGGCTCTAAAAATGAGGGGGGAAAAGATGGAAGGGAAGAAAGGGGAGGAAAGAGGAAGGCAAGGGGAAGAAACAGGAAAAGGTAAAGAGAAAAAATAAGGTAGCTGAAATACAGAGCTTTGAAAAGTTGTTTCCCAGCATAAGAACAAAACATGACTTCAGAAAAGTTCAGCATAATCTTTGCTGAACTGCGGTTCTTGTGTTTTCTCTTGCATCTTCCAACCAGGAGCAATTCTTGGGTATGGCTTGTGAAAGAAAGAGTAAAGCAACACACAATGCACCAGAAGACAGCAGGAGAAACAAACATAAGGAAAACTGATCTGACGGAAGGTCTGAGAAGCATTCATGATGTGATTGCAACCCAAAGAAATCATTTGCCTGCAAAAGAAGAAATAGGGAACCTATGAAGAGCAAAGATAAAGGGAGTGTAGGATGGTCTTACCTCTGACTGTGACGCTGGCAGAAGAGGAGCTGCTTCCTGCCTCATTTGAGGCAGTGCACACATAATGGCCTGAATCCTTGAGTTTAGCCAGAGGAATCTCAAGTGAAGCTATTTTGTCTTCAAAATAAATCTTATAATCTTTGCCTGGTGGGATTTTGTTTCCATCCTTTGTCCACCCTACTGTTACTTTCCTGTCTTCATCTACCTGACATTCAAGACGTATTCTTTTATTGACTGCTGACTGCACTGATTGCAAAACTTTAATAAAGTGGGGTTTGTCTATAATGATCATATCAGCCTGGCAAATATCAGCCCCAAATTTGTTGGAAGCTTTGCAAGTGTAAACCCCTCTATCACTGGTGGTGAGAAGAGAAATTTCTAAAATGTATTTATTTTCCACTTTGGAGATCTTGTGGTGGTCTGAAGGTGAAATGGTTGTGCCATCTTTCTGCCAGGAGACATCGATGACTGGAGTGCCCGAAACAGTACACAGGAACTTGGCACTTTTGCCCACAAAAGTAGTGATAGATTCAGGTCTGGTAAGAAACGTTGGTGGAAGTGCTTCTGCAAAACAAAGATGTTCAATATTATCCAAATTTGAAGACCAGAGCTTATGTTTTTTCTTCACATTTTCCAGGGATAGAGAGGAAGAGGGGCCAGTTTGTCACTGGACACTCTTAAGCAAAAGAATCCAACATTGAAGGGGATAAGAGGTATTAAAGATGATGAATTTTGGCTTTCGGGTTTTCATTTTGTTTTTACTTCTTGGGTCTGTATATTGTTCCAGAACTTGATGGCATTTTGAATCTCTGGAGCAATGTACAAACTAAAGGAAAACAACCCAAAATCCAGAACTTCCTCCCCCAAGAATAACGTATTTATGCACCACTCCTTCAAGATGGACAAATTTGCATGCATTTCATAATTTTTGCATTTTTCTTTAGTCTCTAGCATCTGACTTTTAGCAAAGACCACGTAAAAACTCCTCCCACAAAGAGAAAAGTTGAAGTACAAATATCATATGCTAAAAGCTCAAATGTTTTTCTAAGACAAATAAAAGAAACAAAGAAATAAAAAATGTTCAATTCTCAGTAGGCAAAAAGTTTGCAAGTTGCAACAACAGTTGAAGTTTGCAAGTTGAAACAACCCTGTTTTGTTTGTTTAAGATCTATTTACCATGGAGTATGTTCAGGTACACATAGCTGCATAGCCTGCTAGCAAATATAGCTGCAAGATGAACAGTGATAAGATAATCACACAGTGATTATCACACTAAAGAAATAAAATTTAAAAGTGTATGTTTTCTTGTTGTCTGGAAGTTAAATAAAGTTTCTTCAAGAATGAATTCAGAAAGCAGTTCCATTCCTTTGATGATCTACTTCTTCCTGCTCTCCCTTTCTACTTTCTTTCTTCCCCACTGAAACTTTTCATACCGATTCCTTTTTCTATGTACAAGAAAGCGCCTAAAAGCAGTGTTCCCCAAATGTATATCTTCTCTATGTTTGTGCCTCCCTAAATTAGGTATGGATTAAGTATTACAGTGTTAATCAAGAGTCCTACTATAAATATTTTTAGCTCTAGCAGTGAAAGCATTACAATATACCAAGGCAATTTATGCAGAAGCACAAGTGCTTGGAAGTCTGTACTTACCAGTTACTGTTAAAAGTGCCGTAGAGCTTACACTGCCATGCTGGTTGGAAGCCTTGCAGCTATACTCTCCACAGTCAACAACTTGAGGCCTTGGGATCTCAAGTGTTGAGAGATAGTTGGAGGTGCGAATGGAGTATTTGTCCCCATCATATATCTCTCGACCGGCTTTGTACCACTGGAACTTGACATTGGGCGCAGTTTCTACCTCACAGGTAAACTTGGCCACATGATTCACAGCTACCTCCAGTGGTTCAAGTCTTCTCCTCAGGATTGGTGCAACTGAAATCAGAAACAGAGAGTAATTCAAAGCACTGCATGTTTAGCACTTTGGAAAGTAACAGTGAATTGACTGACCTGTGGGAAGAAAAAAAAAAGAAAAAGTTCTACTTGTAATCTACATAAAGTGACCGTAAAAGAAAAAAATACCTGTAAGAAATAAAAGCAGTTCCAGGCTCAGTGGACAGACAACGTTATGGTGCATAATGGCATCAGAACACAGTGGTGATATTGGAAAAACAATGTGCAATAGCAATATAAAATAACAATGAGATACAAACATTTTACGCTATCCTGGAGCTATGAGAAATTATGGTGCAAAAAAGAAATTGTGCTGAACCTGTATAATGCCTCTAAAAAGTGAAAAAGTGTGCAGCAGTGAGAAAAGTGGGAAAGGAAGATCCATTTCACAGGCAATAATGGGAGAAGCGGTTGGGATTCAGATACTGTCCTGGCTTGTGTGATGAGAACAGAAAGAAACAAAATTCCTGATGAAAGACTGGAGTGAGGTAAGTGAGAGGCTTTGCTATGTGGCAAAAGGACATCATTAATTCAGAGAGAAAGGAGATCCTCTGATTAGTGGTGCGATCACGTTAATATTGTATTTGTATGCAGATAAGAGACATGCAATAGGACAGTTTCATTAGTGGAGCAGTGCATTAAAAAAAGCAGCATTTTGTCTGCATAATCCAGCCTCTTTTAACAACTGTGAGTATTGCTGCTGTTGCTCTTTTTCCACCTTGATTTAGCACCTCACAGATGTACTCTCCTTGATGAATATCCCTGCACACTTTGGTTATTACTAGTGTGTACTTGTACTGATCTTGCAAACACTTGAATTTGTCACCTGAAGACATCAGTTTACCCTCAAAGTACCAATTTACTTCTCTGGCACTTGTTATGACAGTTATCAGACTGATGTTTTCCTACTCCAAAACAGTGTTGACCACTTTGCTGTGGATGATAGGATAACTCTCTCTGCCAAGCTCATTAGCTGTTTTCCCAGTTCTAGTTTCTAGACTCTGCCCATTTCCTCATATATTTCTTCTTGTTTCTCCCTCATTTTCAGTATTTTTGTGGGTGTCTCAGTGGGAACATTTGTGGAGGGTACATCAGCAGTGGCTGTAGCTGCACCCACATACTTGATTTGATTATACCCAGTCACAGTACTGATTATTTGTGCTTCTCTGGGAGCATTTCTCCCTCCATAGTCCTCCTAGCCTGCTGGGGATCCATCTCAATGGTTTCATCACAAGATTTTCCTGCGTGAAGTGAGCTGGGATGGATTGGCAATGCTTTGGACTTTTCATCTATCAAGAGATGTTTATCTTCACAAATAAAGAATAAAAAGCCTCTTGCAAGATCATTTTCTGGTCAGCTATCTGAAGGCTGACTTCTAAGGAGACTGGGATTTCTGTGGGACTGGGTTCTCCTGTGGTCACAACATAGGTGCATAGAGCGTGTTTATGTTACTCGGTGATGTTTATTGTCTGCACTTCAGTGGTTTCTTTATCAGCCAACCACTCTGAAAACAAGAGGTTTTGCTTACTTACTACTGCAGCTTTAAATACATTTTTGATCTGAAAGTTTATGTCTATGTTGAAGCTTTTTGGAATCTGAGCAGTGTGCTCTCTTTGTTGAGAACTTGGCTTGGCTGGAGTCTGTGGAAGTGCATTGTTTTGTGAGGTTGTTTCGCTACCCCTGGACACTCCTTAAGTGGGCTGGCAAGATTAATGACATATCCCTTTTCCTTTCTGTCATCAAGGGCGATTTCACAGACCATCTCTCTTGTATTCTTGCAGGAAAATCTTCCTTTGTTGTTTCCAGGAAAGAAATGTTCTGCAACAGAACGGCCTGGCCTGTAGTGAAGGCCAATTCAGAGGGAAATCTGGGTTCCACCTTCAGCTCACCTTGCATTCCCTGGAAGCCTTCAAGGACATGGATGTGGTCACCATCTATAGTGTAGCTGTCAGTGGTGCTTGACACATGTAGAGGGGCATGAGAAGTCTTTGTCTTCAGATCAGCCATTTGCTCTTCTCCCTTAGGAATGACTTGCTCTTTGGGCAAGAGCATCTCTGAAAATGCAGTCCCAAGCAAACTCAGCAGTTGTGTCTCCATCACCGCTCTAGGTACCACACTCTGGGGACTGGCAGGTAGGGTTTGTAGTGTCTCTGCCAGAAGCCTGCTGCTCTCTCGTGTTGTTGTCACATAGGCAAGCATCTCTTCAACTGTCTGTGCAGCCAAGTAGACCAGTGGCAGGCCAGGTAAGATGTCTTCCCTGGGTGGCATGTGCTCTGTTTGGTTTGTCTTGAGCTGAAGGAGGGTTGGGGGCTCCCTCACGGCATCGAGAATGAATACTTCTTCCATAGCAGGAAGCCAATCAGCTTCTTCATAGGAGAGGGAACTTTGGTCCTCAGCTACCACAGAGTATTGTAAGGTTAGGTTTTGCTGGCACAAAACATGCTTCTCAGGCAGCACAAGGAGCAGAGCTGAGCATGTGGCCTCACCCAGCATGCTCTCTGCCCTATATGTGTAGAGACCAGTCCGGTGTCCTCCTCCATGCATTCGAGCACTGTCAGGGAGCCTGAGCCATCAGGATGCTGAGCAACAGAATGCCTTGTATCGGAGAAGGGCTGCTCATTTCCCTTGAACCACTGCACGCTGGGGCATGTAACCACAGCCATGGTGTACTCAAAGATTGCAGTGAAGCCTGATTCACACCTCACACTCTCTGGCTTCCTGGTAAAGCAAGGAAACCCTGGTATCCATTGATGCACATAGAAGTAGGCACTGCATGTGGGCTCACCATGGCATTGCTGGCCATATATGTGTACTCACCCTCATCCTGCACTCACCTATGGGAGGATAAGGCTGTGGTCGTTGCCAGAAAACATTAACTTACAGTTCATGGATGGGGTTAGCCTCATACTATTGAAAAATCACTGAATTTTGGGTGTGGGGCTGCCAGTAATGGTAACAGAGAGTCTAGCTCTGTCACCCTGTCAGATTTCAACATTTGAGACCTGTTTGAGGAAAATAGGGGCTTTGGCCTGCTCCTCCATTTGAATCTTTACTTTGCTAGAATAAACTGTGTTTTTTCAGATTCAAATTCAAGTGTTTTCTCTCTATCAGGTAATGGAAGGCCTCTGCTGTAGCCTTCTCTTCTTGCTTCCTCAGAAGACACAATAAGAGAGCTAGAGATGTCTGCATGGAAAAAAAATTGTTTAGTTTTACTAGAATGTCTGAGAGAGCACTTATAAACAACAATAATCAGAGTTAATGCAACTATTTTTATATATGTGGAGGTTTTCTCAGTACTGAACAGCAGTTAACAATGAACACAAGATCCTTTCGCTATTAAATACACACTTGCCAAAACCAGCAAAAGATGCTGTGCTGTCAGGTTACTTCCCATCTGGATCAACATGGGTGTATCTTTAAACCTGACATCACAGTGTGGGTTAGGTATACCCCTAGGGTGCACAGCGCTAGTAACATTCAAGCAGCGTTGGTGCATATCACAAACATAATTGAAGTGTTATGTGCTTTACATATTTGTATGTACACTCACAAACAAATACAACAGAGCAGTGCTAAGACCCTGATTTAATTCAAAACACCGAGTAAAAAAGAAGAATGACAGACTTAAGATTGGAAAAATGACACAAACTTTTCAGCACACCAACTTTTTTTTTCCTGGTGCCATTAATCTCTCAACTTTGTCTTTTGTCTACCACACCAAGATACCACTCCTCTACCAGCTTTGTCCTTTTTTTTCATTAGTCCCTTATGCTAACCATGCTGCCATTACTAAAATCACGAGTTCACAGACTTGATCCAATGTCATTATTCTAAACCTTTGCTTTTAAAGTCCTCCCTGTCAGAATGTTGCATAAGTTCCAGAAAACCACAGAAAAAGAGGACAGAGTACTATAACACTTTTCTTTACCATGCATTTATGAATTTATGTAATCACATATTGTACCACTTTGCTCTAATGGTGATCTAAACATGAGAGGAAGCAGACACCAAAAATAAGTCACGTCTGCAGATGCTCAAGACTAGAAACATTAGTGAAATCTAAGACTTCCCAGAACATAACAAGCCATCCATGAAAGGTAAGGTGTGAAGGAAACCTTTCAAAATCAAATTCTGTTGTCCTCAATGAGTCAAATTTGCTCAGTTAAGATCCACAGAATCTGACACTGGAAAGACTTGAGAGTTGTTAGAAAATAATAAATGTCTCTGCACACTCTAAGAGTGGAACCAGACAAGTTTCTCAGCCACAGTACCTTAAATTCTAAAACTTACTAAAAATAAATATTTTTTTCTGCAGTCCAATAGCAAATCCAAAGAACAGAGTATGTTATACCTAATTCATTCTCATTGGTTTTAACAGTTATTAATGTTGCCACAAATATCATCATATACATAACATGGCACAGTGCATGCAGTGTATAACTTCAAAGAAAAGATGTTTAAGTAACAAACATTCCACCAGACCTTCTGTTATTACCCACCCAGTATTTAACCTACTCTTAAAACAGAAGGGCAGTTTCCCCACAGTGTGCTAGTGAATTTGAGATTGGGTGGCAGAATTGGGCCTAAAAGCTTGTGTAAGAATCGCAGAATGGAACTTGCACTAACACATATGGGAATGCTATATAAACAGGAGTGTGGCAAAAATGAATCCACCTTTTTTTTGTGTTCCTGGATATTTATAACAGAAAAAATATACAGACAATTTTTCATATTTTAGCTATGTCTGTGAAATTAATGAAGTACAAGAATCAGTGGGCTTAAGTAATTTACATATTTATTTCACAAATTAACCATATATGTTAACATTCAAATAGACATTGATAACAAATAAACACAATACATTTTTTTAAAAAGATACTCATACAAATAAAGACAACAGTAAACATGACAATAAAATTGAGAGTCCTGTAATTCTTGTGAAAGCACAAAATTTTGAAAAGATATGGTCAATCATGGCTCTAAGTTATACCAGCTGCCCCAGAGTAGGTTTGTTCAAAACTAGAATTACTCCAGGTTTATATCATTGTAGCTTAGGTGAGACTTTGTCTCTCCTTAAGTATGTGATACTGCTCCTGGCTAATGTGTGGAACTTAAACCAAGACTTTTAAACTTACATAAACCACAAACACTACTACATAGGTAGAGATAAAGATGTTTGGCCATATATTTCAGATGTGAACATAAGCTTGGGCCTGATGGTTTATGTTTTCAAAAAGAAGTTGTGGGTCATTTGCTACTAAAATTTTAAATTAATTTATGTGCAAATTAAACACGTCAGAATTGCTTAGAACCTATCCAAAGGCTCTCTGATCTCTTTGGATTTCAATCTAAAAGACACTTCATGTGTCAGTTGATGCATAACATCAGGCAATTCATTCCCACTTCCCTAGGGACTTCTCTCTAATGTATCAGCTAGGGTTACAGATCTGCACAAGGAATTCATTAAGGACATATCACAAAATAATTCTTTCCTATCACCATATCAAGTCAGAGACTTGTGCTTCCCTTTCCTCCCACCATTCCCTATGAGAAACCACAATTATCTCTGCCTTTAACAATGTAAAATCTTAAATATTTATCATGAGGTCATGAATGGGAAGAACCTGAAGTAACACATTTGGATTACCCTAACTACTTCAGTGATTTTCCCCATGTACTAAGTCATTATAACTTGCCACTCCTAACTTTAAGTTTATACAGGGCAACACAATTTGTCAAAATGAATCTTTGGATCAAAATTACTATCCCAGATGACTGATGTGATAGTGTTAAAAGTTTATTTAATTTTTGAGGCATGCTGACCTCAGTGAGAGGACACATAAAACTCAGAAATAAGAACATGCATCAACATACCTGAACGTACTATAGAAATTGTTATGGTTAAAAGCTATGTGCTGCTTAAAGCAGTTTGTAAGGCAACTGATGGCAATTTATAGATAAGTCAAAGAACCTCATAAACAGGTAATCAAAGTTAGAATAATTGTTGCTTATGATTGTTGAACTCAAGGTTTCACCTTGACATATAGGTAACTGAAAGCCTGGCACATTCATCAGAGAATTATTTAACTTCCAATAAACATTAATTAATAGCTTTGATACTTTTAACATATTTTCTTAATCAATTTATCATTGCTCATCTAAGATAGACTTTGTAGATACATTTAGTTCTGAATTATCTCAGCTACTTCCGACTCCTTCTCCTAAATATTGGCATTACGGTAAATACCAAAATACATACTCACATTGAGAACATTAATGTCATTAATATAAAAATCTCTTCTGATGATAAACTGTCACAGATAACAATTGAATGTGTTCTACTTATTTCTGGTCATCCTGACAAATAAAGCACTTAACTGATACTAATTTAAAAAAAAAAAAAAGAAAGAAAAAAGAAATAAGTAAAGATATAATGTGAGAAAAGAATACTACATAAAAACTTCTTTTTTACTATCTTTTTTTTTTTGATGAATGACACTGGAATATAGGGACAGCCAAAATTAGTTTAATGAATTCACACTTACATTGATTTATTATGCTCCTTCTCCTTTCCCTTTAACTTCTAAAGATACAGTACAAAATACAGGTTTGCATTTATTACTTGGTAATAGAGAAAAAAAAAAATCCTGTCAGTCTCTATAAAACTAACGGAGTTTTAATAGTTTTTAATAGAATTTTAACAGTCCCATTGTGTTGCTCAAATCCATTGACTTAAAAAGAAAAAAACCCCATAATTTAATTCCATGATCCAGTAGACTGAGGCTCATGGACGTAATAATTTTGCAGCGATAGAAACTGTAAACATAGGATTTGAATCAGTGAGACTCACATGTTCTGACAAAACATCTTGAGAAGGGGGAATACCAGTTTAAGGAGTTCTTTAACAGAACTATATCCAAACTAAACAAGGAGTGTAACTTAGTATTCCGTATCTTTAATTTACAAGAAAGATGCAGTTTCTACATTTTTCAGGTGATTAATAGCCTACATAAAACAATTATAACATTACTGTTACAGAAATATATAAATATGTACACTATATGAAAGTATTAGTCCTACATAAATATCTTTACAAGAACGAGTAAGGAGCTTGGAAGGAGCCTGAAATATACGTCGGTGCAGAAAGAGTGCACAAAAACTATGCACAGATTAAATCTCTCTTAAATTCCCCAACAAAGACAAATTTAAGTGAGACAGAAATATGCCCACAATAGAGTGGTTTTCATCCCTAAAGAGATGAAAAACAATGCCCCTAAACTGACTGCTGCATTTTTATCTGCAGTGAACAACAGCATAAAAACATTTAGTGTTCCAAAAGAGATTCTAAAATAAATAATGGAAATTCAGTACAACGTTAACACAGCACAAGTCTCAGCAGTTCCTGCATTGTTAGTAGCTACACATTTGTACTGCCCACTGTCACTTTCTATCAAGTTTTCAATAGTAAGGCGATGAATACCCTCCTGTTCTTCCAGTGCACAGTACCTGTCCCCTTCCAACAACATTCCGTCTTTGTACCAGCGGACACTTGGGTGAGGGGAACCAGTCACGAGACACTGAAAGCATGCAGAGGCACCTACAAATGTGCTGCAGTCAGAAATGAGCCTTAGAAATTTAGGAGGGGTTTCTGTGACCTGAAACTCAAAGCTGCAGCTCTCCGAGTCCTCTGCTCTAAACTCAACCCGTTCTTCTTGAGACTGTTCTGCAAACACATCAAAACTAATGTTGACACACTTCCCCCCTTCCACTTCCTGCTCTGGCTGAGTCATTGCAATCAGTCTTATTGCTTTCTCGGAGTCATCAGTGTGTGACTTGAATTCAAGCTCCAGCTCTATTTCTGACTTGTCATCTGGGCTCACAGTTTTACTCAAAAGTAGGTCACACCTCTGGGGCTTGTGTGGTTCACTGCCCACAACAGTCCCAGTGCTTGCCTTAGCACTTCCTCCATGCTGAGCCATGACTAGAAGAGAGCCTTTGCACGTTGCTTCACCTAATCTATTTATTGCCCGACATTGATACAAACCACCATCAGAAGGACCTACATTTTGGACCTTCAAACTGTGAAGTCCCTCTTTCTGACTCACAACATACTTCCCTGTGGATGGAGTCAAACAGGTTTCACCTCTGAACCACTGCACTACTGGGATGGGAGTACCTGTTACCACACACTCAAACACTGCCTCTGAGCCTTCAATTACCTTGACATCAGCAAAGGGCACAGCAAAGCGGGGAGGCATTTCTGTTACTTGGAAATTGATTTTTATATCATCGTTCTCCTCTGCAGCCAGCCCTGCAGCTTGCTCCAACAAAGCAAGTGGAAGGACATCCAGGGAAACCACCATGCTTTTCTTATCTGGGCTAAACTCAGGACTGGTTATGATTCTGACCTGTTTCTCAAACTCCTTGACTTCATTTTCATCAAGTTCCACTTCCAGGAGGATTTCCTGTGGTGAAGGTGACCTTGAGGATGTGTTTTGCTCTAGGTCGAAGTGTATAACATGCTGGTGGGTGACAGGGGGTGGCAGTGCTAGTGATTGCCCATCTTCAGACAAGACATCCACCTGTGTGATACTTTTAGCCTCTCCAACAATGTTGACAGCATGGCACAAATACTGTCCTCCATCGGATTTCTGGACATTAGTGATTTCCAGCACATATTTGTCCCCATCCTTCTCTATCTGCACTCTCTCACCCAGTTCCAGCAAAGATTTATTATGATACCACTTCACACCTGGCTTGGGCACACCTACCACCTCAGCCACAAATTTCAGTGTGCTGCCCTCATAAAGCCTCCTTCTGTTCAATGCCTTAAGGAATGCAGGTGGTATTTCCCTGCCTGATGGTTCCAGGGCTTCACAGGGGGTTCTAAATACCTCAGCCTGTGGTTGGTCTGGAGACTGCTGCCTTCTCTCACAGACAGGGAGAATGGTCAGGGCATCCATATACTCCCCAGAGGGTGTTTGGTAGCTCTCTGGTGGTGTGCTGTCCCCTGAAGCAGAGTAAGGTCCCTCAAAGGGTGTGAAGTAATGCTCTGATGGTGTGTTGCATTTTGAACCCTGGGAGGGTGTGAAGTCATGCTCAGGTGGTGTGCTGTACACTGAGCCCTCAGATGGAGTGGAATAGCGCTCAGGTGGTGTGCTATATCCTGAGCCCTCAGATGGAGTGGAGTAACGCTCAGGTGTGCTGAGTGGTGTGTGGTAGGATGCTGATGAAGCAGTTTCAAAGACCTCCACTGAGGAAGGAGGTGTGTAGAAGTGGTCTGAGTCAGGTGACTCCTCTCCATTCCTGCTCTCCAGTTCTATAGACATTTCTGACTCAGGAGAGAAGGGCCGGGCAAGTTCCTGTTGATTGTTGTAGTAGTCATAAACCATGCTGAAGGTAACCTCTTCCACTTCCAATGAAGTTATGACCTCTTGCTGCTCCTTCTGAACTGTCTCTTTGAGAACTGGAGTTTCCTCCATCCCAGTTGACCTTAAATACTTGGCCAGGGTCAAGTGAGGTTCCAGCTCTGAGGTTTCCACAGCACTGGTCTCTGGACCTGCAGTACTATCTTCCCACAGTTCTTCTCCATCCAAGCTATTCTCAGAGGCTTCCTCAGTGGGAGTTCTGTTCTTGCCCCAAGAGTCCTTCCTTTGCTCCTTCTGTGCTGCAGGATTTTTTGTGATTAAATCAAGTAAGAGTTGCCCAAAAGAGAAACCCTTGGTTGTGTTTCGTTCCTGTTCAGTGTCCCTGCTCATCTCCTCAGGGGCATCTCTGTTTTCTGTCTCACAAGTAGGTGTGCTCATGTCTGTCTCAAAGATCTTTTCTGTACCAGAACCTTCTTCCTCAGCCTGATGCCCAGCCTGTGGTTTCTTTTCATAGGCAGCTTTTTTCAAGTCGGCAATAAAGCTGTCAGTTTGGTTGCCTGGGGTCTCCAGTTGTTCTCCACTTTCCCACACATGTGTTTCCTGCACACCTCTTTGGAAATCTGTTGTGGACTCAACCATTAAACTATACATTTGTCCCTCAAATGAATCCTCCTCATGTACACTCACCTCTGACTCATTAATTTCTTCAGCAGAAGATCCCTCTTTAGCAGACATCATGATGCTGCCAAGATCTCCATTAGGGACTTGCAAATCAGCCCTTGTAATATGTTTTGGCTGCACCTCTTCCTGAGCACCAGCCTTCTCCTCCTGTATCCTATAGCTGTGATGCAAGTCCTCATTCAGAGGCATCTCTTTCACAAGCACATTATGCTGGTGCAGAGTGGAGACGAGCCCAGCCACTCCTACCTCCACCGTCTCCATATCTGTGGTAGTTTCTGCCTGTTCTGTGTTCACAGTTGGTAAAGGCTCCTCAATCTTTTTCAGATCAAATGTGATATTGATTTCTTCAGTCTCAGATGACAGCAGTTGCTCTTTGGATTTAATTTCTTTTACATGAACCTTAAGTTCTTCAGTAAAATCCTGATGTGAGTTTTCTGTGGTAGGAGGAGTGAGGATTAGATCCAAAGAAGAGTTGCCAGCATCAGACTCTGTTTCTTGCAGCACTTGTCCATCATCTTGTATTTCTGAGTGTGTGGCATCCAAGGTGCTTTGTGCCTCTTCTGTGACCACAGTCTCTGCAATTGGTAAAGGCTCCACAGTCTGCTTCAGGTCAAATGTGATATTGAGCTCTTCAGTCTTAGATGACAATGGTGGCTCTTTGAAATAGACTTCTTCTACATTAACCTTAACTTCTTCAATAAATTTCTGACCTGAGTTTTCTGCACTAGGAGGACTGAGGATTAGATTCAAAGAAGAGTTGCCAGCATCAGACTCTGTTTCTTGCAGCACTTGTCCATCATCTTGTATTTCCCAGTGTGTGGCATTCCCAGCATGATTAATTTCTTCTTTATAAAGATGATCATCAGGTTCAACATCCTGTTCAATATTAATTGATTCCTCTTGCTCCCTGACCTGTTTGTTGTGCTGATCATCTGCACACAAGTCATAAAAGCCGAACCGTTCCTTTGTGGGTATGCTTGCAACGTTGTGCAGATGGGGCACACTTGCCTCTTCTACAAGAGACACATCGGGAGACTTTGTCTCACAGGCAGAGGCTTCGTTCTCCTTGTAAACATCACTCTCCCCTTGCACCACAGGTGATATAGGAATGAAAATTTGTGAAATCTCACACTCCCTTGCCAGAGTGAACTCCTCAGAGGTATGACTTTGCTCTTTCATTTCCATAAACGGTGACTCCGAAATGTCCCAGCACAGAGTATCTCTGTGTGGTAAAACGTTGTCTCCTTTAGCCTCTAGTTCCTCTGAAAAGTGATCTGAGTCCTTGGCCACCAATTCATACTCTTTTGTGGATGTGCTGGTGTACACATTGGAAATATCAGTTTCAAAGCTGTGTTCCTCAGAGACATCTTTTCCCCTGTGCTGCTTCATCTCAGAAATGCCATCTGCATCTGCCATGATTATTTCTGTATAACCTGTTTCTTTCCTGACATAACCTGTCATATCTGGTGCTGTTGCTTCCTCCATCTCATTTTCCCTGATACGAGCAGTTTCCTCACACTCCTCTTCCAACTGTTTCCCAGGAGATGAAGGCCCTCTCAGGGACCAGGATAAGTGGGTTTCCTTCTCCTTGGAGCATATGATCTGTTCCTCTCCATCTTTCCCAAGTATACTGAGGCCTTGGAGATCCAGAATATGGTCCATGGCAGAGAGTTCCTCAGAGCCTCCCTCTTTACTATACAATCTGGGTGCCCTGGGCTGTACTATCAGTTCAGAGGCTGTCTGTGCTGTTCCAGCCACATTCTTGGCCACACAACAGTACAAACCAGCATCTGTGACAGAGACTCTTTGGATGCGTAAGCAGTACATGCCATTTTTTCCCTCCTCAAACATCAACCTCTCACTAGCAGAGAGGCTCTGGCCATTCAGGGACCAGACCACAGTAGGTGGGGGGTGCCCAGACACAGCACACTCAAACACCACTGTCTCCCCTTCATGGCAATTAATGTATGCTGGGGCTTCTGCCAAAATTTGAGGCGGCTCATTTCCAACATCAAATGAAAACCTGAACTTGTGCTTTATGGTAGAAGCAGGTTGGTCTGGAGAGGACTCTGTGGTCTCTTTCATCTCTGTGTCTTGCTCTGGTGTTGGAGTGGGGGCAGTGATTTTGATTTCCACAGGCAGTGACAGCAAGTTTGAGTCCAGAACTGCATTTGGCAGTCTCTGTTCTTCTGCAAAAGCCAGTCCAATTTCTTCTTCTTCTCTCTCCTCCTCCTCCTCCTCCTTCTCTTTCTCCCTTTCTTTTTCAATCTTCATCTTCTCCTCCTTCTCCTTCTCTTTCTCCCTTTCTTCTTCCATCTTCATCTTCTCCTCCTCTGTCTCTTTATTCCTTTCCTTTTCCACCTTCCTCTTCACGGCCTTATAGACCGGCATCTGCTGTCTCACATAGAGTGCAGCTGAGGTGCTGACTGTGCCCAGTGGGTTGAAGATCACGCAGGTGACAGTGCCACTGTGTTGTGGGAGCAGGGATGGGAAGGTCAGTGTAGAGCGGCACTCTGTAGTATGAACAGCAGTGCCCCGAATGGACCCCACAGGCTTGGCATTGTTGTACCATGTGACTGTGGGCTGTGGGCGGCCATGGAAGAGGCAGGAGAAGGTGCAGCTGTGCCCCTCAACAGCCTCTTGAGGCTTGATCTCCTGTACAAAGAGAGGTGGGCAGGCCAGGAGACCACCTGGTATCTGCCATCTCTCTCTTGTGGCCTTGGGCCTACAATACCCCTTGACTGCAGGGGACTTTGAGCCATCTGTGGTGGCAGTTGCTTCAGCTGGGCTAGGCTTCCCAGGTGGGCCCCTCTGGGGCATAGACATGAGGGATTCCTGCTTCTTTCTCTGTGCTGCCCTCTTTGCCTCCCGCAGCCGCTGCAGTTTCCAGCGAATCTCCTCATCTAGCAGCTCCTCAGCATCTGCCACTGTACCTCTGTGCTTCCTACCATGTGCCAGCTCTTGACAGCAAGGCCCCACCAGTGGCAGCCTCTGGAAACGGATAGTTCGTACCATGCCCCGGGCTGGGGAGAGGTCCCCAAGTAACTGCTCAGCCTCCTGTCCCTTATCAAATGGTGAGCCAGTGCAGCGAAGTACCACCCGCAGCCGGTCCTCCTGTCGCTGCTGCAGCAGGCATTCCCAACTCTCTTGCATCCACTTACATTTCCCTGCAGAGCCCAAGCCCTGTTGCCCCACACTTCGTGCCACCAGCAGCGAGGCAGTGGACTCAGCTGAGCCTTCGCTGTTAATGGCAAATACCCTGTAGCTACCAGCATCGTGCTCCTGCACATCCCGCACCTCCAGGCTGGCACTGTGCATTTGCTCCTCACTCTCAGTGCGGATCACCTTGCGACAGTCCTGGTGAACTGGCCGGTTGTTGTGAAACCAGGCCATGTGGGGAGCTGGGAATGCCACCAGCTTGCACTGGAAGAGTGCAGGGTTCCCCACCAAGACAGACCTACACTTGAGGCCCTGTGTGAAGGTGGGTTTACAGTTCTGGCAGCAAGACAGTGCCGCAGCTGTCCCAGGTCCCTCAAAGTTCACCTTGCTGTGCTGCTCTGCAAGAGAAGGACACTGGGTTACAACATGCCACCCCCTGCTTGCCATCTGATTGAAAAAAAAAAAAAAAAAAAAGAAAAAGCAATATATATTAAAAAAAAAAAAAAAGAGCATGCCACAGATTTCATTACACACCCAGGATAAAAAAGTAATTCACTCACCATATTTGTTCGAATAAACGCAACGCCTTGTTCTGTTTTAAAGATTGACACGAAAATCGTTCGTTGTCTGTTCTTTCTTCAGACTGTGGAAATTTCTTCTTGAACAAGCAAAAATTAATTTCAAAATAACACGTTCTTCTGCGTGTATGTTTTTGCTGCCTGGAAAAGCTGTATGTCTTTGGGTGGCAAAGAAGAAAAATCTTACCTGACTTGCAGACAGTAGAATAAACGCCCTTTTTGACCTCTCTGTTTGTAGATTAGATGTTCAAACAATTGAGAAAAAATATTTTGAAATATATTTTTTAGAATGTAAGTAGTTAACATGAAATGAGAAGGCGTTTATTCGAACTAATACAGCCACCAACTTCAGAGTGTTATGCATAGGGGAGAAAAAGCAAGCAACATAAACCACGTATAGTATCTGCAAGCCAGGATAAGAGATAAATAATGATGAATTAATGTATGTAGAGAAGTGCAAGAAATAAATGGGAATGTGTAGTTTTCTCATACCCTAAATAACAAACGCTTTTGAATATACTCCATCCATCCATCCATCCATCCAGTAGTGTCCACTGAACTGATTGTTAGGTTGCTAACTTGTTTAAACATTGTATGATTAAGATTTGTAGAACTTCCTTCTGAAGTAATCTATTCCATGCATTCAAAAGGAAATTGAACCAATAAAACCTCTGTGAACAGTTGCAAAGCATGAAATAAAAGCTAAGAATACAGCTGCAAAAATTTAAATTTGAAGTTTTAAACATATTTTAAAACTTAACCTTACAATGCAGGAAACAACCCATTGCATATCAAAACAAACATGCAACATGTTCCAATATGCTTCAAAATGTGTTTTTCTTCCCCCATCAGACACTACATGAAAGCAGAAAAAAAGCTTTTCACAATGTTACTAATTTCTTCTACTAATTATTCACTGTAACATCATTGGTGACTGTACCTTTCACTTCCATTTCAGTCTCTTCCAGTTTCTCATGAATAATCTTTTCAGGAGCTAGAATAAAATGACAAAGATTTTTGAGTTATAGTTGATAAATATGTCAATCAACAGTTTATATAGCAAACCCATCCAATCTGTCTTTTGAAAATACAGAAATTCACACATACATACACATAAATGCATGCTGAACAATTCAAACACTTGATGGATTTTGAGAACAGAGTCATCAAATGGTTTCAAACTTGTTGGCAAGGTACACTTTTCTATATGGTTTGTTTTCTTTATTTTTGCAGGGTGGGGGAAACTTTCTAATATAACATGCCTTTGTCATGCCTTACATCCCTGAAGGAAACATTAAACAATCCACAGACTAGTGAGCTGTTTGTTGTTCTTTATCATCTTGCAGGGAATGAATGTAGTGGAATGCAATGATGCTATGCATGAGGAATTGATACTTGGAAGGAACATGCAGTTGCCAACCTGTCACTCTCAGATGGGTGCTGCACTCGGTTTGTCCTGCAGAATTAACTATTCTGCATTTGTATATACCCTTGTGGTTCTGACCAGCTTTCAACAATCTTAAACTGCACAGTGGCCCATCATGTTTTAAGGAACACAATGCAGACTCCTCAACTATTTGCTGATTGCACAGCCAGACCACACAAGGTGTAGGCACACCTTTCATTATACAAAAGAGTAACACATCATCTCCTTCTTTTACAGTTGTTTCTGAAGGCAGAGTTTTAACAAACTCTGGTGCTTCTGCATCAGTTTCTGTGATGTCTTCACATGGCACAACATCAGGGTAGTAGATTCTGTTTCTTTGCTTCTCAGTTTCATACAGTCTTTGGGATGTAGATATAAACAAGCTTGAGGTTTTCTTGGAAGATTCTTGCTTAACTTCAGGTGCTTTAAACTGACAATCTTTGGCTGCTTTAAAGCTTTTAATATCTGATTCAAGAGTGATTTTTGTTACTGCTGTGGCTTGTGCTTCATTTGCTAGGTAAGAATAAATTTAGGAAAAGGATTAGGTCAGATGTTTTACAGGATTAAAACATATACTTTGGGGAAGCAAATAATTAGTATTGAAAGATTTTCCGGGATATTAGCTCTACAACAATGTTATTAAACATGAGTAATTACACATTTAAGAGTCCTATTCTTCCTGTGCTAATCCTATATACCAGTTAAGCATATGGGACTGTCACGGGATCAAGAATTGGTCTTTAATGCCTCAGAGAAGCACATCTTTGCTTTTACTTTAGAGCCTTAATTTAGAAAGTAGCAGCAGAATATGTGAAGCACTTTGGACATCTCAAGAGCGAAGAAAGAAACATCAACATCTAAGAGCCAAATGAAGGACAATGACTTCCCCATTACTCAGTTTGGTTTTCTGCTCTTGATTCTTTTGAGCTTGGCAGAAATACCATCACTTGTCCAGTGTGGCGGTGATACTTTCTTGTGTTTTCACTAGTCAGAACATTACTAACATTTTAATACACTAATGTCAGGGGGAAATGGAAGAAGTCTTAACAAAAATAAACACTTATATCTCAGGACTAGTGACAGGTAGAATAAAATTCATCAGTGCAGTAATATAGTGCTTGCACCTGTTAAGCTTTTAAAGTACTTGTCAACCTTGGATCTACCAAGCTGTTTTTCTTTACATCTTACTGCATATGAAGAAAGATCTGAGGAACAGAAAGCCTCAGATGTTTGTGACTTACTGGGAAGAAGCATGGAATATAATACGAGCTTCCCAATACTGCATGTCAGTTATGAATAGAGCTATAAATGTGGAAGGCAAATCCTAAAGCATTATCACTAAAGCTTTGTCAATTAAATACTGATAATAAATGAAATAAATGTTATTATAGGCAGTGATAATGAAGTTGCAAAAGGTAAGTCATAATGTTAAAAGTCAGATAACCACCTTTGACCGTTAGTATTGCAGCTGTAGTTGTCCCTCCATAATCATTATAAACAGTACAGCTGTACAGTCCCTGATCTGTCAGCTGGGCATTTAGGACTGTGAGCAGTAGGACACTTCCATTTTGTGATATCTTCGATCTTTCAGATACTTCTATCCTTTCACCTTCGTGGGCCCAAAGAAACTCAGAGAAGAATTCATTTTCTAAGGCACATATGAACTGAACAGTGTCACCACATTTCACAGTTAGGTCTCTGAGTTGCAAGAGAATCTTTGGAGGGATATTTTTCGTTTCCTGAGCAGTGGTCATAGAGATCGTGGTACTCTGGGATATTTGGGAAAGTAATTCTGTTTGGTTGGCTTCTATTTCTTCAACAGTCTTCATGGTCACACTTTCTGATATGCTTTCAAATACCTGTACACCCAGTTTCTGTGATGGTGGTTGTACTGATTCAAATTCTTTTTGGTATGTTTTAAAGTTCTTCTTTGTGAGATGAGCAACATGAAGTTCTGATATAGCCTGTGACCGGATAGACTCTTTTACATCTTTCCCAGAACTTTGCCTATCTATGGCTTGCACTGTGTGATCAAGTAACAAAAATAACAATATTAGTGTCTAAAGAACTTTACTGAGCCATTCTCTGAACAAAATCAAACTTCATGGAGGATGAAAATGAGTGATACTCATCTGAAACTCAGCATGCTGGATGCACTACTCTCAACACAAAGGTTATCCATTCACATATATGAATGATGAGTGATGCCTAAGCTAATCGTGCAGTTGATACACAGCTGATGCTTTTCTCTTCTTTTACTGAAGTCCATTTTAGTGCTGAAAACTTACAATGGATCTTTTTAAGAAGTTTTTTTGTTTATTGATTTGTTAGTTTTGGTTGCTTAGTTTTGGTTTGTTTTTTTTTCTACAGGATAATGCAAAACACCTCAGTCAAGGCTATAAAGATCAATTAATTACTTATTAAAAACAGAAACCCTGAATGCCTTCAGTAAAATGACTCAACTCTTTGACCTATATCAAGATACAAATTTGTAAACTTGTGAAAGTTACAGTTTAAACAGAAGAAATGAGAGTGGATGGGTTATAGATGGTAGATACTATTAATATTAGGTGGTAAAAGGCGTGAAACAAGGAAAGAAGAATGATAGTAACAGCATGAAAGTGTCGTATACAATATACTGAATCCCTCTGAAGTAAAAATGGGGCTTTACCTTCTGTAGTCACTGTAAGTGTAGCTGTGCAAGTTGTTTCTCCAGCACTATTTCTTGCCTTGCAAGAGTATTGGCCAGCATGATCTAAGAAAGCATCTACTATTATCAGTATAGCTGTGCCTGTAGACTCATCAAAGTGGAAAACTAAGTCTTTTGTTGGCAACATGAGTTGTTGATTATGAAACCACTGGATTTTTGGTTTGGGTATGCCAGAGACTCTAGCTTGAAATTTGACTGATGCCCCGCTGCATACCCTGCAGCTTGAAATAGGCTGGATAAAGATGGGCCTTTGGCCAACAGACTCCTCCTTAAGTGAAAGAGATGAAGGAACATGCCAGTGGGACTGTGGTGTAACTTCTTCAACCTTTTTAAATCCTGAAAAGAAGCATGCCAATTTTTAATTTGTTACCCTACACTACAATTAATTTTCTCATTCAAGATTCTTTTTTTCTGACTTGAAACTTAACAGCATGTCTTATTCTAATTTTTCATTCGTGAAATCCATTACAAAAAATAAACTAAAATACTTGTACTTAAATAACATCCAGTACAATATATAACTTAAATAGCAATTTTTCCAGACAATATTTCTGCTTTACAATTTTGGTCACTATTTTAGCAGTTCATATGATTGTAAACTATTCCTTTTTAGCTGCTGAAGTACCTGGTACGCGCATCACTATTTAACATGTTTTCCAACACTTTCAGAGTAATTTCTGTTATAAAAAGACCTCTTAGGAGACTGTGTGAGCAAAACACTTCTGTTAGAAATAAGATTTCCACCAATTTTGGTGCAGGGCATATTCTGATATTGAAGAGAATGAAAAGGTGAGGTGTATGGAGTGTTGAACAGATGTGAAATAAGTTCTGTGTATGACATACATTTTGGAGACAAATGTATGCTATGGACATTGTAAATGGTACCAATTAATTGAGTTAAAAGACAGCACGACAAACAACGACTCACATATCAGCACATATTATAACATGTATATCAAGTGCACTTTAGAACACGATCTGTAAAAGACATTGTTTTAGTTACACACTGTACCTTCTAGCTTCAAGGTAGCAGTGCTTGTCACTTGGCCTACAGAATTACTAGCCACAAAAGTATAGATTCCTTCATCCTCTGGATAAGCTTCAGCAATCTCCAGTTGGTAAGTATCTTCAAATTGAGTCATCCTAAAAAACCGTGATGGTTTGATCTCTCTCTCTTTGCTGTACCAAGAGACTTTCAGATCTGCTCAAGCAACAGAAAGAAGAAATAATGTTCAAGTTATTAGATTAGTAAATAAACACTGTTTTTTTATATGTGTCAGAAACCTTACTTTCAAGTATCTATTACAAGTTTAAATGTACCTTGTACTACTTTGTACTACTCTGGTCATGGGTGATCAGTGGAAAGTGGTCTACTTTGTTAAGTTTTGATTTCTGCATTGGAAACATTCATGAAGAAAAATTTATTCTGGTGTTGCTATATTTCTGAGTAAAAGTAATTTTTCCTTTCTGCTCTTAATATATAAATTCAAAACTGTTTTCCTACTACTAAAGTTCAGAAAAAGTCTCATTTCAAAAAGGAATTATTTTATAGTTGTCTGGTTGAAAAGGCTATAAAATCACTAGGTTGGGTTGAACAGGTTAAAGAAATTAAAATGGAGAATTCTTTTGCTAAGGACAGTATCTTGCCTCTGTTGTAATTACAAGTTTAAACCTCATATTTCTCAAGAAAGATCTTGTCTTTTTACCTTTGAAGAATTTTTATGTAATATGTTGTTTGATTTGTATCTTCTTGTAGACTTGGGAAAAGAGAGGACTGAAGAAGACTTTCTTCTTGCCTGTCTAACTTGCACTATGTTACATCATTAATCAAATGGTTTTTTGTACAAATACTGTGCTTTTAACTTCATCAGAAGAGACAATGCTTCAAATAGCTGCATAGTGTGTACCATTATACAACTGTATTTGCAATCATGTATTACCTAATCTAATATAAAAAGTTTTCACAAGGCAAGTGAGAGGTAACCAAATCCATTTGGATGGAATATTCAAGAAAGAACATTTTCAATAGGAAAAATGTGATGAGAGGGAATGACCTCAAGCTGCAAAAGGAGAGGTTTGGCTTGGATATTTCTTTATGGAAAGCTTGTCAAGAATTGGAATGGAGTCACTATCCCTGGAGCTATTAAAAAGATATATGGATGTGTGTCCTGCACCTGGGTAGGCACAATTCCAAGCACAAATACAGGCTGGGTGGTGAATGGCTGGAGAGCAGCCCTGAGGAAAAGGACCTTGGAGTCTGGGTTGATGAAAAGCTCAACATGAGCCTGCAGTGTGCACATGCAGCCCAGACAGCAACCGAG
>VWZE01023119.1:317160-364103 GCA_013396675.1 Eubucco bourcierii
CCTCCCTGGATGTGTTCAAGGCCAGATTGGATGAGGCCTTGAGTAACCTGTACTAGTGGGAGGTGTCCCTGCCTATGGCAGGGGGTTGGAACTAGATGATCCTTGAGGTCCCTTCCAACCTTACCATTCTATGATTCTATGATTCTATGTGGTGCTTAGGGACATGGTTTAGTATAGGACTTTCCAGTGTTAGGCCAACAGTTGGACTGAATATTAAAGGTCTTTGCCAGCCTGAACAACTCTGTGATTGTATGAGAGGGAACTTTACAGCACACTACACTGTGCTATAAATGCTTCCAGATTCACACAAACACAGTTTTGTAAAAAAAATTATACTAGTATGCTTTTCACTGAGGGCAGGCCAGTATTTCCAGCATGCACTTTCTGAGGTGTAGCTGCATTTCTAAAGCAGAATCAGATTTGTTGTAAAGCTTTCTTGAAAAAAAAAATTAAAAAAAAAAATTTTAAATGCAGTTTGATTTTAAATTGTTGAAATGCAAATTATATGTATTTGCATATATATTATCATTTCTGTGAGGATTTTTACGTGGTCATCACTCAGGATTGATTGTGGTTTTTTAAAATTTATCTTTAAATAATTTCAAAATATTTGAGGTTAGAGCAATCTCAAATCGTTATTATTATTATGGAATAAATTATTATTATTGTTATTGTTGTTGTTGTTATTGAAACATTTCTTCTTTGCAGAAATGTTTAATGTTTATCACAGTTTATAATTTCCATGATTGATGCTGTCTTTGACATATGACTTGTTTTACTGGTAGTTGTCTGTGCTGGTTTGAGGCTATTTGGAATATTTTAATAAAAAAAAATTAGACTATAGACTGTGAAAAGAAAACAATGATGATGACTACTTCACTCACAGGCTTGATGAGATGTATAAAAACAAAGACAAAAATATAGATAACACAGAGAGTCTCTCTCTCTCCGGAAGTCGGTGTGTCTTCTGCACTTCTGCTGTGTAACCCAACTAACCCCTAATCATTCTGCTTCTATCTCCCCTTGCTGACCCTCCAAACTCACCTTACACGTAAGGTAGATTGGAATGGAGTCACTATCCTGGGATAAGGTAGAGGGGTGGAGTCACTATCCTGGGATAAGGTAGAGGGGTGGAAAGAAGGTGGAAGGGTGGTTGGGAGCCTCTCCTGGGGACCGATTTCTGGAAGGGGTATTGTGTTTCTGTATTACCTTTAACATATATTTCTGTATATTTTTGTCAATATTCATGTATATTGTGTATATATATGCTTGTATATCGTGCTAAGCTGTAAATATAGCTTCATTCCTTAACTTCCAGGTGATTTTCATAGTGTTGGGGGGTGGGTAACTCCCAAACCATCACATTGTCAGTGAGTAACACTTAGGTATATGTGTGTATCAAATAAATGCACTTCTAGGGAGGGACTCAAATCAGTATATATCCTGTTGCTGTTTTCCCAAGTTCAAGATGAAAAATTCTGAGAGCTGAAAAGATGTAAAGGGTTACATTAAACCCACCTGTTCCAGTCACTCTGCACTGAAAACAAGCAGACTGTCCCTCAGATGTAACAGCATCACGTAGCGGTATTATGACGGCAGGTGGATACACTGGCACTTCTAGCTCAGGAGAAACAACTTCTGGGACTAGAGGATAAGAAAAAGAAACAATTTATAAAGATGAAGTTCACGCACATGCTAACAATCTCACTTCACAGATAATATTGTTATGAACATGGGAATCTTACTTTCCACTGAAAGTGAAGCTGAAGTTGTAGCAAGTCCATAGTCATTTTTTGCTTCACAGGTGTACACTGCTGCATCTTCAGGGAAAGTTTCAATCAGCAGTAGAGTATATTCCTGTGCATCATGAAGAAATTTGCACTTGAAACCTGGAGAAAGCTGTTGGTCGTCTTTATACCAGGAAATTTTGGGTTGGGGTTTGCCTGATATCATCGCACAGAAGCGAGCAGGTTTGCCAGACTCCACAGTAGTTGGCTCAAGCTCCCGAATAATCTGAGGTGGCTCTGGAGCTGCAAATTGAGAGCGGTGGCAGGGGGAGATAGAGAAGGAGAGAAAAAAAGAAATCCTATTATTAATATTTATCAAGGTTTCAAGGACTTAAATTTCATTTTTACAAATGTTATTCCAAATCTTGCATGCTTGTGATAATCTACCCTTTTCATTAATACAGAGGGAATGATCCTGCAGCAAGTGCCTTAACAAAATCAGTTGTGTTAAAGTGTTTTGTGGCAAAAATTGTCCAAGAATTACCAGGTTTATCCCTCTGGGGAAGCATCTATATCCACATGAACAAACTGGTTTTATTTGGACTTCAGAATTTCGTGGTCTAAATAAATCCACTGAGCAAAAAAAAACTGCTATAAGCATTTTCATCAGTCAGTCAGCTATTTCAGCTAATCAAGAAACATCCATTTATATGACGATTTTGGTAGTGTTCCAGACATAAGATTAAGATTCTCTTTGGTTTTGTTTTTTTTTAAATTTTTTTTTTCCACTTTCAGAGTTAGAATTCCAGAAAAGCTATGCAGGATCAGAAAAATTCTGTCACAGCATTTTTTATGGGGGCACATACCATTCACATAGAGAACAATGGAACTCCTATTCCGTCCTGCAACAAATGTATATTCTCCTGCATCAGAGTATGTAGTTTCAAAGATGGTCATTCGATGAACTCTCCTTTCCACTACGTAACTGTATCTTTCTTCATACTGAAAGTTGATCTCGATGCCATCTTTGTACCACTGTGGTTCAATATCATCTTCATTGACCTCAAATTCAATTTCAGCTCTTTGTCTCTCAATGACCTTCAAACAAGTAGAATAAATGTTAGACATAGCATTTGTTTTTACAAGTGGCCCCACATTCCACTTTCCTAGAAAAAGACTCTGACTTCATGATTATAGACTTTTGTGCTGGGACTCTTGGTGCTTAGATATTATTGCTCTTCATTTGCATTAATCTTTGACTGACAAAATTACAACATACTTATAGGGCATACCTGGATATCTTTATGGGTGCTTCTGATACGAATATCACGACCTTCGACAATCAAATTGGCACTGGATGTGTTTCCACCTGCTACTACAGTGTACTGACCAGCATCAGACATTCTTGTGGAAGGAATGATGAGACGATGGACATATTTCTCTCTCTGAATTTTCATCCTAGGTACATCAGAAAAGAAAGTAAGCAAGTTATTTCCTGAGGGAAAATATGTAGCAAAAGTCAATATAGTGTAAAAATCGGTGACATTTACCTGTCACCAATCTGAAGTTCTTGTCCATCCTTCATCCACTGGACCTGAATGTCAGGTTCTGAAATTTCACATTCAAAAATAGCCCTCTTCTTCTCCACAACTTTGATATCTTTAATATGTTTCCTAAATTCAATGTGACGAGCTAGGGCAGAAAAAGAATGAAATGAGTGCCACAATGATACTTAAGCTAACAAAAGTCAGAAAATATACAAATCAAGAGGGCAAATACCTTCCACAAATAAAGTGGCAGACGAAGCTGCTTTCCCAGCAACGAAAGTGTATTCTGCAGCATCACCAAAATGCACATTCCTTATGGAGAGGGAATGTGTGAGCTTCTTTGTTCGTATCTGACATTTATCAGTTGATTTTATTTCTACTCCATTCTTTAGCCATTTATATGAGATGCCTTCATAGTTGACAGTAACTTCAAATGTTATTGTATCTTTCTCTTCAGCATTGATGTCTTTTAGCATGGAGGTAATTAGGATGGCTAAAAGAAAAGAAATTATCATGTGGGTTTTTTTGGTTTTGGGGTGTGGGTGTTTTTTTGTTGTTTGGGTGTTTTTGTCTTGGTTTGTTTGGGTTTTTTGTTCTATTTTAGCTTTAATTTAAGCACATGTTAAAGTATTTAAACATTTCTGATCCAGCTAAGACAGAGTCTGATTTTTGATAGTATTAAAAGAAAGGCTCTGTGTCTAGAATCAATACTACCAATTAAATTTCCCAAAACTTCTGAATGACACAGGAATACAAATTCTATCTCTTATGCTTATCATGATTTGGTGTTTATGTATGCTGGTCTAAAAAGAAGAATCTGGGTCCTAACTATCAAGTTTTCAGGTTCTAGATCTGTTTTTAAAATGTAACTGAAGCTGTTTGGACTTACATACATTTACGACAGTGTTGAATTGCACCATGTGCCTGTACTAGCTACTGCTAAATATTATAGTTAGTTATGATTTTACATACGTTTTACAGTCAGAGTTGCACTGACTCTGTCGTTTCCACAGACAAATGTGTATTCTGCAGAATCCTCACTGCTTGTATTCATGATGTTGAGTTGATGGAGTTTCCCCTGGACCACTATTTTGAATTTTTCACTCATTTCAATCTCCACACCATTTTTCAACCAGACAGCTGGCACATTGAAATGAGACACTTCACACTGAAAAGAGGCTGTTTTGGTCTCAGGGATCTCAACACTTTTCATGGTCTTTGTGATGTGTATGGCTAAGTGGAGAAAAAGATGGGAGGGAGGCAAAAAAAATTAAAGTTAGTATTCATAGAAGATTGAAACAACTGAGAGGGTAACAGGTTATGAAGTGCCAGGTAAAGGGGTCCAATATGAGTTGGTGCAGCAACTAATATAATTACTTTCTTGTAAACTTACAGTACTTACATTCAACAAACAGCTTTGCTTTACACTCAATTTGCCCGACAAGAGCAGTGTATTCCCCAGCATCATCAGAAGAAATGTTATGCAGCATAAGCTTGTGAACTTTCCTTTGAGAGATTATCTTGCATTTATCACTTTGTTTAAGCTCAACATTTTTGTGGAACCATCGGACTGGTACAGTGTCATGGGATACGCTCAGTTCAAAGGAGACAACAGCATTTTCCAAAGCAGTCACATCCTTTGGTTTTTTGATGATCTTGACAGCTTGAGGAAAAAAGTTGGCAAGATTCAGCAGTGTGTTTGATTTAAATTTCCAACCACACATTAAAGCAAATATTCTAAAGAGGTTGACTTACTTTCAACATGGAGTCTGGCATTTGCTCCTATCTTTCCAAGCTTAAAGCTATAAACAGACTCATCAGTGACAACACAGTTTTTGATTTTCAGAGTGTGAACTGTTCCTTTCACTGAGATTTCATATTTGTCACTTGATTCAAGTTCAACACCATTTTTAATCCACAGGGCTCCTTTCACATCAGGGTGGCTCAGTTCTACACTGAAAACTGCCTCCTGGGTTTCTGTCACAGTCAAGTTTTTTAGAGTCTTCTTTATCTTAACAGCTGGAGGGGGAAAAATAAATTAACAAATCAGACCAAAATTAAAAATTATAGTAAAGATAATAATCTTAATAAAATTGAACCATGGTACTTAAAATTTTAGAATATAGTGGAATTTAATTTTAGAATCTAGTATGTGTGTATTGATATAAACAGTTTCTACCAAAGCAGTGTTTTTGGAACACAAAACCCCCCCACTAACTTCTAGCATCCATGAGAAATAGGGAGTTTTATTTGATAAGTTTACCACATAATTATCAAGAAAGAATCTCTTTCTGTTCACCAGTATCTTCAATGAAATGTGTCTTTATTAAAATACCATGCTAAATTCCAAATATAGAGACTCCAAAATATAGTAAATTTAATACTTCATAAAATGCATCATGAAATACAAATATTTTCAAAAAACCAGACAAGTTATTCTTGCATCTTAGATCTTTGATCCAAGACATAGTGAATCTTAAAGGCATCAGTTAGTCATAAAAATTGCTGACCTTCGACCTTCAGTTTGGCAGATGTCTTTGAGCTTGCTATTTCATAGCTGTATTCACCCATATCATCCAGTTTTGTAACAGGGATATTGAGCCTTCTTTTTACACCATCAGATTCAGCACGATAATGATCTGTCAGAGGTAACGGTCTACCATTTATTAGCCACTGGCCATCTGATTCAGGATTTGCCACCTCACATTCAAAAACAGCGGTCTGGGACTCAGCCACAATCAGGTCAGTGAGAGGCTTCGAAATGGCCCCACCTGTTGGGAAACAAAAGCAAACATTTTTGTCGTCTTCATGCTCAGCTTTGTCCCCATAGGGAAATGCAGCCACGCGAAAAGTACAATCTGAAACTCTTTGCTATTATTTGCAGCATGACTGCAGACACTTAAAGCTCTGTGAAAAATCAAGGCTGGAACATGACTAGAACAAAGATGTTTCTTACTTCTATTCTAGATACTCCTGTTTATTATATTTACTATCAGCACGGTTATATTGAACATCCAAGACAAAATCCTTTTTTTACATTAATTATATCAAAGCATATTACATCATTCCATACTATGGACCTGATTTAGTAAAACGTATTAGAACTTACTTAAAAGCTTAATTTAATTCAAATTATACAAATCATAAAAGATAAGTAGAGTAACAAGGGGGGGGGGATTATGTTTTAAAAACTACAGAAACAGTAAAATTTCTATGATTACAAAATATAGTACATTAAGCACTGCTTTTAAATTAAAGTGAAAAATCTTTAATATTAACCCTACTAACCTGCTACGATAAGCTTTCCAGATGTTTTCTTCTCTCCAGCATAAAATACATATTCTCCTTCATCATCTTTCATCATCTTCACCACTGTCAATTTATATATTTTGCCATGTGCTTCAATTTTATATTTGGGACCAGCTTTTATCTCTTGGCCTTTGAAATGCCAAATTACATCAATCCCTGAATGGGAGAGCTCGACCTCAAAGGATACATTCTGTGTTTCAGTGCAGGTGATGTCATGAAGACCTCTAATAATCTGAATTTCTATAAAAAGAATACATTACAAATATTTAACTTGTTTCCATATTTTTGTGTTTAAGTAATAATTTCACAAAGAACTGTGTACCTTAAAAGGAGCCTACCTTCAACTGTGATGTTGCAACTTGTTTCAACTTTGCCAACCATTAGCTTATAACGTCCTTCATCTGATGCATGGGTTCTGGTAAGCACAAGTCTCTGCTTATTGCCTTTGCATACAGCTTGTATACGTTCATCAGGCTTTATCTGATGTTCATTTAGGTACCATTTGGAGGAAGACACATCAGGTGCTGAAACTTTGCATTCAAGGATAGCTTTTGTCCCTTCAACTATATGGAGATCTTTTAGAGGCACCACTATTTCCACACCTGTTAAGTTGCAAAAAATATTCATAATGAGAAAGATACACTTTTAAGGAGCAATCCTAAAGGACCCAAAAATCAAACATATCTTCAAAATTGTGATAATGACTTACTGTATACTGTGATCTGTCCAGTGGTTGATAGTTCAAGATCAGGAACAGTGAAAGAGTAAGCTCCGCTGTCTTCCTTTGTTGCATCTTCTATCAGCAACATGTGTGACTGTTTATCCAATACTATGTGAATACGGTCACTTGACTGAATTTCATGACCATCTTTCATCCAGATACCTTCTACATTTTCAAGGGAAACTTTAACTTCAAGCTGTACTATGTCTCCCTCGCAGACTTTTTGATCAGTAAGTCCTTGAAGAATAGCCATGGGACGAGCTGTGGAATGAAATTAATTAATCATCATGAGAGATATGGAGACTATTGAGTATTAAGGGAGTATGGAATATAGTGATATAGCTATATGCTTTAATACAGAAAATCTATAATATATAGACAATATAAGTATTACAAGTGCTTACGCTTCATCTTCAGTTTGCAGTGAGTTCTTTTTCCATCAACGACAAAGCTATACTCTCCTTGATCATCTTTATTGACATCTTTAATAGTGAGGGTTTGGCGACCACGGCGAGATGCAATCACATATTTATGATTAGAAGTGAGTTCAACATCTCCATGATACCATTTCCCCTCCGCATCTTCTGGGGAAACCTCACATTCAAGTTCACCTGAGAAGGATTCTGGTACTTCAACATCCTCAAGTTCTTTAATAAACTCAACAACAGCACCTACAGTCAAAAATAATTATATTCATTAATAAGTTTGATTGGATATCTCTGGTGAAAACATTTCTTATAATGTGAACCTAAAGAAAATTAATGTATATGTGGTGCAACCATTTTCAATAAATACTTTTCTAAACTTTCATGCCAGATTCTAAGAACACAAAAGCAGCTTGTATGTTTCTTAGTGCATTTAAGTGCAACATGCCTTTGTGTAATTGTTTATTTCTTCCTTAAGCAGATTTTACTTTAAGAAGACGGTTGTGTACTGAGATGTATGCTTCTTACCTTCGACAGTAAGTTTAGCAGTAGTTTTTACAGATTCATCTTCTACCAGTGCACAACTGTAGTCATCGTCATCAGACTTTGCAATTGTTAGTACAGAAAGAAAATGAGCCTTTCTGTCTGAGTGCATCCTGTATTTGTCTCCAGAATGAATCTCAATTCCATCCTTAAACCATTTCACTTTGATAAAGGGTTCTGATGTCTCACATTCAAATGTTGCCATGGAGTCTTTCTCTTTAGCAACCAGATCTTGTAACTTCTGGGTGAAGCTGATTAACTGCTTGGCTGTGTAAAAAAATATGCAATGAATCAACAGTGCATTAACCATGTAAACGTAGCACACTATGAAAAGATAATTTAAATTACATTACCTTGTACTAACAGAAAAGCATGGCTAGAAGTTTCACCAGCTATATTGACTGCTTTCACCATGATGCTGGCAGAATCATCAGAAGTCACATCTCTGATGACTAGTTCACAGACATTATCTTCAGGCCAGTACCAATACACGCGATCAGTCCTTTCAATCTGCACACCATTTTTGAACCATTGGCACTCAGGGTCTGGTTTTCCAACCACTCTTACACGGAAGTGTGCATCTGTCCCCTGGGCTACAGTCTGGCTTTGAATTCGTTCAAATATCTTGGGAGCTTCCATGCTTGGGCTAAGCTCAACCTTCTCTGGTTTGAATGTTGGAATGGTGATTTTGCCTTCAGGCGGAAGCTCTTTCTTCTCTTCCTCCGGTATCTCTTTGGTCCAGTGAAGAAGTTCTTCTTTTGTCTTCTTTAACATTTCTTCATAAGATTCATCTTTTTTACGAGATTTCAGTTCTACGGCAGTGATGGCTTCATAATAGCCCTCTTCTGTCCTACGCTTGAATTTACTACGCAGCTCTTCAGATTCCTCTGAAAGCTTCTCATGAGTGATTCTTTCAGCTCTTTTCAGTTTCACCACTTCTTTCGTTGTTGCCTCTGAAGGCTTATCTACCTTCTGTACCTCAAAAAGAAGTTTTCCAGCCTCTGTGGCTACAGGCTCATGTTTGGGTTCAGGAGCACGACGAAGAACAGATCTGAAGTCTTCCCTCTGCTGGATCTCAAGTCTTACTTTATGTTCAATAAAGCCTTCTGGATTCTCTGCGGTGACTTTTACCTCTCCTGTGTCATATGATTTGCAGTCCACAATATCTAGGTAGTGGATTCCATCATAGCGCAGTCTGAACCTTTTGCTCTTACGGATAAGCTGCCCATTGAGGTACCAGTTGACCTTTGGCAAAGGATAACCAGTTACACGGCAGCGGAATCGTGCTGTTTCACCTTCCAGGACTCTTGCAGGTTCAGGAACCAAAACAATTTCTGGTTTTTGTTTCTCCTTTTGGTCCACTGCAACTGCAGGAAGAGCACCCTCATGGGCCATTCTTTCTAACTCTTCAATCCGCTGCAGTCCCCTTCTGCCTTCTGGCAATTGGGATTCTTCCACAAGGCTTTTCTCATCCTTCACAATCAGAGTAGCAGATGTGTGGTCTGTGCCATATTTGTTAGTTGCCCTGCAAGTGATAACTCCGCTGTCTCTAGAATAAGCTACTCCATAGTCTAGGCTACAGTACCCAAACTCATTAATCATGCGGAGTCTGTTGGCTGCTTCCAAGGGTTTGCCATCATGTAACCACTCCACCACCATGGTTGGATCACCAATTGGTGTAAGTCTGCACTCAAAGTGTGCTGGTCCAAATTGTTTGAGTCTTAAAGATGTGAGTTTCTTCTTAAAAAAGGGTTTCTGTTGCTTTTCTTTGTCATAGAGATCTCCTTCCTCCCATTGCTCTTGACCATAACGCAAATGGAGAGGCTCTAACTCTGGTGCTGCAATCTCCTTGGCTTTATAAGTTCCTTTTGGAATGATTAATTTCCTTTCTGGTTCAGGTTCTACATGTTCAACTTCAACATTTACTTTACATCGAGTAGTGTCCCGCCCAGCTTTATTGATAGCAGTAGCAGTATACCATGCAGCATCTTGCCTGGCAGTAGATTCTATTTTAAGGGCAGCTGCTCCTTTGGTTCCCTCAATCCTGAAATATGAGAAGGATTTTTTAAAAACTTTGTCATTCATTTTTGCCATTTTCTAAAACTAGGTCAAAGCCTCCAAAGGCAAATCTCTGGAGAGGTTAGTCATACTCTTTATGCCTATTCATGTTTATGCCTGTAGTTCCTAAGAATCAGGTAAGGATAATAAAAAACAATTCTGCATTCAATGGCAGTTTTGCCTGCAGAAGACTGCAAAAGCAGAGATGGAGAAAGTTTCCCTAAATCTCTACTGTAGAAGCATTGACTTTGCAGAATACAAAATGCACAGAGTCTGGAAAAAATTAAGAAATATGTTATAACTCTTAGCCTTGCTGCACTGCAAATGCTATTAGTAGCATCATTAACCATTGGACTAAGACCTTACTGAATGCCTTCTATGGAAATAAGTCTATGTAGCTCACTGTAGGAGGCACTTTACAGAGTGGTGATTATTAACTCCTTTAGTATGTAAACAAAATAAAAATGCTTACTTTATTTTGGGGTATTTATGAGGTACAATGATGTCACTGTTCTTCAGCCATACAATATCAGGATTAGGGTTACCGGTAGCTTTCACTGCCATCTCCAGTCTAGAGCCCTCCTTTACGCTAACATTCTTCAGTCTTTCCACAAAGTGTGGTCTGACTAGGTCTTCCTTAGCTAAAAAAGCAAAGTAAGTTATCAAGAGAAGAAATGACATAACCATGGCTTTTAGTAAGAAATACTCCTCAGCTTGCTAAAAATAGCATGCACTGTAGATACCTTCCACAGTCAGTGTCATTGAGACTGAAGCTTTGCCTGCCCTGTTCTGAGCAATTACAGCCCATTCTCCAGAATCATCAGGCATAGCAGGAACAATGATCAGTGACTGTGTGCCATCTTCTTTAATCACTATTTTATGGGTGTAGTCATTAATCACTTGTTGACCTGCAGATCCACGTGGAAGAAAAAAGAAAAAAAAAAAAAAGTTGCATTCAAATCAGTGTCTCAGAAAGATGTAAAATGCACATAAGATTTATTTTTAAAATATTATTTATTGAAGAAAATGAGGCTGATGTACCGTTATGGAACCAATATGTCTCTGGCATAGGTCTCCCAACAACTTTTAAGTCAAATCTTGCTGTCTGCCCCTGGGAACATTTAAATGATGTAGGTTTCAGCACAAAAACTGGTTTGTATAGTCTCTCTAGTTGTCCTTCATCAGTCTCTTCTAATCTACGGGCTGGAGAACGAGAAGGAGAACTGCGAGCAGGAGACCGGCTTGGAGAGCGTGGAGAAATAGACCTGGAAGGAAAAGATAGGACAGATGTCATGTAACAGTGGGTTGATATGATGAACATGATTCAACTTTTGCCTTTGGCATTTCATTTTGAAGAGATTAACCAATTTATGTATGGATGAAATTTTGCCAAAATGAATTTTTATCTGTGGTAGATTTTTAGTTTTAGTCAGCAATTTGTATAGTTGGATAGTGTTAGGATACACCACAGCCAGGGACATTTTTGGCCTTTGGATACTGTACAGATATGAACTTAAGTTTGTGATATGTTTGTGCATATGAGGATGTACATAGGATGACAGAACATGGTATATGGCAATGCCAGAATATTTCTATTTCAATAGTGGGAAACATGAGCCACACACAGTACTAAACCTCTAAGAACATAATTATTGTTTTTTTGAAAACATGAGTACTTCAAGAAATAAATGTTTACTGAGGTTATAAATCTAGTACTGTGTCTGGAGATGCATCTGAGTGATGGTATTCTTGAAAGAATGCTGCTTGTTAAGAAGGCAAATCAGACAAAAAGTTGGCATATTGATCAATTTAAGCCATGAAACCATAATTTAGAACTTCTCTAGAAGTGTACAAACTCCAACAACTTAAGCTGTTTAGCAGCTATGTACTTAGTTTTTGAACTCATGAAACATATATTACTGTGTACCTACCTGTATCTTCTCATAACTTCTGGTCCTGGCATATAACCTGGAATTGCTGTGGGTGCGACAGGTTCAACATAGAGTTTTGATGAGCAAATGGCATTTCCTTTCAAATTACTGGCAAAAACAGTATAAATTCCTTCATCTTCAGGTAGAACAACAGGCAGACGCAGGCTGGCACTGCCATCTTGCAAAACTTCGATGTGGTAGCGCTCTCCATGCCTTACACGCCTGCCATCTTTGTACCACACAATCTATATGTAAAGAAACAGTGTAATGTTATGTGTGCTCTCCTAAAGACAAAGATCCAGTAATGACTCATGCATACAACTTATTATAGTTTTCTGTTTTATAGCTGATATGTTTACATAGCCCTTAACATTTTTACTTGAAATAAGTAAGACACGAAACGTGGTTTTACATGAGTTTTGGAGCTATAAAGAGGCAGGAATCCCATTTTGATGAAGAGAAAAGTGATCTAGAATTTACTGCTGTGTTCCCTGCTTGTATGGGCTTACTAAGAGAAACTCAGAAGCAAGAGCAAGTTTACTGTTAAATCTTGCCTGGCTAAATCTCTGGATTGGCTAACCAATCTAACACTTCTCTGTTAAGGAACAAATAGATATCAAAAGACTGGATTTCCTTTGAGATTTGCTTGTTTCTATACAGAACATAGAACATCTGACAATCAGATGCTAAGGGATTTTTTTTTTTTTTTTAAGTAGAGCATGAGATGTTTTTTTAAAGATAGATTAATGTCATATAGGTTTGGAGTACCTTTGGCAATGGATACCCAGTTGTCTTGCAATGGAAAGTAACTCCTGTCCCTTCAAACGTCCTGTAATTCTTTAATTTTAAATCAAATCCAGGTTCTATAGCTTCAGATTCAGAAATATCAACCATCATGGCCTCTCCGTCTTCTTCAAGAAGTTCATCTAAAGTGGTCTTCATAATTCTGAGTTCAATTTCCTTGATAAGTCTTTCTTCAAAGGAAGAAACATGCAATTCCTATATTTAAAAGCAAGAGCATTAGTTCTGTGTGTCAGATGATAGTGAACTTGTAAAGAAGTGATTAGTACTGATAAAATGTCAGTATACAAAATTATTATGAAGCAGTATACATACTTCATCTTCTACAAAAGTTCTGACCATCACTGTGTCTTTTGCCATTTTCTTCTTAATTAGGGCTTGTTCTTTCTCATATTCTTTTTCAAAGTCACCATATGGAATAGCTGGGGCTACCTCAGCCACTTTAGGTTCCTGTACATATGCAGTCATCTGAGTTTGGTACATCATTTCTTGTTGTGATTTTATGTAGGCTTCATAATCAGCTAAGAATTAAGAACACATTAATTTTGATAAGTTTTTGTGGGTATCACTGGATTGAATAGAGAAAAATAAATGCAAACTTATTTTACTGGTTTGTGTGTGTGTGTGTGTGATTCAAGCAGAGTTTCTGCTTGCTTAGCCAATAAAATACAAACAACAATAAAATGCAAAAACTAATGCTCTCATATGAGGTTCATAAGCAGGTAAATCTTACTGTGCTATTTTAGGTGTTGGAGTTATCAGTAGAAACACCTACAGAGACTATTTTGCATTTTCTTCACCACAGTTCTGTTTCCTGCAAACTTTTATACATTTTTTACAAAGACAACTGGAAAAAAAAAAGCTTTCTCCCTGTAATAGAGTAAGTTATTAGTTGAGTAATCTCCTTTCCCCATATCAGCCTCTAAATATTTTATGTTATGTAGGCTGTTACGGACATCAACAGAAGAAGATTTATAGAATCACACATTCTAGCAAAGAATCTAAGTATTTCAGAACTTGATGCCAGGGCCACCAGATCTCCATTTATGTTTCCTGAGTTAACAAAAGATTCAAAGAATTAGCAGCAGAGTTTAAAATATTTTTCCATTTTAAAGTTATTTTTAAGAAATATTTGTCCCATTCTTCAATCTGCAAAATACCTTCTTCTAATAAGGAGACCGTTGCAGAAGCTTCTCCATGTGTGTTACGAACAACGATAGTGTATTCTCCGGCATCGTCGGCAAAAGTCATGGAAATTTCAAGTTTGCATTCCCCGGTTTCTCTTTTGTAACTCACTTTGTATCTATAGAAGAAATAGAAGTACAATCTCACTGTAATTCTGATGAACAGCCATTTGATTAATTTGCTTTTAGCTAAGCAGTTAATCAGAATCCCATCTAACATGTAGAAGACAAAAAAATGGTAATATTTTGCTGGCAATTCTCACTCAGGGAATCTGCAGAACACTGTAGGAGTGATAAACATGATGAAACTAAGAATACAGGTCTGCTTTCTTACTATTATTTCTGAAACAAAAGAGATGTGAACAGTGCACTGAACTATCAGAGATCTAGTTATCAGACATTATGAAATAGTATATGCAAGGAGCACATAATTTGTCTCAATATGGATTATTATAGCATTAAATATTTCAAGAATCCTACAAACATTTTTTTTTCCCCTTTGGTAGAAGACACTGCTTTTTTACAGATGACATTTGCATAATCAGAATAAAACAAACATAAGGCTTCTGCCTGATTGGTCTTTAAGGATATGTAACATTTCTCATTTTATGATCTTGTGAATATTTGTATAGTAAAACTTTGCTGCCTTGTAAAGTGTGACATTAAGACATGATCCTATGACTTTTCCATTAAAAAAAAAAAAAACAAACAAAAAACCCACAAAAAACCAAAACTGAAATCAGTGATATTATTTGGCTCAACATCAGTAAGGTAATCAAAATTATGCCAATTAAGTTTTCTCTAAAATTGTTTTAATAGTTTTGTGTACATTATATTCAAAATACCTGTAGCCAGTCGTTAGAGGAACTCCACCTTTTTTCCAGTAGACATGTGGCTTTGGGTTGCCCCCTACTTGGCACTCAAAAATAATGCTCCCACCTTCAATTAACTTATGTACTACAGGTTTTCTTATGAAGAAAGGAGGTATGGGTTCTCCCAATACTTCCTCTGCTGCAGCAGAGACATCTTCCATTACAACGTCCTTTGTCTCCACATAGCTGAAACAAAATTAGAGTGCAGGTTAGTGAGCCAACATATAAAACTCTCATAGAGTGCAAGAAAATGATGATCACAGTAGCAACAGCCTGTTTAGGAAAGCAACTTTACCGTTTCTCTTCTGTTACAGCCTTCTCAGAAATGGTTTCCCGAGTCTCAATTTCTTCAGAAACTGCAAGGCAAATATGATACAGTGGATTTTAAAATATTTTAATAATATTTAAGCAATGACAAAAAGAGAAAGAAAGGTTAGGTAGTTAGCTATCTCAGAGGCCTAGGTAATTCCACTAAGAAAGTGAGTTAAGAGTTTCCATTGGACTATAACTGACATTGTCCTCACGTTCTTACAGCCATTACTAACAGCCCTGAAATACAACTGAAGGCATATATTCTACTTGGGAGCTGGCAAAATGTTCTTTGCACTACAAGTAGTACAGAGTCAAGAAAATTATAACCTTCCTACAGTGACAAGAAGAAATTGCCTCAAGTTGCACAAGGAAAGGTTTAGATTGAATTATTAGGAAAAAAAATCATCACCAAAAGAGATGTCTAGGGAAGTGGTTAAGTCACCAACTACTTCAAAGTTGTGTAGATGGGGTTCTGAGGGACATGGATTAGTAGTGACCTGGCAGTTCTAGGTTAATAGTTGGACTTGATGATGTAAAAGGTCTTTTCCAACCAAAATAATTCTACGATTTTGAGATTCTATAAATATATTTACCTTTCACGTGTAAGTGGCAGGATGTGCTGACACTCCCAGCCTTGTTGGTAGCAGTGCAGGTAAATCTTCCACTGTCTTCTGCAAAGGCTTCACGAATCACAAGGCGAGCAAGCCCTGCTTTGAAAGTGATCTGGAAGTCCATTGAGCTCTCAATCTTGTAGTCTTCCCTGTACCATGTCACAGTAGGCTGAGGATGACCAGAGATATGGCACTCCAGTGTGACTGACTCACCTTCTGTCACAGTCTTATTTTTGAGACCCTGTATGGTTTAAAAAAAAGTATCACAGTCAGTGTATATTTTCACTACTAAATAGACATTTAAACAACTAAAATCCATTTGAATGGAAAATGTAATATCTGCTTCAAACTAGTGTTCCGTCCATCAGTGTATCCAGGAAAAACAAGAAATTGGGATGTTTGAACATTATTGTTATTAACAAGAAAACAAAAATTATATTTATCACAGTGAGAAACTGTTTCACTGCAGCAAAGGCCAATCTCCTACATGACAAAATTTCGGAGAATGACCCCCCATTACAGACATTAAGAGTCATTTGTATCAGAGGTAAATTGTGTGGGTAAGTCTAACGCAGAATTAAAAAGATTAAACAAAAATGACTTTTCACAGTCAGGTTTCCCAAGATAAAGGAATACAAAATGGGTGAAATCAGAATGGAACTCCCTTAATTTACATACAAATTACTTACTGAGACTAAGGTGGGTGGAGTAGAAGGGATTTCTGCAGGCACAGGAACTCTGGCAGTTTCTGTCACCTAGATTATTTAAAGCAAAGTTAATAAACATCTAACAAAGCCAAGGACTTTGCTGTACTTAAAAACAAATCAGTCAAGAATTTGGACAAGAAATTAGGTATAGAGAATGTTTTGCTTTTCATAGGTAAATGCTAGGACTTCAGAGGGTTTACGTAAAACAACAAAGAGATAGAATTCAGCAGAATGCTGTAAAAGTGGATATTTGCAATGAGGAAGACCAAAGAAGGGAGGCTATGCTATATTTTTAAGATACGTCTGTCAAAGTGATGGAAATTTTCTTAATAACATACCTTTGCTTCACCTTCTTTCCTCAACACCAAGTGTTCTTCCCGCACTGCTTCACCTTTAAAGCTTACTCCTGTCTCTTCTTTAGTTTCAACAGCGTAGTGAGTTTTATAGGCCTCAGCAGCCTCTCCAAAGGGAAACTGTGGAGGGGCAGCTGGCTCTGCTTTTATCCTGACTTCATGTGGCTTTAGCTGAGGAGGTTTCACAGGCTTGGTGATTTTTTGTGCAGCAGAAGTAGTTGATAGCTCTTTTTCCAGAGTAGCCATGGCAGATCCAGCTATAGAAACCTAGGGAACAGAAGAGAAAGAGTTACACCTTTGCTGTTCTCTCATTTTCGAGGGAAACAGCACATTTCTTCATAGACTGCACAGGCACTAGTTGAGTCTTTAATTACTTATTTGTTGACACTGCCGAAGCAATATAAACAACAATTAATTCTATTTATTGATTGCAGTAATAGAATATCAGGATATAATATCCTTCAATTATTTTTATGTTGACTAACATTCAATTATTTTCCTTTTAATTTACTTGGGAATTGATCTTCAAATGGACAAGATGCTCTTAAGTGCGACATGAGAAACATCCTCTAATTTTATTCACTTGAATACATTTTGCTTTCAATTTAATGAGTTGATACTGCAGTAAACAGCACTAATTACATAACTGTCCCTGAAAAAAATAACTGAAATATTTCAAAATATTATTTCAGTTGTAATGACTTCAGAAAACATGTTAATCTTTACAGAAAAGCTATTTTATGTTTGAAGGATGAAAAACTCAGTTCATCTTTAAAGTTCAAGTGAAGAGTAATATTATGCTTGAATAAAAAACTAATTAACTGGGAACTTTTAATATTATGTGAAGAAGTCGAAGAGAAGATTGAGGAAATTGCATTTAAAACCCAGATGGTGTCATATTATGTAGCTGGGTTTTTTTCTGTTTCAAAAACTATCTTAATATGTAAGGAAGAAAGAAACACTATTCCCAAATGTGCTAGTGAAGAGATTCACATAGTAAGACTGAAGAGGGATACCTCTTCTCTATAGTCAAAGAAGTCAATAAATACAGTTGAAGAGAGCATACAACTGTTCTTCATTTTGAGAATGCAACCCATTCAAGTGGGAGGAAAAGTCAATTGGAATGGGTGACCTACTAGTTGTTACAAATGAGGACACTGTTCTGCCTGGATAGTTTCCATTTCTTACCTCGTATGTATGATCTGGTTTAGGAACAGCAATTTTGGAGACTGTGAAGTGAGGACTTGCTGTGCGGGGTCTTGGGTGCTCAACATGAATTGTTTTCTCAGTTTCTATTGTTCTTTTTATCTGCATAAAGCAATGAAAATTTTGAAAATGTGATACTGAAACAGATTTCACTGGGACATAGTTTTTGGAAAAGAAAGCAAATTAAACTGTGTCTAACCTCTGTTGATAAAGTAACTTCCTTCTTTTCGGCAGTTGAGACATGTTTTTCAGGAGGAACATGGACAGTTTTAACTTCTTTGGTGACAACATGACGTTCTGCTGGGGCCTCAGCAATATGGTCTGTTACAGTGCGCTCTTTATAGCCATATTCCAAAGTTTTCTGCTTTACATAAGCCTCATCTGCTTGTTGTGCTTCCCAGGGTGATCGAACACGTGCCTGATCAACTGCTGCAACAACCGTAGCTACAGCTTCCGCTCTTTTTCCAGCTTCAGTCTACATGTAACATAGGACAATTCTTACAAACATTGATCATCATATTAAAGACTTGCATATATGGCAAATACTTATAAATATGATGCTCAGGAAAGTCTTTTTCAGGTGAAGAGAGCACAGATGCAAGTAATAATGTGTCAAATGTATTCAACCTGCAGTAAGTAATTTCAAATATAGACATTATTTCTAAGCTCTATCTATGCATATTCAGAACACATCTATGCTAATGTGCTTTATACTTACCAATATTTGCATGCAGGCCCACTTTTAATATTTATAGTCACATCTATGGCTATTTTTTGAAGAGTATTTCACATAATTTTAAAGTCAGTATGCTCATTTGGCTCTACATGACTGGTAGCTGCTACTAAAAAAATCTAAAGAATGTGCCTAGCATCTTATATGAAGATATTTACTAAGGAATGTAGCTGTATTTTTTAACTACAGACGTAACTATTAATCAGCATTAACCTATTTTACATCATTTTACAAAATAAGAAAAAATGAGTTAGCATTTAACTGTAATATCTGAGCAGTCTGACTTGTGAGTTTATATGTTATGTTTTTAGAAATGTGTTTTATAAAAGTGTTTTATGAATGCCCAATAGTGTTTCTAGCAAAACAGAGACTTTAAGTAAAAGCTGTTGGCAGCTAGGTTGTTCTTCCACATATGAGAACTCCTGATTGTATTAGAAAAACTTTTCTATCTGGTTGTCAAAAGCGATAAACTGGGAAAGCTGAATGGATGTTACAGTTTGCATTAAGACCAATACAATTCAAACCTTGATAGAGAGAGTTGTTTCATATGACAATCATAAAATTGCAAGGAATCATCTTGTAGAAAAAAAAATGCAGACTCAGAAATTTTAAGAAGTAAGCATTATTTGATAGTCATTATTAGAAAGTAAGATTTCACAGATAAGTCTAATTACAGTCTTAAAAGTGGTACCTTCGAACTGAATTAGACATAAATCTTTGCATCACTAGAAACTTCATCACATTGACTGTATTACATCATCACAATCATTATTAGCAGAAATTTACTTGAGGGCATCCTTATTGTCCCAAAGTAGCTTTTAAAAGGTAAGGTCTGTAGATAATAGAAATGGTAATTGCTTTTCACATCTGCAAAAACTATATTCGACCATTATAAAGCTAGATGAATCTCTTCTTTGGCTGTAATTTGTTTTCTAGCTCCGGACACAGTGATTGATGTTCTGGTTATATCAGTGTCAATGATTTTCAGAACTATGAGAGTTTTCTTAGCTTCCCTTTTATTTTATATATTCCTTTGATTCCTTATTTACTTTATGCATTATTATAGCAGGAAAAAAAAATCCATTAAATATGATCTAGAAAGTAATTTGAACAATGAGACAGCATTCTGGAATAGCAACAGAGAATTAAGGGGTTAGAACCTTGTTCACTGCACACAGCTCTGCGTTATCTGTATACCGATAAGTATTGTTAACCCTGCTGGGTATTTAAACAATAGTTATGAGTTTACTTTTTTTTTTCCTTTTTTTTGTAATGTAAAAACAAAACCAAAAAACCCAAACAAAACAAAGCAGTTAAAATGCATTTCAGGAGTCAGTCCATTCCAAAGGTAAGTCAGGAGACAATTATGGGCACCCTATTAATGAAAAGTTAGGCAAGAAAGATAGAGCTGGAATACAGAGTTGAATTAACGTTGTCTCTAAATGTTTGTAAGTAGAATAAATCTTAGAAAAAAATGAGCTGAAAATGTATCATTAGTATTTTTTGAGGGACACATAAGGCTTGTAAAGAAGAGAGGATGAAAAATCAAACATGGTTACGATAGTGCTATTCACCTTTTGATGGGTTATGCGCACTTGTTCTTGTTTGGTAGAAATTCCTTCTTTACTTTTCATTATTATGACCGGTGGTTTAGGTTTATCAGTGGTAATTACTACCTTAGGTACAGAACGTTTCATATCTTCCTTTCTTATCTAGTTTTTATGGTAAAGAAAAATAATAGTAATCAATCGCACCTATAGTCAAAATTTTTGGGAAAGTAGGGTGAAGCTTCAGAATATGTATCAATGCATTTAAAAAAAGTCACCTAAGAAATGGAATATTTCATTTGTACAAACCAAGTTATAGCCATTTTACATTTGAAATAATTTTGCATTAATCTGTGTGTGAATTAAAGAAGAATCATCCCACTTGCTATTTAGTTGTGACACGTCATTGTTATGTTTTGTAGAAACTGTTCCATAAAAATGGGTATGGCTGACATAATATTTACTCCCATCATTAGATGGTACTATTTCATTGGTTAAGCCAAGAACTAGATTCATTCGGCTCTCATACAAATATAGACTTCATTAAATCAAACTCCACACATAAACATTAGATCGTGAGAGACAACCTTTACAATTTATCTTCAGCAATCTACTTTGAGTCTGAAATGCTGGGACTGTTTCTGGGGTGCTTTGTTTTGTATTTTATTTTGTAATCTTCTCTCCATAAAGATACAGAGCAAAGATACATAACACATTTGATGAAGAATGAGGTTTTATAATATAATGAGTCAAATATTTGTAACATTTATTTACCTTTTCATGAGCAATCTGCACTTGCTCTTGTCTGGTAGATACTTCTTGTCGAGCATGTGATACTGTTTCTTGTTCTTTGGTTTTGTCTGTGGCAATTGTTACTGTGGGTACTGGAGTTTTCTCTGGTTCTTTTCTCACCTGGGTATTTACAAACAAAGAAGGATAAATTATATGTTGTTTTAAAACATAAGGTATGTGATTTTCTATATATTTGGGAAAGAGGATGCAAATGAAAGGGAGGAGAAAGGCCAAACTGTGGATTTCAAAGTTATCTAGTCTGGAAACAACAACGACATAAGCAGACTTTCTACAAAACGTATATACATTTAGCATAAAAATAGTAAAACATTGCACACATGCTTGTTTCACTACTGAAGGCAGTAATAAAAAGAATTAGATCAGAGGAAAATTGTCCCACATCATAATCAGTTTGGGAACATGTAGGATATTAGAAGCAAATTTTAGGTAGCTTCCACTTTTCAAGAACTTCAGATATAATCTGCTCATAAACATGTAATTTTTTGCCCAGGTGGATTTCTGTTTCTCATTACTTTAAAGATAAGTTACGCATTCTTTGTCACACATTTCAGCTGCAAACCAAATGTAAAATTGCTCTCTAAACATGGATCCTCAAATAAATCACATTTGTTTGATAAAACACATGACAAAATTTGAATTCCAACCACTCAACAGTATTTTCAAAATTTAATTCAATGCAGAATGAGTTTTCCCTGCTTTTTCTGACCCACTGTGCTGCCAAAAAACCCAAAGTGGATTACAAATGGCAAGCTTAGAAACAAAATCAGGGAAAAAAAAAGAAAAAAAAAAAAAAGGAAAATTGAAGAGGTATTTCCAACATACCAGTTCTTTAAAGGACTGACAATACTGCCTAGTAAGTCACTACAATATGTATTTTTTAAAAATTATTTCCCAAGTTACAGGTTTTGTAAGCTTATCTCTCTCTCTCTCTCTTTTACTCTCAGGTATAATGAAAGTACTTTGTCTTTTTGTCAATTTGTCTTTTTTAATGAGATATTAATTTTTTAATGACCTAGGATATGACAATTGTCATTAATATCTGTATTCACCTTCTCACAAGAGAGGTACCTTTGTTCTTGTGATGAAACAATTCCTTCTCTAGTTCTTGATATTACTGTTTGTTTTGTGGTTTGATCACTGGTAACTACTACTGTTCCTTCTTTTCTCATCTGATTTTTACATCAAGAAACAAAAAACCCCAAACCCTTAAAACTAATTTTAAGAAACTGATCATCAAAAGAAGAGAAGAAAAAATAAGAGGATTGCAAGCAAAGGAACAGTACTAATGGGAAATTATTTTATCCCAAAGGGTAAATTATAGATGAGATATTAGAGGGAAAACTTAATCAATGTAAGACTAATGTTAGAGAATAAATAACAAGGGAGAATACAGGATTGCTTTAATAGATGGTGTTCTTAAAGCTTAAAAACTGTTTAAGAATAATTAGTCCAACCCTGCTGTGGTGGAAAACAATTGAATAAGTAATCCACAAACATTCCTTTACAGTCCAGATTCTCTGTACGAGTATGCATGCGTTTGCAGTGCAATGGGTAATATCTTGTTAATTCCTCACAGTGAATCATGCCTTGTTTGCATGTTGCATGAAGGGATAAAGGGAAAAAATCACAGAGTGTCTATGCTCTATTTCTACCTGCTCCTGAATGTGGACTGCAGTCATTGCTGTCCTTTTAGCAGTTTGCTCTACAACACCTGGAGCTGGTTCTCTCACCATGGCTTGATCCACAGCAGCAACAACCGAAGCAACAGCTGCTGTTTTTTCACTGTCCTTTCTCACCTATATTAGTCACATCAAAAGACATTTTTTCATGTTTTGCATACATTCAGAAGAAGCACAAAACAGATACAGAGACAGAATATTGCAAAGAAGTGTTTAAATATTTGCAGCAGAACTCAAATGAGAACAGATACAAACATTTTTAATCAAAGCCTCTCAGACTCCATATAGCAGATCTAGTCAGCAGTGGTAAGTTCACAGTTAGAGCAAATCCAATGCCCTTCCTAAAAATAAACTTTACCTCTCTAGCACCAGCTGCAACATCACCAGCAGTAGCACCACTAATGGTAACTTGCTCTTGGACCCCGTATCTCCCCTCCCATCTTTCTTCAGTTCTTATTTGGGTAGTGCTTGTAGAAACTCTTGTTTCTTTCATCTGGGCTTCTGTAGTTGCAACATATCCTTCCTGCTTCCAAGGGGGAAGGACTTCAGCCCCAGTTGTAACTACATGTGGTTTACGGACTGGAGAAGGTGATTTCACTGGTCTGATAGGTGAGGTGGAGATTCTTCCAGCAGGAGAAACTGATCTAATGAAACATAAAGTATTACTATAATTAATGAAGTGTCACACAGCAATTACTATATAACCAGCTTCAGTCTGAGCTTAAATTCACTCCCTGTTTAGGGTATCTTCAATATGTTGTAGTTTGATTTCGAAAAAGTTCTACTTGCAAATTACACTTACCTGTTTTTAACATTATGCTTAATATGTGCTTTTGTCATACTTAGTACTGCAACATATCTTTGTAGTAACTTAGTAGCTACTGTAGTAGCTGATTTAAAAAAATAAATAAAATCAAGTGTCAAAGGGCATTTCACTCAAGCACATATATTTAAATATTGAAATATACTGCATATTTCCTTTGATTCAATCTTAATTCTTCTCATAGAAATAATACAGAAGCCTTACAGGTTGTGACTATTGTGTATTACATTTGTGATTTGGTCTCTGTAGACAGGCATAGTGATCAGTGTAATCACCCTTTGCAAAAATGTTATGTGGCACCTAGCAATAACACAACTGTATCTACTCCTGCACTCCACCTCATTTTCTTCCATGTGTCATCCCTACATGTGTACAGGCTTCAGGAAAGTCTCTGTTCAGGGTCCATATTTTTCCCCCATACTTACATTTAAATTCTGCAATTCCAATCACAATCCTAGCAGACAGCTTTGAAAAAGCATTTTGAAAAATGTCTTAGCAGACTTTCTAGCTTAGATTTTGTTTGTTAGAATTTTTGTTGTTGATTTCCTAGATAACGTTAACAAATATCAACATTAGGGGGCAGCATCATCAAATTGATGTTTAGATTTATTGCCTAATGTATAATACGTCTGAAAGGGATTTGACTTTAGTAAGAGAGTACAAACTTCTAGCTCTATGTGCACTCTAAGTGGCACTATTGAGTCATTCGTTCATCTCTGCAGTTCACATTTCTTCCTGTCCTTGCAAGTTATTCTCACTGGTGCAAAATTAATCAGTATACTTAGCTCTGTCAATTTAAATGGTACTCAACTAGAAGACATTCCTTCCATGACACTGGCACTTGAGGATCCTGAAGCTACAAAAATTCCAAAGCAATTTACCTGCCTTTCAGCACACACCTCCTGGGATCTCTTGACCACAGGTCCTGCTCTTCAAATCACTCACTTTCTCAAGATCCTTCACATAGCAGAGCTAAACTTATTTTTTTCCATAAACACATTTACCTTGCCTACCTTCAAAACTTTATTTCTACAGTCATTACTATCACACATAGAATGTGTTCATGTGTTCTGCATATCCTTCCATTCTGTTTGCCACTGGTCAGAGTGTCACTGCTTTTTTCTCTGTTCATCCAAAACAATGAAAGATTAACTGCTCTACTGCTTGCTTTCTTGACAAACTTGGAGATCTGAATGCTACTTCATCAATCAAATAGCATTTATTCTCTAAAATATATTACTCTATATGGGATAGGAAATTTACATAACAAGCATGCACTCCTGCAGCAGTGGCAAATACAGCACATTATAGCTTACCATGAGAACAAACTCACTCAGTATTAAGTCAGTGCATTCTTTCATTTAATGCTGTGTTCTTGTTCTACAGTGTTACTGCTGTACGTGGAGGAGATTCAAAAAGCAATCCCGTTTGAAAGAATAGTAAGTTTACCTGACTGGGGAGGGTGTTGGTGCTCTGACATGTCTTACAGGTGATGGTGATTGTCTAACAGGTGATGGAGATTGCTGTCGAGTCATTTGTGCTTTTGCAGCAATTACTGGTGGAGTGGGTGATTTTGATGTAGGTCTGGGAGGCATTCGTGGAGGTGCTTTGTGTGGGAGCTGTTGGCCTGTCACACCTTCTATTACCATTTCAACACTTGTAAGTGATCTGGCGTCAAAGTGGGCTTCAGTCTTCTACAATGAAATCAAGAAAAAAGGTCTGAGATACTGTAGAAGTAATCATCCACTTTTTAGCCTTACATACTCTGTTTTAGAAAAACATACCTTTTCAATTCTGGCTTGTCTTGTTTGCGAAATCTGAGCAGTCGAAACAATTGTCTTAGTCTTTTTAGCAGGAACGGCTTCTTCGTCACCTTTTGGAAGAGAAATCATGGTCAGAAGAATTGCATGTGGCAACAAACAATAAGCAGTTGCAGAAAAAAATGAATGGTCAATTCCAATTATCGAGAATTTTATATAAACAACAGAGAGAGAATTAAGAAACCATCTGCTTTCCCTGCAGTATTAAGAGATGGATAATAGTGAAAACAGTTGAAATATTTTTGTATTACTAAGTCATCAGGAAAAACAAAACAAACAACAAAACACAAACAAATGAGACACATTGATTGACACCCACCTAAACATGAGCCAGCAGTGTGCCCAGGCAGCCAAGAAGGCCAATGGCATCCTGGTCTGCTTCAGGAATAGTGTGGCCAGCAGGAACAGGGAGGTCATTCTCCCCCTGTACTCTGCACTGGTTAGGCCACACCTTGAGTACTGTGTTCAGTTCTGGACCCCTCAGTTTAAGAAGAACATTGAGGTACTTGAACGTGTCCAGAGAAGGGCAATGAGGCTGGTGAGAGGCCTCATGCACAAGCCCTATGAAGAGAGGCTTAGGGAGCTGAGTTTGTTTAGCCTGGAGAAGAGGCGGCTCAGGGGAGACCTTATTGCTATCTACAGCTACCTGAAGGGTGTTTGTATCCAGGAGGAGGTTACTTTCTTCTCTCAGACAACCAGCACCAGAACAAGAGGACACAGTGTCTAGCTATGCCAGGGGAAGTCTAGGCTCAAGGTGAGGAGAAAGTTCTTCCCTGAGAGAGTCATTGGCTACTGGAATGGGCTGCCCGGGGAGGTGGTGGAGTCACCATCCCTGGAGGTGTTCAAGGCAGGTTTGGATGTGGCACTTGGTGCCATGGTCTAGTCTTGAGGTCTGTGGTAATGGGTTGGACTTGATGATCTTTGAGGTCTCTTCCAACCTTGGTGATACTGTGCTACTGTGTGATACATTTATAGTAGATTCTTCAGATTCAATCAAATGGCTACAGAGACTGGAAGCCTGACTGAGATGAAATACAAGCAAGGCTGTTCCAAGTAGAGTAACTCACTGCTACATTCTAGTCTATCAAAGCTAGTTTTCAACCACAACTCTGAGAACCTACAGAACAAAATGTGAACAACTGTATCCTCAGTTTAATGGTGGTTCATTCTGGAGAAAATTGCTGTTTAAATTCTTAGAAATATTTGACCAATTTCACCAAAGACACGGCCTTTTCACAGCAAATTAGTAACTCCTGAGAAAGAATTTTAAAACTATTGTATTGAATAAAACTTTGATGAAGTGGTTTGCAACGTATTATTACAATAAGGATTCTTATTTTCATAGCTTGGAACTTATACTCCATTACCTTGAATTAGCAGTTCAGCCGTTGAAGTAGCACGTCCCACATTATTTGTAGCATTTACTGAATAGGTACCGGAGTCTTCAGGGTAAGCTTCTGCAATTATTAAGCTGTAAAGGTCTCCATCTTGTAAAATTTGAAAATCGGGGGAGCTTTGGATTTCTACTCCATCCCGATAGAACTTCACCACAGGTGTAGGGATTCCAGTCACTCTCACGTCAAGTCGAACTTGACTTCCCTGCTTTGCAGTCATGCTCTGTAGTCGTTGTGAGAAGTTTGGCGGTGCTGTTCCCGCTGATGTTTTATTGGAGGAATAGGTAGAAAAACAGTAACTTTTGTTAAAAAGCACTCTAAGGGCTAGATATTTGCCCTATTGGAAGTTCACAAGTCCTATTTCTCCTGCACATGCTACTAATAGATGATATTTTCTCAAATGTTCGAAACATTTGGAACTGTTTTGTCAAAATAGAATCCTTAATGTTTTTCACATGTTTAAATTTTCTGATATTTCTGACTATAGCCATGATTGCAAATGTTTCTTGAATTAGAGATACACTAATCATAACTACAGGTAATATGCTCAGTCTCATGACTGTGAATTATTATGTCAAATATAATTTATATCATTAAATACCATAAAGGACTCCACCCTGCAGAACTTCATAATCTCTTTTTTGAATAGTTTGACTGTTGCTGGTGTGGCAGATCACATGAGTAGAAGTATATGCAGGGATAAAGCGGAAATTTGTAATTGTGGGTAAGAAATTGTAAGGTCAAGATTAAACTTTATAGAGTTAATATGTAAAGGACACTGTTATAAATTACTGGTGAGAATGCTTTGGGAAAAGGAATTTGGTTTGTTATATCTTTGTCAATCAGGTACTTTGAAATTTTTTTCATTATCTGTGACTCTTCTGCTATGACTCTTGCATTGCTAGCAGAAAGATGTGCCTTTCTTTAGATGCTTGATACCTGTGACAAGTAGTTCAGCAGTACTAGTTGCTTGCCCAGATCCATTGGTGGCTTGTACGGTGTATCTTCCACTGTTTGCTTCTGTCACGGTGGGGATCACCAGTTTAGCGCGGCCATCACTAAACGAGATCTGCACACCGGGCAGAGCTGCAGCAGAGAGAACCTGGCCATCCCGAAACCAGCTCACCTCAGGAACTGGGAAACCTAAAGAAAAAGCAAGATACTATTAAATGCTAAGCAAGATGCCATTAAATGCTAGATATCCAAAATCGCCATAACAGTCACTCATGCGGACACAGTTATAGTGGACTGCAGTGGCATAGGCACAGTCCTACAACTGCATGTCCACTAGCACAGTGGTAATGGGATTTCCTTTTAGAAAGATCTTTAAAGTAAAAAGACTATAGGACAACTGCATAGGCTACTACATTTAGAAAATCACTTGAATAATGAGTGGACTGTAGTGTATGGCAAACCTGCTGAAGGATAAAAGTTCATTAAAATTATGAAGGGTATAAATTAATGTACATGAGGTTTTGAGGGTTTTTTTTGTTTGTTTGTTTTATTTTGAGGGGTTTTGTTCTGTAGGGAGTTGTTTGTTTGGTTTGTGGAGGTTTTATTTGTTTTTTTATTTCTATTTGCCAACATTGCTTATTGCTAGCAAAACTATCCAGTCAAATAATTTGGAGAGAAAGTATAAACCAGAACTTCCAAATGAGTTAAGCAGTTGCCCCAACACTGAAAGATTGTATAAAATAAGATAACAGTAAAAGTAACTGTTGTATACATTAGTTTCAATTCCTATTAATGTTTTGGGATTTTTTTTAAATTTTTTTTTCCTCTAGAGGCTCAGGAATGACATCTGAGACTGCACTCTGCAGTTGCTCTATTTTGCTCAGCTTCACTCTCTGTGGTTTGGAAACCCTGAGTAGCATATAGATATATTTCTTTTCTGAAACATCCCTTCTATAAATTCTCAACTGTTTGAGTTTTTAATGTGACAGGAATATGACTATCTGAATCTAAAATGAGAAAGTTTTTACTTGCAGTCACATGAAACTTGGTTAGAAAAATTTCAAATTTTTCTTGTAGTTGAAAAACTGTTTTATATATATAAAAAGTAGAAATGCACAGAAAAAAATGTGGCCAGATTTAGAGAGGATTAGAAATCAAAAGGTAAAAGTACATTTAAGCATTGCTAATTTCACTACTGGAATTTATCAAACATCCCTGATGGTTTGGTACAATTCAATTTTATACTACTAGTACAGAACAACACAGACATTATTACAATAAGAATATATTATCTAGCAGATCCTACTCATTTAATCCAGAATTTCAACTTCTTCAACAATTGTACAAATGAGATTCAAGTTTTTTCTTAAGACAGGTGATGTAAAACCATGTTGTCAACAGTGAAATTCTTGAAACATTGCCAGCTAAACTGTTTAGTTTTGCTGGTTTGTTTGTTTGTTTGTTTGTTTTCTTGAGGGGTTTTGTTTTGTTTTCTACTTACCTACTTTTTTCTTTTTTTCTTTTTTTCTTTTTTTTTTTTTTTGTGGTAGGTTAAACAAGAATCTAAAGTTAGAAGTTGAAAATCTGACCCAAATTATTCTTAAACAAATCTCATCTTTATAGATTTATTAGCCCTTTGCTAGTCACGTGCCACAGAACTGTGGACTAATAGTAAAATCTGCCTCAGATTATAGATATTAATAGAATATATATTTAAAAAATATATATACATACATTACATATTAATATATGTGTATTTATATTTTTATATATATTATAGATATTTTTACCTGGACTGTATGTAATAGTCAATGTTCCAAATTACATTATCATTTGAATATTAATTACTAGGACATTCTTTTTAATTTTAAAATGCACTGAGGTTTTTTTGAGATTTATTGCAAAAATTTAATCTGAAGTACCTGAACCTCCTTTCTTAAGTAATTTAATTCAGTGAGAAGTAATTTTGTTCAATGAGATTGTCCTGACTGTGATGGGACAGGAACTGTCAAACTGTACCATCTATGTGCTGCTTTCAGCAACATTCAGAGGGAAAGGGCTGTGTTGCATTGGGTAATACCTGAAAATACTGCTTCAGAGAAACCTAAGCAGAGTACAAATTAGTTCTTCATCAACAAATTCAATAATGATCAGTACTGTGGAGACATGAGGATATGCACAGTTCTAATGTCAGCAGGATTGCAGACTTTCTTGACAGCGATGCGCTGTCTCACATGCCCTCAGCCACAGTTCCTCTAGTAGGGCTCCTCCTGTGATGGTGTCTTGGCTGCTCTGGCATTCACTGCTTTTAATCACGGGGTTTGTGTGTTCTGGATTTTCTGAGCACAGGGGAAAGTACTGGGTATTTTTCTCATATCAAAACTTTGTAACTTGACACTTAATTCCTAAGCTGATAGAACAGTGTAATTAATTTGTTCTAGTTTACATACTACAAAGTTGCATCCCAGTTAGTTGCTAAGCCCTTGTTGGTACTCTTTGCATTTGAATTGTAGCTCTGTATTAACACTTGACTTGTATATAAGAGATTAATATTATCAGAGATAAAGTGACAGTTTGAATTTCAAATTCACAACAATTCATGACAGATAGGGAGGGCAGACAATGTAGCAGAATAAAGCTGTGTAGTCCACTATTTATACAATATTTCATGAAATAAAACTTACATACTCTCTATATATTTGAAAAATCAAATCCAAGACACTGTCAGATCTGTCTTGGTGGGTGTTTTGGGGGCACAAAATATTATTCCAGAACCTCAGATTATGAATAAAGTTAATAAGCGATTGCCTTACATGATTTTTTTTTATTAAAATACAAATAATGGCATATGCTATTAGAAAACCTTCTGTCATCTCCTCAGCAAGGAATTGAGTTCCCTGTGAAGTACTCCACAATATATATAAAAAAAAAAAAAGTCCAGAATCATACATTGAGCTACAATATTAGAATCCTAGCTTGTTCTGAAGATCTATGCATATATTTGTAATAATTATTGTAACCATCAGCGGAAAGAAGCTTTCACAAACAATTTCGTGTGTACAGGCAACGAGAGAAAAGAATCTTTCACAAACAATTTCATGTGTACAGGCAACAAGAGAAAGCCTGAACAATTAAGTGAAGAGTAGAGGGACAGATAACAGAATGAAGCATTAAAAAAATCATGAATTTAGACTATAGGACACCTTCAAACACCTTCTCTGAGCCAATATTATCCACGAGGACCAAGGAATGAACCATAGTGGGCCATAGATGTCAGAGATCTTTATAGTTGGAGAGATCATATGTCTTTATAGTTGGAGAGATCATATGTTTGCACCTGTTAGAGAGCATCTGGGTAGTGTTTTATGGTATGTGGATCATCACATTGCTATTGCCTGTAAGACAATATAATTCCGTCAGCAGAAACATGTGCCATTTCTCCTTAGTCACTGCTGAGGTCAGAGGCTCTCTTAGAACAGGGTGTTGGCTATCTGTTAAAGTTATCCTGAGGGTTTGCACGGAATTTTGCACGGAATTTTGCACAAGACAGGGTGTTCTAATACTGTGTAGACCAGCAAGATGAAATATCCTTTAAAATCATATGGCATCTTAAAATTGACATAAATCATGCTACTTCCCCTCAGTTTTGATGACTCTAAAATACATGAGAATTAGACAGCAGTCTCATTGGCAGGGTGATCAGCTGTTGCCTGGGAAGCCTTGTGACCTTATGCGTTATCTCTGTGGATATCTGACAGCCCCTCACAGTGCTGATCAGTACCATAGGATGTGTATATATATTCATATGTCAGCACTATCTTCACCCACTCCGACTAGATCATGATCTACAGAAAGTGTTTTTTTGTGTTAGCATAAACAATACCAAACAATATCAAAACAAACAATCAAACCCTCAAAACCCAAAAACCTTAAAAATAATCAATCCTGGAAGAATAAACCAAAACCTTACCACTAATATGAGCCTCAAAGGTTGCGGCACTACCCTCCAGTGCCACAACACTTTGTAATGGCTGTGTAAATGTTGGTGCTTTTGTCGTCATCTTTACAGGCACTCTGAAAGAAATTAAAACATAATTAGACATTAATGGTGACATTTTTATTACATGCACATCCTTCTTGCTAGATTTTGGACATATTTCTAATTATTTTCATAGCAGTTTGGCCTTCTCAGTTTTAAATCATATTGATCTGATGAGAAGTGAAGACCATAGGTTTTGACAAAGTTGTATACCAAGTTACATTTAGGACAGACTTGGCTGAGTTGGAAGTGGAACTTATTTTTAGCAAAGCTGCCGTTTGGCATTACATGCATGCAGCAGAAGACAAAAGTTCTGCTCGACTCATTACATGACCTTGTGTAGGTCATCTAGCTTCTCTTTATTCATTGATTTCCTTTATCTGAAGAGAAACCAATCACCATGTAAAATGGTTTTGAATCATGTGAAAATATTCTGTAGTGCAAAACATTCTCCCATGTGAAGGCATTCAGATGACTAAGTAGCAAGTGAAAAAAATTGTGAAGGTCTACACTGTAATAATTAATATAGTAATTACATAAATAAGCTGAGATACTCTCTTCTTTTAAAAGGAGTCTTTACATAGTGAATAATTTCTTTTTACACAGAAGTATATCGGCATTAAAGATGCAGATAAAATCCTACTCTTTCTTAGACAGTATCTCAGTGGAATGTTGAATACTGGAAGGCAGCCACCTTGGAAATGTGAGCTAGGATATAAGGTAGCCACTGACACTGATGGTATGAACAACTGGAAATTTATGTGAAATCTGAAAGAAAAATGGTTTGCTTCTCTTCCTATGCTATAAGATCCTACTTTGAAATAGCACGATGCCTTTAGAAAAGCTTCTGTATCAGACACATTTCATATTTGCATGAACATATTTATTTAATGATGTTGAATTGTGCAGGTTTTTTAAAAGGCAGCCAATATCATCTTAACAGTATCACATATCTATTAAAAGTAGATTTTTTTTCATAGTAAAATATTCCCCCAAAAACTTATAATATCTTAGTAAACAAAAGTTAATTATAATAATTTTAAGTCTGTCTCACTCAAACATTTACTGTTACTTACTTTGGATTTTGTGACACTTCCAGACTTAACTTAAAGATTAATGAGAAAGCAAAGTTTGTTTCACTACAATCCAGATTCCTTCACTGAATTCTGTTCTGATGCCAACACACAATTAGCACATAAGGACAGAACTGGATATTGTATTGAGATTTTGACCTGTTTTTCTTTACCTTTCCTGAATACCTGATGGAGAAACAGCTTTTTATCACAGCTTTTCCAATTCGAGGGTGAGGGGAAATAGTTCAAATTAGAAAAAAAATACTAACATCTTTTCCTAACACAACACTAGTTTTCTGAAGGGAATATGAAGACAGATATCTCCCACATTTATTTCACCAGGACCTGCTCTAGTTATAACTGTGTTTTGAAGCTGAGCTAAAATATATGGAAGCAATCTTATAAAAATTAAACATGATGAAAGCTCATATATATGTATGTATGCATGTATGTATGTGTGCATACACACTTTCCTGGCTCTAGAATAGATAGAAATAATTTAATTAGAATTGTCATTGAATTCACACAGTTTATACATTTCATTGTCTAGGAAAATTTCACTGATTAAGATCTGATCTTATAAGGTTTTTTGTATAATTAGAAGTATGCATCTGAAATGTCATGTTCCAGAAATAACCTTCGTGGTTGTGAATGACAGCAGACAAGTGTTCCAGAGCTGCCATGTAATTGATACCTTAGCAGTTGATTCCCTTAAAAAGTCATCAGTGCTTAGCTGATACCATATGCATTTTATCAGAGCTATTCTTGGAGCTTCTCAGTTTATCTCTCAGTAGCATAACCTTGAACATTCCCAACAGAAAGCAGTTTTTAAGTAAAGCAGATGTTCCCATGTACTTCTCAAGTCTTAATATTTGCAGCCTTAAACTATAAATGTACTGCAAAAAACCATTTTGCTGAATGTTATCAAAACTTACACCCACAAACTTAAGACATAATCTTGCCAGAGTATTTAAGTGCTCTGCTTCTGTACTTTGAAACATATACCCCCACTGTGATCAAATTTATGAGTAATGTATATATCAGGATTACTAATGACTGATCAAACACTTATTACATCAGCAAAAACATGCTACTAACCTGATCTCTCAAAGTGCCTGTAAGAGTGGGCTAAGCCCAACGAAATCTCCTTGAACGACGTCCTTATCCAGAGTAAGATTTTTTTAGACAATCCCAGCATGAGAATTGTAGAGCCTCTAATCATAAAAACAAAACTACACAGTCTTGACAGTGTAGTTTTGTTTTTTTGCAATCCCTACACCCGAGGCGAGGCGGGGAATGCACGACTGCTCAGAAGTGCTAACATAGTTGTTTTGCTTTATATACCCCAGGATTACTGACAGGTCTGCTTCATCATGGCAGGGCCAGTTCTGATTGGTTTCTTAACAGAAAGTGTCTTGTGAGGGGGGATCCATTCTGTGTAACCATACACCACTTGTTGGCTTGATTGACAATGCTAATTTTGGAAGGACAAAGGAGCTTCACTAAGTGGACCTCATCTGTTCCAAAGATTTTAATTTACAGTTCAGTTTTGTTTATAATGTGCCATTTACAAATGTCCAAAGTCACAAGCACAAGATTAAGAAAGCAATAAAGAAGCATTTTAGCAGAGGATAGGGACGAGGCAGAAGTAGCCCTATCGGTCAGATTCAGCCTTACTCTTTTCCATTATAAACCATCTAAGAAACTACCAAATGTACCTGTCAATCACCAGACCAAATAAGTAAACTGAGCTCAGACATATGGCTACACACTATTAGAATACACAGCTTAAATTGTATTTATTCTGTAACTTTGAATTCTAAAATTATATTTGGTAATTTATGGATTTGATGTTCCAGGTTTTTTCTGTTTGGTGTTCCAAGTAGTTAACAAACAATAGCATATGAAGTTCAGAAGTATGAATTATGTGTAAGTAGATTAACACAGACAAGTACTGTAATTTCTAAAGGCAGGTTTTAAGTTTTGATCTAATGTTTTGAGTGGGGTTTTTGTTTGGTTTTGGGTTGGTTTTTTTGAGGGTTTTTTTTTGTTGTTTTTTTTCCCCTGGGAAGACCTTCTGCAAACCACAGAGTTAATCATCCATGGAATACCATATTAGTTTGTGAGCTTCTTGGTTTCCTGACATTGGATTGGTTGAACCAGAGATCAGAGTTAGAACACTATTCTTGTCTATAGCTGGAATGGGAAGTGTTTTGTCACACCACCCCATATGCCTTCTTATCTAAAAAGCTTACTTTCTTCCCTGCAAAGCAGAATATATACAACACATATCTAGCAAACTCTTCAAACATGTAAGAGGCTCATAAGACTACTTATGAGCTTTAAAGTCACATTACAGATGTGCTTAGCTGTTTTGGTAAATGGAGGAGTTACAGTCTGCTGTTATCAGGATTAAAGAGTTTAACAATAAATTCATTCTTTCTTGAATATTGCAAGCTTCAAACTGCCACTTAGGCAAGTTTTCAATGTGATTTTTCAATGTGGAATTACCAAAGTTGCCTTCTTTTAAAAACTACAACCCTTTCTTCATCATTTGTCATACAGTTATAGCATGCTACATGCTGTAATTGCACAGCCAATGTAGCCTAAAATCTGTTTTCTTTCCTGGTCCCTTAATCTGTCTGCATGTGCAAACTGCATAAAAAGAATCTTTATCTTTGCCATTTCCTTCTCTACTTCCATTTTCCCTTACTCCATTTTTGTCTCCTTTTTTCCTATACAATGTCAGGTGTCCTCTCATACAGTGTTTTTATTTCATTCTTCCTTCTACTGAATATGTAGTAAAAGAAGTCATTAAATAAATTATTTGGTTGCTTTAAACAAAACTTTTCATTGCTAAGATAATGACCTAAATCCCTATAGAACAGGCAAAACACAAGACAAAATATAATTATAGATAATAACATTGATAAAACTCCTGTTTTCTAAAGCCTACTTCTGAAGCAAAAAGCATTTTACTTTCTCTCATCCTGTCCCCATTTCTTTAACCTTAGAAACAACTAAAGAATTCTTCACTCAACTCTTAAACATCTACATGAAATTTAAATGGATTTCCATTGATTCTGCTTCCCTAGAAAATGCTGTAAAATACATCATAATGAAATGTTTGGGACCTTAAATGAATGGTGTAAGATGCGTTATATCAAGAATATTCATTTTTGTGTACTACAGGTGGCTTCTGAAAAGTTGCAGAGTCTAACATCTCATCTCAGTTACTTTAACCAATTATGCAAGATGCATTACACTTTTTCAATATAAACTTCCTTGCAGAAAACTGTTTGACTTCTTACTGGTGAATTCACTGTCAGTCGCTCCCAATGCAGAAAATATAACTAGGGCAGTATGCAATTTTTGAAACTACCTTAGCTATTTCACATGGGAACAACTTACTGGGAACTTTGCCTAGATTGGAACAGGTGTGAAATAATTATCATTGTCCATATTCACTAACTTCATGTTGATAGTTGCCACTCATGTAATCTCCTTGGAAATACCTAAGTAGAAGATTTACAGACATCACTTTTCTCAAATTTTCCTTGCATATTTTTTCTTTAAATATTATTCCCATTCTACTTTCTTTCGCAAAGCAATAAATAACACCATAATACTGGGAACGAATTTTAACCAACATACTTAGCAGATCAGATCGTTTAACAAATTCATGAGCATCTAAGATTTACAAAACTAGAAGAAACAAAAAGACTTACCATGTTCCACACTGGATCCATTCCCTGGAAATACTTGGAGGAATTTCTGTGCTCCTTGTTGGCAAAAGAATATTGCTGGGGTTTCCATTCATGTTTACAAAATATTAGAAAGTGGTGTTTATAGAAAACTATAGGCAATGACAGATGTATATAGATTTCTGGTTTGCTCAATGTACTGTTTAGAAAAAGATTAGCTTGCCTTTTTTTTTTTTTTTAATTGTGTTTTGTTAATCAAGGGGCAGAGGGAAAAAAAATCTCAAATATAAAAGTTCAGGTTGTTCTTACTGGATGACAGAGGAAAAGCAAGAACTCAGTACCATGAATTTGCCAGGGAACCAAAATTTGCAGGCACTGAATTAGAAACTTTCTTGTGTCATATGTATGATTCTAGGTAATAAAATAACATACATTTTATTCTTTTAATTTGGGGGAGGATGTCTGATACATACTTTGTCAGCCTTCTGAATGTGACTGCAGTTAGAAAGTGTTTTCTGTGAAATCTTTAAACAACATGGGCGAAAGAGTGGTTTAGTCAGCAGAAAGGTAACAGTATGGGATCCACAAGATGTTTGATATTTGTCTCCATTCTATTTTGCAATAAACCGTGAGAGATTCAAGGTAAATAAGCAGAGCAAGAACTTCAGTCCTCAGCTACTATATTTATGTGCACATATACACAGCCTTGTGACTGCTGTGGGCAGCATGCCACTGACTTTTCCATAGCGTCAAGTGATTTATGCAATCAGGTGAAGACATGTACATGATATTTTATTTCAGCTCATTTCCTCTCTCTGTACTTTAATTTGAAGATAAATTTAAGTTTCTACCAGCCAACTTGTATCCTGTTGGAGACAAATGTTTAACATTTTGCTATTATGATTTAAGCAACTCCCAAAAATATTATTTCAGTACCAGTTTTGCACAGATTACATCTACCTGGATGGGGCACAGAAGATGATGCTCTGACTAAACTCCTACCTACACTTTGTGAGAAGTGAGTGCAGTGCTGTGGTATACAGTCCTAGTGTAGGCCTAATCAGCTTTTATATGAACCATGATAAAATTTTACACAAGAGGCATTTGCACAATACACATGTACACATGGAAACAGCCAAACCATACATGGTGAACCAAGGTAGAAGTCTGAATAGCATGAATAATTCATGAAGTAGGACTTAGTAAATCTGAATCAGAAGGATCAAGATGAAGAACAGTTATTCCCAAGTCTAACTAGAGGTTCTATTGGTTGGTGTGCCAGTCAGACAGCCATACAAAATAAGGCATATTCTGAACTACACTTTTCAATGCTGCAAATGGATGACATTATTCAAGTCCTTCTCTTTCTCTGTAAGAAGTTTTGCAATCAAGTAAAAAAAAGCACCTAAACTCTGAATTCAGGAGATGGAGACAGAAATTTCATCATGCTAAAGACTCCCCTACAATCCAAAAGATTTTGTTTCATTGGGAGTTTTCTTTATATCCTGACTGGATGCAGTGGGTCTTGAGGAATCTCTTTTCGGGGAGGTCCATGGCTAAACTAAGGATGTGCTTTGAAACTAGCATGGGTATCACCACTTCATAGTCTCCTCCTTTGAACTGTAATGGCATACATTAACTGGAAATGGACTCCTTTGTCACACTAGTCCAGTCCTGACAGCAGAAGCAGTATAGTGGAAGATTTCTCCATTACACTGTTTGAAAGAGGTCCTCTCTTCCCTGAAGACATTCCTGGTACTAACCATGCACTAGAAGATGCATGCTTTTGATGCTCAGTCTCATCAAAATGTCTCAAAACTATAATGAATAACTTCAGGAACAATATATTTAATAAACTGGAGACTTCTGGAGTTATAAACTCATTATGTCTTAAATAATTTGCTTGTTTCTAAATTCCCTATGTAAGTTAGGGGTAAGAACTATTGATGTAATTGATAACAGTGATTGAATCTGTAGACTAAAACAGTGAGTACTGATGAACCACCACGGAGATCTGTAACTTTAAAGGCTAATGTCTCTTTTTTTCCACCATCATCTTCTGTTAGATTTGTCCAACAAACTAGAAGAAAAACTGAAAGAAATTAGAAATCACTAATCTAACAAATGCTGTACAGAGATGAATTTTATTATTTATTCATTTATAAAGAAACAAATGCACATTGTAAGCTATGTATAAAGTGAGTATCAGTCAAAGGTTCATCTTATTTTCATCCATGGTAAGTACCTACTAAAGGACACAGCTAAGAACATGACACCCTCTTTTCTTAGGCATCTTGAAGTTCAGTCCACCTTCTGATCCTGTGCAGCAGGCAGGTGAAGAACGGGATCATGTTCCAAATTGAAGCTAACCTCTAGTGGCCTCTCAAGCTCAAGATACACTCCTTGAAGCCAGAGTTTCTCTTTAAACCTGTTTTAAAAAGGGCAGTTAATATTGCCTATATTTTTCATGTTGACAGCTGCAGCATTCTGTTTCATAAGCAACACTATGGTAGTTGGCCTAGACTGTTCTCTGCGGTCTTGAAACAATTACAGAGCAAACAAAGAGTGGTTCCAGAGAGAACATAAAATATTCTAAAAGTCATCTTCCTGACAGTAAAGAATAACCAGAGGACAACTTTAGTTATGAAAAACAGAAGAGACAAGGAAAATGGGGAGAAATTTGACCTTTCCATATGATCTACATATAATCATAGACTTGTTTAGGTTGAAAAAGATCTTTAAGATCATGGAGTCCAAGTATTAATCCAGTTCAGTGAAGTCCATCACTAAGCCATCTCACTAAGCATCACATCTACATGTCCTTTAAATACCTCCAGGGACAGTGACTCATGTTTTGACCATGCCAAGTTCTTTATGTGCGCTAAGTAAAACTAACGATCTTGCGTTTGTTTGCTTTGCTGATTTGCTTTGGACTATCTGACATGTCACAGCAATGCATAAGAAACTCAAATAAAATACATGAGTCAATGTTTGATCAGCTGGTCAGGAAATAAACTGTGCAGGCACCTTATTATGAAATGAGAACAGTTTTTGAATCAACATATACAATAATTTCCTTTCCTTTTAATTATTGCTCTGCATGTAGATAGACAAACCTCAGGAACCAGAAGACAAAAGAAGACAGTTCTTTCTTTTTCTATATATGGTTTTTTGTCATAGAACTCACTACTCATGAAAAGTTCAGAAAATATTCAGACACTTTAAGCAATTAATGTGGTTTTATTTGACCAGGGTAAACAACATTTGGAGCAAACTGTAAAACATTAGCCTAACAGAAATCTCACAGATTCTCAACCACTTTCCCAAGTCACATTAATCACCAGTTCTTCAAAGGCATGAGAATCCTGGAGTCTATTTTTCATTACATTGCTCCACACACCTTCTAGAAAGAAAGCTATTTGTCTGCATCATCATGAAGTCAGCTTTTTACCGCAAAATAGTCTCACCAGTTTCAGAGTTATATAGTAAATATTATCGATAGTATCTTTCAGGTATATTTTTATTGAAAACTTTGGACAAGTCTTATTTTTATGTGCACAATTTATTCCTAACCTGTATTTACATCCCTACACTACCTGACTTATTCTGACGTTTTCAGTGAAACAGTGAACTAACAGTAGTGAAAACCAGATCAGTAATGATGACAGGCTACAAGACATCTCATCCCTGAATATACTACTCAAAAACAAAGCCGTTCTAGCACCATAAACTATCATAGGCTATCAGACTCTAAATTCAGGAGGCAAGATTTAGTCTTGTGCAAGAAGTCACCAGAATGACTATTGGGTTTATGTGTCTCATTTAATCTGAAATTGCTCAGTGGGAGGTTTTGTCACCTTCAATCAACTAATGAATAATGACTGCTCCCATGCTGTTAGGGCTGCCACTTATTCTACTAAATAAGATACTTACCTAGTAGAAATTTTGCTAATGGATTCTGCTATTAAAAGTTCATGTTTATGTAGTCATATCAGTTTGAACTTCTGGTATACTTTGAGTTTTTGAATCAATTAAGATCCAGATTAAGATACTTAGATTTTGTAATTTTTTTAATATACTTCATGAAACTGAAGATCTTATTGAACAAACTCCATTTTCTATTGTATTATAAAGTCTTTGTTTCTAACATATTCTCTAATTAAGAATTGATTGTAAAAGCAGTCACACATTATGCACTTAATTTATATTATGCAAAAAAATCATAGGATTAGGAAAAGTGCTTGACACATGCTTTGTAAATTAAGGTCCTTACAGCTATTGGAGTATTACAAAGTGTAGCACAGAGTAAGTTGCAAGTTACCTTATTGGGTGATGTCTAGCCACAGGCCTTTGATCTCCAACACAATGAGTGCCACGGGCTTGTACTAACTCAGCTGTGGTGACATTTACTTCTTCAGATGTGCATCCATCTTCCCATTCTGATTTGGTCTGAGTAACAGTAGAAATTTCTGCGGTTTTATTTTTCTCTGAAACAAAACATGGACATCAGTAAGTAAAAGCAAGGCGATCATTTAATATGGCAACAATGTGCCTAAAAGTGTGCAGCTGGTAGGATGAATCACCTATCACTGTTACGAAAGCGGAACAATGTGCCTTTCCAATTTCATTGCTGGCAACACAGATGTATTTTCCTGTATCCCCAAGAACTACATTTCTTTTTAAAAGGTAATAGGTATCTCCTAATTTCTCAATCTGTAAAACAGTAGAATGGACACAGACAATTAGTAGTAGCATGATGTATTTTCTTTCTCCCAAGTAATATTACAAGAACATTGGAACATACACTGATGTCTCCAGATGCCACTTGAATATTGTCCTTTGTCCAGTAGACATGCGGTTTGGGTTTTCCATGTATAGTGCAATGCAGGATTAAATCATCTCCTTCTTGCAGAGTTGTATGTCCAAATTTTTGTATGAAATCTGGCTGTTTTCCTTGTACTGAAAAGACATATTTACAGTATTTTAAAAGGCACAACTAAAACAACTGAAAAAAAAAAATCTATTCTCATGATTACAAAGGTCACCACATTGTGTGATAGAAAGAGTTTTCACTGATGCCTGAGATTTGACAGATAATTTGACAGATAAACAAGTAGGCAGACATTGTTTTTCCTAAATAGCATAGCATTTGTTCAAACACATGGGTATTAAGCACTCAATTTCATGCGTTGGCCTAGTGATATTAGTTCCATGGTAATGCCCAAACAATCTTGTACTTTGTGTAGTAGTAGGCAGGTCTGTGCGGATTATTGTGTTTCAATGAAGGTAGAGAAGTAAATTTTCCCCACAAGAGAGAAAGTCAAGAGAGCAAACTTTTGCATTTAGTGCATTGGGGATTATTGTACATCACATTGTTTTCTTCACTTTCTCCCCTGACCCCCTTATTTTTCTAGTTAAAAAGTCACGTTATTAAAAAATACAAACAAGGTACATCTATGTTCAAAGAAGGTCAGAATGCAACCTCTGCACCGCTTCAATCAAGATTGTTATTTTGGCAATTATTAGTACTGAAACCCAGTAGTAACAGATGACACAGTACAAATCTGTTTCAGATGGGCAAATAATTGCATTTTGCCAGAGCACATGAGATTGGGTTTGTGCTGGCTTCATGTCAGCTGTGGGAGGACAAATGACACCTGAATCAGCACGAGGCCTGGCTAATACAAATTAACCTATCAAAATTGTTTGAAGCCATTTCAATTCAGCATCAGTTGGTACTAAATCAAAGCATTACTTCATCTGACGAGTAACTTAATGAGCTGTAAAGCTGGATTTACTGGATCACTATACAACCACCTGAGGTTCCACTTACATTCCACCTCCAGTGCCACAGCAAAAAAAGACAAGTTCAACACCTGGACTAAGTATGGTTGACACTGGGAATTGAAAGCATCAAATGTTACACAGAAGCACTGACAGATAATATAGCAAATACAAACATTTTTAATTTCTATCACACAAAGAATGTCTTCTTGTTCCTTTTTGAAACAAATCGTACCTTGTATCCATAATATTTAACAAAAATAATCATCAGCCTTCTCAGAAACAGAAAGTTACTGAAATGTGTGATAAATAGCAGAGCCTGGATCTGCTCTCAACTATGTCAGTCTTGCTCCATCAGTTTAGGATGCAAATTTCTTCTCTACATTTTTGTGAACAAAAAGCAGTAAAGGTGCCCAGAAACATCTAAGCCCAAATAGATCGAACTCATGGCTATTTTTTTCCGAATGTGTCACCACAGTAAGACATTTTCATCCATTCTATTAAGAAATCCACTGCTCAGATGAGCTGTTACTTGCAATAAGCGTATATTCTTCCCTTGTACTGAAAGACTGAGGTCGCAATACAGAGCAGAAGTGTATAAGTTTTGCTGTCATGCTCTTGATAACCTAAGGTCTGAATCAGCCAGTCCCAGCAATTCAAAAAACTCAGTTCTTAGCTGTTGAAACTTAACATGCGCAAGCTGCCACCATCGTTGTACTGCATGCACAGGCACATGGGATCTGCAGCTTCACTTCAAGTGAGAGAACCAAGCTTATGCTGCTGTCTCCCCTGTGCAGTAGGCTGGCAATAAGTGACAGTGGATGATTAGCTTGTATTCCTGTGAAAGACATTAAGTGGGTGTCAGCCACTCCTTACGATGTATTTGGCTGAATTCCATTACTTGTGTGGCTTGTATTACCTTATGAAGTCAGGTTGCGTCTCACACCAGGATGGTTTTTAACATTATTTAAAAAAGCCAACAGACAAAAAAAAAAAAAAATCTGAGTGGAATGTTGATAATGCTTAGACTCTATCCTGATTTTATATCAGTAAGTCAGCAGAACATAAAAGAAATACTTTCTAGACAGCAAACGGAAAAATATATGCAAAGAAAACCATGAAGTCACAGTTACTACAACTCTCTAAGGCGTAGACTACTCAACAGGGATAAAAAGTCTGCCTTAAAAGAAGAGCTCATATTCAGAGAGCAACCTTCAAAACAGAATTGATGGTTGTATTTCAATAATGATTTTCCCATTATATCATAATTGAGTGTCAGAATAAGGTAAGAAAATTTGCCAATGTAAAATAGCTCCTGAACAGACATGTCATTAACCACAAAGGTTAGAAGTAACGACTCTTTTTTCCTTCATTGTTGAGGGAAAACCTTTCAGGCAGTTAGTGGTACTGAAATCCCACACTGATGGTTTAAGATATTTACTATGGGCATGTAATTTCCAATTTCTGACATCCTGAAATGTGATATTACCAAGTTTAGCAACTTCCTTCTGTCTTCATTACAAATTTAGGTTTAACTGAGAAATATTTTAGGAAGTATGGGTTAGAAGAATAAACAGTGAGATGCGTTGAGAACTTGGTTGAATGACAAAACACAAAGGGTTGTGATCAATGGCACAGGATCTAGTTGGAGGCCTGTCGCTAGCGGTGTTTCTGAGGGGCCATTACTGGGTCCAGTCTTGTTCAATGTATTTATTAATGACCTGGACAAAGGAAGAGAGTGTACTCTCAGCAAGTTTGCTGATGATACAAATCTGGGAGAAATGACCGAGACAGTGTCAGGTTGTGTTGCCATTCAGCAAGACCTTGACAGCCTGGAGAGCTGTGGAGAGATGAACTTTATAAAGTTCAACAAGTGGAGAGTCCCGCACCTGAGGAAGAATAACTACATGTATCAATACAGGTTAGAGGTTCACCTGTTGGAAAGCAAGTCTACAGAGAAAGACTTGGGAGTCCTAATGGATGAGTTAACTGTGAGACAAGAATGTGTCATGGTGGCCAAGAGGGACAATGGTATTCCTAGGTGCATTAAAAAGAGTGTGGCAGAGGGAGGCTCTCCTCCCACTCTACCCTACCCTGGTGAGGCTGCACCTGGAGTGTTGTGTCCAGTTCTGGGCTCCCCAGTTCAAGCTGGACAGGAAACTACTGGGAAAAGATCAGCAGAGGGCCATGAAGATGATTAGGGGTGTGGAGCACCTCTCTTAGAAAGAGAGGCTGAGACCTGGGAGTCTTTAGCTTGCAGAAGGCTGAGAGGGATTCTTGTAAAGGTATATAATTATATGAAGGGTGGAGGTCATGAGGATGGGGCTTTTTTTTTTTTTTCCAGTGGTGGCCAAAACCAAGGGGCAATATGCACTAGCTAGAACACAGGAGGTTTCACTTGAGCTTAAGGAGAAAATTCTCTCTGTTGGTGGTGATGGAGCTCTGGAACAGGCTGACCACAGAGGTTGTGGCGTCTCCTTCTCTGAAGAATTTCAAAACCCACATGAACAAGTTCCTGTGCAACTAGACTTACGCATATCTGTTTTAGATGGGGAGAGGGTAGGGGAAGGAGGGGGATCTGGAGTAGATGATCCCTCCCAAACCTAGCCATTCTGTGATTCTACAAGATACACATCATGATGATGAGACTAGGTTCATTTGGCATTGTTCTAAATGAAGACATTGAACTTTATTGTTTTGAGTTTGTGTCTCAGACAAGCTCCTAACAGAATTAGAAGAAATTTTAAGGAATATCGAGTATGTCTCATGACCCAGTTGATTTCAAATATCCATAATCCAGAGCAACATTTTCCTTGAACTTCATAGTGCAGACTCATTAAATGAAGTCTGAGCAGTAATTTTAAAAGACATAGCTCCTTTGAGCCACAAAATGTATACAGAGAAAAGAATTTCTATCATGACCTAGTAAAGTCTCCAGAGAAACATTCAGCATACCTTACCAGTCATTTGAGAGGAAGCCACCTTTTCCACTGCAGCTCCAGTCGCATTGGATCCAAAGTGAATCGGGGGAACACCTCATCCTCCTACTGCCTACTAACTCACACTTGGGCTCTCAGACAGGCTACTTCTTTTGAAAAATAAAAGTAATTAATCCCTTTCCCCTACAAACCTATGTACCTTGTGTAAATAGCCCTTCACGTAACTCCACATGTTGTAGTCAAGCACATCTCATTCATCACCTTCTTTCTCAATGACTGTCTGCACATGGGGAAGGAGGAAGGGAGGTTAGGTTAGTAATATGGCTCAATATAATATTTTTGTTGTAAGACAGATTGAGGTTCTCTTAAGAAAGCATGAGGAAGATTTAAACATTTTGGAGTTTTGAACTAACTACAGTTTCAAAACAGTGACTGTGATCAGGTGAACTCATATGTATAAAACAAGAATATATCAGAACCATCACAATCCAAAACACCTGCTTCTACAGTGTGGTTAGGTAAAAGAAGATGGAAGTGAAGCATGTGCAGCATGAACTATTAAAGGAAAAGTGCAGTTTTATTTCACAGAAATAGAGTATCATGAGAGATCATCACAATCACTCCCTTATTTTAGGGTTATTTGAACAGGAATCAGCAGGAATTTCCCAAGAAAATTATGTGGGCATTCATCAGGGTCTTTAAATAAGGAGTACTTAAACTCAGACTGCCCACACAGTAGTAATCAGTAGTTAATATACCTTTGTTTACAAAGCCAAAGATCGAAACCAAGCGACTTTCATTACTGTGTATTCGTCATCTCTAACCTTTCTCTTTATTGAAAGTATTGTTTCTTGCAGCTGGTATCCTCATACCTGTTAAAAACTGCATTTAAAAGATTCCTGATTTATAGTAGAATCAATACCATACTCATAAAATCAAGTTTTCTTAATCTATAATTCACAGAAATGCTCAAATTATCAGAAGGAAGGTTTAAGAAACATACCTCTATGAATGACATACCTCTACGGTGGTTTATTAAAAGCTACACATGTACTATATTATATCTTACATTTTTGCATTTAATAACTATATATATGACCATTTTAAAAATTACAACATTGTCATAGTGATAAAGCATTTCTTTTGAACTTTTGCTACTTAACAGTGTTTGTTATACAGCAATAGTATGGAACTTATAATTACATGTTGTGCTGGTTTGAGGCTAATTGGCATATTTTAATAGAGAAAATTACACTATAGGCTGTGAAAGGAAAACATTATGATGTTTACTTCACTCATACTCTTGCTGGAGAATTGTTTGGGAACGCTAACCA
>VWZE01023119.1:364349-411113 GCA_013396675.1 Eubucco bourcierii
GGGGGGGGGGCAGGGAACTCCCAAACCTTCACACATGTACATTGAAAATAATAATGTACTTAGATTTTAAAAGGCCCGGGTAAAGCAAGTGACTGACATCTCTCCCACTTGTTCTGAAGTTTCTTTAATACTGTTAACAGATTTTATGCAAACATGCATGAGGGAGAAGGTCTACATATGTGTCCCCTGATAATACCCTAGGAACCTGGATGTACATCAGGGAGTGTTATGAGCAAGGAGAAAGAATTTGCTCCCACAATTTTTGGGTACTCATCCAGTAAATCTGAATGAGTCTGTTTGCTGCCTCCTTAACTCATACAGCTGATTATCATAAATAGTTAACAGTCTTTCTGCAAGTGCCAATAAGCAATCAGATCCAACTACAAGACTGGATCCAAGTTACCTTCAATTCCTGCCACTATACCTTGATAAACAGTTCATATATTTTTCTTTTTCTTGTCACAAGTGAGTTTGTGACAAGTTTTCCCAAGCAGAACAGGAATCCTAGCTCTAGTCTTGCTTTCCTAAGGACAGAGACTTAAATAAACTAACCTTTTTGGCTCTACTGTAATCAAAAAGGTCATGTTCATCTCTCTGAACTCATGCACTGGCCACATAAAAATGACAGAACAATGATCATTCCAGTACTGACCTTTCTGTAGTTTTCACGGTGAAGGATCCACAAGTTAAAACAGAGATGTGACTTTAGCCCAGCATCTGTGGAGCTACAATGACTATTTCTGTCACAATGATTATTTCTGTAAGTATTATCTTATGATAGGTAATACTTACAGGCTTAATCCTGGCAGAGGTAATACAAAAGAGGAAAAATAACATCTCTGCTTTCACTTCTGCTATTTTTTCTGTGCATCTACCTAACCTCAACACTGAAAGCAAAAACTCCTGAAAAAGTCACCTAAGTATATATATATAATTTCTTAGAATATGTCAAAAGAACACCTACAATTTCAATTTTTGAATGATGGCCACTCTCAGTAAAAATGGACAATTGAAGGGCAGCCATCACCTAGAAGACCTAGAAAGTTAATGTGATGAACTAAAGTTATCAAGCACTGGTAAATGCAGTACCTTACAGAACACAGTAGAGACATTCTGGTTGAGTTGTAACACACTTTTGCTTAACGCACTGCTTACATAGGTCAGCTTGCTTACATAGAGTATTTGCTGTATGTTTATAACAACCATACGTGAAGGTACAAGGGAACAAAAAACCCCACAAAACTCAGTTTTACTTCTAAAAAAAAATTGAAACATTCAAAATCATACTAATTATTACAATTAGCTTTATTGTCAAATGGAAAGTACACTTTAGGAAAAGAGGTGATTTGTTTAAGAGATTTCTTCTGAATCAATGTTTCTAGGAGATGACTGAACTTGGAAGGGTAATACCAATTTTAGTTTGTTTTGTTTCCCCACCTGCTCACCACCTCCTCCTCCTGCTCCTTCTTGTATTGCTGTGAGCTTATATTCCTTTGAGGACTTCTCCTGTTTCCAAGTTACAGGAATTTTAATAAAGTTGTAGTCACTGGGCCAAAATACATAAATGCCAGTCTTCAATGTCACTAAGTCCCAGCAATTTGCAATATAGATTTTGCCTGTAGCATGATACACAGTAAAAAGTTAACATCCTTTCTGCAAATTATGCAAGAGAAGGTAAATATTTTCTCTCTACAGACTTTGTGCAACATCACAGTTGCAATATGAAAGTTGCAAATCACAGATGCAGGAAAGAACATATTGCAGTTTGTCACTGTTTTCACTGAATAAACAGAAGAAATACCAAATCTAAAGAATGAAATTACATTTGAGGATTTATAAATTAAATCTTCCACTGGCACAGTTACATCATTGCTATGAAATATTTAACTTATAATCTTAATAAAACCTCAATATTTTATATTTCTGATTGTCCTTGGCAAGAATGAAATGCAATGTATAGGAGAACAAAGTTCTGGTTTGAACTTACCACCTTGAAGTTATAGGAGAATTCCATTTGACTGAAGTACAACAAACTTTTTTTCTTTCTTTTGAGGTGAATACACTTTTGATTGTTTCCCCAATTTGGTGACTTTTGTTTGAATTCAGTGCGTTAAAAATTCTAAACATACACAGATGTTCACTTCACAAACTATTATCTTTCTTGTGTTATACTAAAAATTCAATGGATTGTTAGAAATATTTATATCTTCAATTTTATAAGAAGGTAGAGAAAGTATAACAATCATCCACCTAAACAGACTGGTCTGCTGGAATGTCTCATTTTGCAGGCATTTGGGGGTTTTGGCCTACTGTATGCTAGGTGTCACTTAACACAAATTCTGTTAATTATGGGCCAAATTTTTGTAGTACAGATGTTGACAATTCTATTGGAGCTCTCACTCATGGAGACTATTTGCTGTGCTGAGACAGTTTTAAATATGTTTTACACCAGCACAATCATGAATGGTATGATTTCTTTACAAAGATTTAATCTATAAAAATATTTATTTTTTTTTATTATTGAGCAGAATGTGGCTGGAAATAATACATTTGATATTTAAGAAACATTCCAACACTCTCCACACTTCCTCTCAAAAGATATCTAATAAAAACACACAGCGATTTGAGCATTCTACCTGGATGTGTTTTGACATTTAATACCTATAATTTAAACTGTTTCCAACACTTTGAAATACAAACAATTTTAGAAAGCAAAACTCTGCCTTATATTTGACAGAAGCTTTATGGCATTTTTATCTCAACATCACTATGAGAAAGGAAAATAAAAAAACACATAATATAGGGATTAAAGAAACAAGCAATATATCAAGTGCAACATAAAAGTGATTTGGTACAGATTGTGAAAGATGCAGTGTATAGAAAATACATGTAATGTTTTCTTAGCATGTGAGAGTGAAATCAATACTGAACTTACTTTGTGAATAGCCAGTATATTAGTGAAATGCTAATATAAATGACACACAACATTGTCCAGTCTATTCTTGTAATAAGCGGCCTGTTACCTTTCACATGGAGAATGGCACTTGATGAGATAGTGCCGTTCAGATTTTTAGCCCGAACAACATAGAGGCCAGCATCTTTGTCACACACCTTCTGAATGAACAAAGTATGCTTTGTCTCCTTTTGAAAAAGCTTTAAGTGCTCATCTGCAGTCAATTTCTGGCCCTTCTTGTACCTGGAGCAAAGAGTCAGTTTTCAAGTCAGATTTATATCACCGTATGACAAGTAGAACTTTGCAGTCAGACAACTTCTAAGATACTACGTAGACAGTAAGAGATAGGGGTCACTGCCATGCTCCCATTTCTCACTACTGTAGTTAATTTGAAACATGGATGAATATTTAAATAATTCAAATTCTTGGATAATATATTCTTAAGACAGAAAATGTGTTTCTGAAAGTGGTTTTCAATGGACAATTATCTCAATGCATCACTGGAGAACGCAGCATCAAGGTGTGATCCCCTCCCCCCTCCCCCCCCNATGAATAGGCTCTTAAGATGCATAAGCAATGTACAAACCTCTTGAACTTGTGTCTTCAGTATAAAGAACAATCAAGTACTTGTTTCTGCTCCACAGCCCAGTTAATATATGCTCAGTTCACATCACCAAACAGTATAGAACAATGCCTCAGGAGTTATTTCAGAGAACTGCTGTCATATTCTGACACTTAGATCTGCCAGAATCATGTATGAGTTTTGACTCCTGATTTATATATCAGAATTGAGAGAAATTTGTGGTACTTCTTGCCTCATGATGCTTCAGCATAAGCTATGTTTAACCTAACACTAACACAAAAATACTTTTTTCCACATGTCTATCCAATAAACTATCTATATCAGTACATAATACATGGCTTTTGTGAATTTGTAATAGAAAAAAGAGACATAGCTTTTTTGTTTTCATAGATTCGTAATTTGCAAAATATTTTGAGTTGAAGTTATATTTGAACTATTAATGTTTTCCATTATTTTTTGAGAGACCATAGATAACAGTGTATATATTTTTAAGCTGAATTAATACTTTCTTATGATAAAATCAAACTGAAGGTACCTCTTTTACACAGCGAAAATACTCCTCAAAGTTTAGAATACCAAGATTCAAAACAAAGTAACTTTATTGATAACAACACAGTATAGAACCAAGGCTGCAATGTCCAGTATTTTTTTCAGTGCCATAGAAGAAGATTCATCTTACTATAAACTTATGGTTTGCCTAATTCTTTATATGTGTAATAATAATCTTAACATTAAAACATTTCCAGTAAGAAACATACTTAATATTAATATATTAAAAGAAGGCCTCCATATTGGAATAAGTGGGAAACTGGTAAATGAGGTAAAACTTTAGGAAAATATTCAAGCACAAGAAGACTGCTACCATCACCTTGAACTCCTACTCCTCCTTCTCTTCCCCTTACCTTTGGCAGGAGTTTTCTAAAAAGTCACCTTGAAAGAGGTTTATATTACATCATTAGTATTTTTCACAAATGCAGCATGAAGCTATCTAATCAGACATGCTGAGATAAAGAGTGCACACACACATATAAATATAAAAAACTGGTTTTCTTGGTATAAATATTTAGGACGTTTTCTTAACCTGCAACCTCTCTTCAGTATTTGACAACAAATTTCAGCATATATATTAATGGTTCTAAATACGTGTAGTGGCCATATAAATATTAGAACATACACTCATGTATATGTCAGTCCGTATACAGCGCCAAGATCCTGAGAAAATGCAAGTGAGTTTACTCACAGTAAATCTGGAGTGCAGTTTTGTTTTAGGAAATTATTGCAGAAGTGGAATGTCATATTCCGGAATATAAAAACTGTATGACATATCTGCTTAAAAAGCATCAGATGTGATTGTACTTGTTCAATGTTCTCATCATACATAAAATTATATACAGAGGTATTTCAAGTAGGTTAATTGTCCAAAGTAATTTTGAAGGTGGGAATCATACAGAAGTGTGGAAGAGAAAAGATCCAAGCCATTTATTCTAGTCTATAGAGTAAGTAATTTGGTTATAAGTGGTCTGAATGTCTAAGGCATATTTACTACTTCTCATTATAAGTTACCCACCATGTCAGTGTAGGTTCTGGGAATCCCGTTACTTCTACTTCCAAGGTTACTGGAGAACCTTCCATGACGGTTTTGTTAGACAGAAGCTGGGAGAAGTTAGGCACCTGTCCAGCTAGGCTGGCCATGCTGTTCTTTTCTGATGAACTTTTAATCTCTTCTCTGGTGGCCATCTGCCTCTGACAGCTTCTGTTGGCGTCTGATTGAAACACGAAACCTGAGAATGCATCAGGCAAAGCATGCAGCCCGTCTTGGGTTTTAGTACAGTTATTCAGTCATGCAATTGTTCTTGTGTTTCTGCCATGCTTTTATGGAGTTCAAGGTGTTGCAAATGTGTTTTGCACACTTCACTCATCATGCTGTATACTGAGTTGTCATTTATAGTGCAGGAAGCAGTGCTAGTTTCAGATATTGCTTGTAAGTCGCAAGCCAAAGGAGATATTGCTCTGATTTTTTGACCAGAATCTGTTGAAGAGATACAAAACTTCTTAAACTGATCTGATAGGCTTTCCATTCTGTTATTTGTAGCACCAGCATAAGCAGAATTTGTTAAGAGATCAGATGCCTCTATCACTTTTATAATGCTAGCGGTTTTCTGCATTTGCAAGCTACAGGAACTGACATGCAGACTGTGAGAACTACAACAGCATTGCTCTTCTAGCTCTGCTTCAGAATGTAAGAGGTTGGACTCTGGTGTCTCAGAAAGCGGTGGCAAAGAGATATCATCAGGTGATATACACTCATATTCATCTCCAGAGGGTATTTCTTCTGCCAGGAATTCAGTCTGTAAGCTATCCTCTTTGGCTGAAGATGACAGCTCTGTATCCTGTGAAATCAGATCCTCACCAGCTGGACAGATAACCTGAATATCAGCCAATTTATTCCTCTCCTTAAATTAGGAGGGGAAAGAAGAGGAGAGAAAGAAGAAAAAGAAAAACAGAGAGAGAGAGAAAATCAGTTAATCAGCTTTTCATGCAGAAGCCTACAACAATATTTGAAATATTTCTTCTAAGTAAGCTTAATGTATTGTGAGAAGGAGGGATTACAAGGAGAAGAATAACAGATCATAAAATTTTGCAGCATCTAGCTGGAATTTCAAACAATGTGGATAGATTATAGCAGATATTATTATACATAAATACTTATTGAAACAGTAATGATAAAAAGTACCATTTCTATAAAGGATAATCCTCTATCTCCAATTTATAAGAGCATTTGCAAGTGGAAGCTAGGGCAAGAGATGGACTAAGTACATCTAAATGGGAAATAGTTACATAGCAATAAAAATGTATTAACGGGCAAGTTACTGGACTGTGATTCTTTAAGACAGTCACCAGTCATATTCAAGATTTACAGAATTAAACCAATAGGTTATTTTTTCAAGTATTTAATATTTCTCTCATTTTTTCACCAGCTGTTTCAAGATCTCTGCAAAACACTAGAAGAAAGAAACATTGACATTATTTTAATATTAACCTTCAATGCAGAATAAAAAGTCACTCTCATCATGTTTCAAAAATACCTGAATGTGGCAAAGCATCAAAGCTATTATATGATTTTTCAGTTACTTTTCTGTCTCTTGAATATATATTTTTTTTAATGTCTAACCACATAATCAAATCTATTTCATTTATGGTAGTGCTCTCAACAAAGGTGTTAATAACATTTTCTTAGGTCATTTTCTTACGTTAGCAACCTGAAACCAGTGCACAACATTAAAATAAGTAGTAGAATCTCACATGTGCCTTGGTCCTGTAGATGTGAAAGTTTTAATATAGTTGTTTTTCCAAGTTAATATATTTGTTATTTCAAAGTGATGTGATTCATGGAAAATTAATGAATGATTGACTGGAAGAAATTTGGGATTTTACTGTGTCTGTTTTATTAAATAATTCAATGCAGTTTTGAGTTCAAGTTTGGGAACTAAGTTTTTCCACAAGCTTCCTCTGATGAACTCTGACACCAAAGCATCTTTCAATATGAATATTTAATACATATAAACATGATAAATTATGATTGACTTTCTAGTTTGGTAAAATGTGACTATTTTTCACCTTCCCAATGACTCAGAAAGCTACATACTTTTTGATTGTTTTGTGCTCTAAATAATTACAAATTATTCCTAAGAATTTATTATTATTTAGATATTAATTTCAAGACAGCCTTACAATATATTTTTGTAGGGTTTGCAAATTTGGCTGTCGCCCAACTCTTCTAACATTATCATCAGTGTTCTAAGCTACCCTCTCAGCTTTAAACCTGACCAAATTTACGAGTCTTTCTTTAATGAAGCTTTAATAAGCATTTCAGTATCAAATACTGTCTGTATTGGCCTGACTGCACTAAGAAACTTAATAAATCAAATGTGATTAAATATTAAGAAGTTGAAAAAATTCTGAGTGAATATATTAAAAAAAAAAACACAGGTCAAAATTTCTGAATAAACATTCTCTACTATTTAAATGAAACCAGTATTCCAGATTCATTCTGTCTATTGAGAAGTCTATGAACATGTACACTATAGGAAGGTCAAAATAATGCAGGAATCTTCCAGTGACTAATCTAGCAAGATCACAGAACTGAATAGAGCGATTTCAGATATAGCTGGAAAATGACCCTGGAGAAAATAATGCTGGGTGGGCAGTGAGCTGGCAAGATGTCAGATGGGCTTTTGAAACACAGAGACTTTAAGCCCTGGTGTGCCATCTGAGATCAAAGAAGAGTAAGAATGAATCTGCCATGGGAAGGTGCAGGTTACTTATTAGAGTGATGATAACTAATATTGAAACAAATCAATACTGCAAAACTAGCATGCAAATATGTAGGCAAAATTAGATACTGCTGGCCCACCAAACAAGGGGCTGGAAGACAGAAAAGCTGTAGTGAGAAGAACCTGCTACTTCTTTAAGTGATGTATGGAGTGATGAAAAGGGTGGAGGCACCATAGCTGCCATACTTCACATCTGATATCAGCTGCTTCACATACCCTTTCCTTCTCCCCTTGGCAGCTGAGGCACAGTCTGACAAGGACTGACAAAGCTGTGGCCTACCAAGATAAGAAACAGGGCTATGAACATCTACCTAGTGAGGTGATTCTCCTGAAGATGGCTTTTTGGAGCAGTCACAAAACTTTGAGTGAAACCTGGGCTCCAAGCCAATAGTGAAACTCCCACTGACTTGGAATGGCAGTAACAAAATTAATTAGGCTGTATTTCGGCTCTTGAGCAAATTAGCAGACCTTCTGTATCAAACTGAGGGGAATGTTAATGTATGTTGAATTTCTAGAAAACATGACAATTTGATGTCTTGTAGTATTAGTAATCAGCTTTCAAAATGGATATTCTGCAACTCTAAATCAATTACCAATGTACCCTACCTTTCCAAAGGCTTAGATATATTGCCACCCATTCCAATTTACCAGAATACTTCATATAGTAAATTATTTATCAGGATCCCAAGGCTCAAAATGTTTTTTTAAGATAAGGGAATTACTGTCATAAAATGTAGGTCTGGTTTTGTAGTGACTACATTTCTAAGACTACATTTATTCATTGACAACTTGAAGCATTTCATTTTATATTAATTTCATATTCATTTACTGTATATCCATGAATAAAACATGCTCTTCTATTATTCTGTTATTTTTCTTTTCCCCATCCCCCAGATTTTATTCTAAATGCCCATCCAGTCTTTAACTACCCAATTTCCTTTTATATGCTGTTCTCAACATGCAACCCATGCTTAAGAACTTGGCATCTCTGATGCATGGAATTTTAGCAACCAATATGTAACTTAAATGTTTTGAGGTGAGGGCGAAAGACAACCGTTTGATATGGAGTCCTGATATTTATTTGATGTGTTGTACCAACAGTATAGCAGATTATCTGTGACATGATGCTGTTGCAAGAGTACAGTAGGTTATCTGTAACATAATGTCACACTAGCTGTAGTCAACGTTCCATCATGTGTTTGCGGTGACTGATTTCCTGTTGTTTACACTGTTGCAAAGCTGAAGCACTTCTGTGGTGTTTAGCTCTGGACATTTGTAATACCATACACGAGAATACAATCAAACCCCACCAATCTATAGCAATACAGATCATTTTTGAGATGCAAAAAGAAGAAAATTCCTTGGAGAGTACACAATATTCATAAACTTTACTGAAAGTAAATCAACCAACATGAATGTCAGACACCTGTTTATTGGTGGGAAGAGACAGACTATTGTTTCTTTTCTCAGTAATCCTTTCTAATTTCGAAGCAACTTACCTGGTGCCAGTTGAAAGAAAAATGTTTTAAAATAACTTATTTTTTCCCTAGGTCCTTAATGATTCAACAAAGAATTCTAATTTCCAGTGCTACTTGGTTCAAATTCTGAATTGTGAGGCTTCTCTCGTAGCACATTATTTATAAATCAAATACTTTCATAGCTTGTCTCTAAGGATTGTATGAACATTAGTTCTCTGGGAAATACTAATAGCAATCTCCTCTATTCCTTTATAATCAGACTTGGGGTGATACAGAAAGGAGAGAACAGGAAGGAAGAATGGTCACAAAGAGGACACTTGCATTAAAGAGGACACTCTGGAAAGAAGACCAGAGGAAAATTTGTAAAAGATTATTAAAGAGTATTATTTTAGATTTTTTTTTTTCATTATAAGAGATACACAGGCAAACAAAATGAAGATAAAAAAAAATTAAATCCAGACGGAATAATATGTGGGTTGATTAGAAGGCAAAGGGAAAACTATAAATAATAAATAAATAAATAAATGAAAGACAGAGAGAGAGAAAAATTACCAAGATTACAGTGATAACACCCAATGTAATGGAAGCTTCAAGACAGAAAAGCAAGGAACTTTACAGCAATACACAAAGCCTTTTAAGAAACACAGATGTAGTTAAGAAAATAAAATCTAACTAACCTGCTGCTTTCGTTCATCTTCTCTGTCTTTAATAACAACCTCGCATGCTTCTTGACCATTTCTTTCTTCTATTTTAATGGTAAACAACTCTTCAGAAAACTCAGCTTTCTGCCATGTGAAAAGAAAATTAAGTAAACTTATATACAATAGAAGGTAGCAATTAGCTGCAAAATACTGTTCTGTACAACAGAGTAGGAAAAAAACCCACATAACTGCTAAAAAAAGGATAACTTTACAATTTGTGAAATTAGTCAAAGTAAAATACTGAAAATTCACATCCCATTAAAATATCCATATTGTGCTGAGTTAGCAAAACAGATCAAAGTCTTAAGCCCTCTTCTGACAGAACTTTGGGCTATCATTCTGCACACAGTAGCATGTATGTAACACATGGATTGGGAAGAAAACTTTGAAAAAACTAATTATCATTTATATCGAAGCTTCTTTATGGTCACTGTGCAAGAAGAAGGCCGCTTTCTAGCAGTCTAACAACTTCTGAACTCACCAGGGTCTAGGGAGGTTCTACTCCCCCTCTACTCTGCCCTAGTGACACCACACCTATAATACTGTATCAAGTTTTGGGCTCCTCAGTTCAAGAGAAACAGGGTTTCTCAGAACAAGAGAAACAGAGAAATTAGGTTTCACCTCAACATGGGGAGAAACTGCTTTACAGTGAGGGTGACAGAGCACTGGAACAGGCTCTCCAGAAAGGTTGTGGAGCCTCCTACTCTGCAGACTTTCAAAACCCACATGGATGCATTCCTGTGCGAACTACCCTAGGTGATCTTGCCTTGACAGGGAGGTTAGACACAGAGACCCCTGAAGGTCCTTTACAAACTCTGAAGTTCTGTGATTCTGTTCTGTGAAGTATATGGAGGTTTTGTAACAGAAATACAGTCCTCTCAGGTGCCTTCCATAGTTCATCCTTGGTTGATACATTATACTTAATTACATTCAAAGAAGTTTAACAGAACATGAAAGTTAAAATATTGTTCTCCTAAATATTTATAAGCAATGTTTTTCTAATTTAAATTCCTTCCATTTTATCACAAGTAGGTTTTGAGGATGATCTTTCCTATAGTGAGATAATCTATATTGTTTGGCATTTTGTAGATCACAGAATCATAGAACGGTAAGATTGGAAGTAACCTCAAAGATCATCTAGTTCTAGCTCCCTGCCATAGGCAGGGAACACCTCCCACTAGTACAGGTCACTCAAGGTCTCCTCCAACCTGGTCTTGAACACCTCCAGGGAGGGAGCAGCCACAACCTCCCTGGGCAACCTGTTCCAGTGTCTCACCACCCTCACTGGAAAGAACTTCCTTCTAACACCCAGTCTAAATCTCCCCTCTGCCAGTTTAAACCCATTGCCCCTTGTCCTGTCATTGCAGGACCTTGTAAATAGTCCCTCCCCAGCCTTTCTGTAGGTCCCTTGCAGATACTGACAGCTATGTGTTCTCAAAGCCTTCTCTTCTCCAGGTTGAAGAGCCCAAACTCTCTCAGCCCGTCCTTATAGCGGAGCTGCTGCAGCCCTCTGGTCATCTTCGTGGTCCTCCTCTGGACCCGCTCCAACACTTCCATGTCCTTCCTGTGCTGAGGGCTCCAGAACTGCACACAGTACTCCAGGTGGGGTCTGACAAGAGCAGAGTAAAGGGGCAGAATCCCCTCCCTTGCCCTGTTGGCCACACTGCTCTTGTTGCAGCCCAGGACTCAGTTGCTGTCTGGGCTGCGCCCTCACACTTTAGGCTCATGTTGAGCTTTTCATCAACCCAGATTCCAAGGTCCTTTTCCTCAGGGCTGTTCTCCAGCCATTCACCACCCAGCCTGGATTTGTGCTTGGGATTGTGCCTACCCAGGTGCAGGACCTTACACTTGGCCTTGTTGAATGTCATGAGCTTGGCTTGGGCCCACCTCTCCAGCCTGTCCAAGGTCCCTCTGGATGGCATCCCTGCCCTCTAGCAAGTTGACTGTGCCACACAGCTTGGTGTCATCTGCAAACTTGCTGAGGGTGCACTGATTCCTCTGTCCATGTCACTGACAAAGATGTTAAACAGCACTGGTCCCAGCACTGACTCCTGAGGCATGCCACTTGTCACTGGTCTGCAGGTTTACATTGTGCCACTGATCACCACTCTCTGCATGCGACCGTCCAGCCAGTTCCTTATCCAGTGAGTGGTCCACCCATCAAGTCTATGTTTTTCCAGTTTGGTGACCAAGATGTCATGTGGGACAGTCAAATACCTTATTCAGGTCCAGATCTAGGAGGCAGCTATATCACAGTCCCAAGGGAAGACAGTATGTATAAAAAAACATTTTTCTAGATACTCAAAGAAATTGTGGCATTCTCCCCTAAAAGTTACTTGAAAGCATTAAAAGTTCAGAAAGAAGCTGAGAAAAAGAAAGCTAAGAGGAGTGGACAAACAAGTAGCAATTAATTGATTGGTTACAATATTTACCTAAGGTAATGGAAAAGTAAACAATTGAGAAATGCTTTATACTGCCATAGATGATCCTCAGTTAAAAGTAGTATTTCAAACAGTAAACCTGATAAATGGATGCAGATGCAATACATTCTCTAGCAAAAAAGAAATTAAAATACCTTAATCTCCTTAAGTTCACTCAGAGATCTGCACAACTCATCAACAGAATTAATTATTTCTTTATACTTTAATACAGCTTTTTCAACATGCTTCTCTCCTTCTTCAATACCTACAAAGGTAAAACAATGTGAAAATAATACAGACTAACTCAAACAGATATGTAGCAATCAATCTACTTTGTAACCTAAATATACTATAGTGATTAATTTTTTGTGTGTTTTGTTTTGGTGAATAAGTTCAGTGAGTCGCAGTAATGTGCTTTCCTACTTTCTACTAGCTCATAGTCACTGCAGGTCTTCTGCTAAGCTTCTCCTTGAAGACAATTACTTTTGTCTGGTTAGCTAAACTGTTTTCAAAGATCCTGACCTCATGAAATGTCTCCTAAACTATTTGCCTTATGTTCTGGAGCACTTCAAATTCTTTCCTTCTCCCTGCCCCGGCTGTGGGTTTGAATGGGGAGAAGGAGGTGTCACGAAAACTGCTTTCCCCTCCCCACCCTGCAGGTTTGAAGGTGGGACAGCACAAGGCGCCTTTTCCACACGTGTGCTGACCTGTGTGGAAGACCATGCTGGGAACTAGGATGGTGGTTGGCTGGGTTTTCACGCCCAGTATAAATTGGCAAATGGACACTTTGTCTAGAAAAGCATAAATAGAGCAAGGGAGAAGGTGCATTGTTCTTGCCTTAAAAGAGTTCCTGCCTTGACAGAGCTCCTATTTTGGGCCGTCTCCACCTTTTGGACAGCTCCTACCTTTTTACACGGCTCTTGGTATTGCACTGTCCCTGCCTTTGGATGGTTCTCCCCACTTTGGCACCATTCTGTGCAAATTTGCAAGCTTGGCAAGTCCTGGGGTCCATTTGAGAGAGCTGCTGGTGATGTCTAGCAGTTTGGCTCTCCACTGCTGCTGTTGCTGAGACAGCATTGCTTCCATGAATCCCTGTCTTGTGGAAGCCATGTCTTGAGACACTTCTGACTTTGGTGACTTTACCACCCACTTTGGATATCTACCGTGTGGATCCAGACTATTGGATATTGCTTGCAGCACCAGAAGGCAGCCAAGCCGCAGAGAAATCCAGCAAGGGATCATCACCAAATGCCTATCTCACCTTTGTGAGTAAAGCCTGCTGGTCCCTTAATTCTCTGCTCAGCCTGATTTATAGTGGGGTGAAGCTGTGTTTATGGCTTAGCCTTGTCCATTTTGTGACTTCCTAAATCTCTAAATTAATCCATAACATCCTGTTGAAGAATTCCTGATGAAATTAGAACCTGTAAATAAATCTAAACTAGTTTTGTATATAGTTTGGGACAGAGCTTTCAGGAAAATAAAATAATTATATTTTTATAATTCCTGACTCAGCCACATTAATTTCCTGCCTCCACGATGCCTTATTATACATCTACGAGGCACTGAGATTCTTGATATACAAAAGAAAGGCAGAATGGAGAAGGCTTTTCCCTTGTAATGATGTAAAAACCAAAAAGTAGCTTCCTTCTCTTCATGTACCTAATCAAATGGTGTCAATAATCCATTCTGTCAGTTCCTTTCCTGCAGTAGGAATGTTTAAAAGACAAGGTTTAAAAAAAACCAACTGAAACAAAACTAAAAGGCAACCTGTGCTCCCATACAGTCTTCTCAAAACTAATTAGAGGACTTTCAAAGCACAGTTTGAATCTATTGAATTTTTTTTAGATTCATGATTTGAATTGATAGGCTACACATCACCATATCACATCTGACTTGGTCACTTATCTCTGAATAAAATAACTTCAACAATTTCAAAAAGTGGAAGAAGGAAAGCAAGACATGAAGTTTGTTGACCTTCAGTCTTTTTGGTCAACAATATATAAGCAATATAATTGCAAGTATAGTACTTGCATAACAATCTACATTTTTTTGCTAATAAAATGCTTAAGAAAGTTGGCAATCAAATACCACTAGTTATTCACAGGGTTAACATAAAAAAATCCCTCAGCATTGAGGCATTTCACCATAATATACTTTAACTTCAAAGACATGCTATCCCATAACAGACAAGAGCCATGAAATCTTAATTCTGAGCTCATAAATATTACAAGGACATTCACACTTTGATTTCAAAGTGAACTCAGGCTGTGTACAGAAAATCAAGAAACAACCAGACCCTTGAGTATTTTTATTGTTTAAATGTTTGTTCTGAAATCCTTCACCTCTTCCAGTCAATACTTTTAAACAACTGTTTTTTAAGCTTCCTGGGATTATTTGCTTAAATGGACAAACCTAGTCATCTGCTTTCTCCTGTTACTGTATGTTTTTTGCCCCACAGTACATTACCAGACAATTGCTCACCATATAACCGCTCAGCAAGGTCTATAATCTGCTGAATTCTTTCTTCTTGTTGAGGCACTGTAGGTTCAATGAACTTATTGAATTGCTTGTAGAGAGTCTCTATTGCCTCTTTAGTTTTGCATTCTGCAGAATACTTGCCAACTCTAACAACTGTTGCACTCACATCTTCAAACCAAAACTGACACTAAGGAATAAAAATACTGCATTATAGCGAATCATTAGCGGCATAGACTAGTCTGTTCTTAGACCGTCCACAACCAGTGGCATACAACAGGTCTTAATTTTCCGATTTAAATTTTGCCTGAAAAATATTTCTTATTACCAATGTCACTTCAAATATTAATTGGTGTTAAATTTTCTTTCAACACTAGTTGCACACTCATCTTGCAAGCATGATGAGGTTACATGTTAACATTTCTTCATACATATGTTTTATTTCTGGGTTCATTCTGTTTTGCATACCAATTTCACAAACTTCTTATGGTCACAGTTACACCTCTGCAAGGGCAGCAAGGTTACTTAGATTTTGTCTACTTGCAAAGAGTTTCTGGGCTCAACAACCATTAAAAGTTGCTAGGATTTTGCTTCTGACAAGAATGGGCTCTAGAATACACCCTTAAACATTTTTGATTGACAATATTCAGAGGAGGGCAGAATCTGATGTTCACTCGGTATCATCTGTATTGCATCATTACAGCAAGCAGCTAATAAACACCAGTTTTAGTTATGACTGAAAGTAGCATTTGAGACATTCCTATTTATTTTTCAGAAAACTGTTGACTAAAAGGTGATACTTTACACTGAGTAAAATAACAGTTAATCTTATGCATTTAGATTACTTTGGAGATATGAACAGTGTTATTTCTAAAAATAAACAGTGATGACAGGAACATGCTTGCTTCACAGCAGATGCGCCAACACAATATGGCAAGAGGGGAAATACTGTCATGAACCTTTTTTTTTTCTTTCTTTCTTTTAAGAAAAGACAATGCATGAGGTAGTTCTTCAAAGCGTTAAAATAAAGTTATAGAAGTTTCAAAAAAGACTTAGACAACAGTTCAGGAAAACAAAATCCCAACAAAAGCAACAACAAAACCCCACTAAACAAACACTTACGTATTTCTAGTAAAAATAGATTTAAAAAAAAAATACCAACAAAAAATCCCAATATGCTGCTTTTAAGGAACTGAATATTTTACATTTCAGTTCCAAAATTACATCCGACATAGACAGCTCTTCCTGAGGGCTTAACAAAGCAGATATTGTGATAACCTGGCACTTGTGGTTTGATAGCTTTCAGAGAGGACTTCATGGCACTTTCTGTGTTGTCTCAGAATATACTGAGAAAAAATGAGCTCATAAGGATGACCACAGATATGCTGAATCACTGTGAAAGTCATAGAGACTTTTAGACCCCTGAGATATATGCACATCAGTGCATGGTCAAATTGGGTGTGTTTTTTTCCCTTTCTCCACAAAGTTGATAGAAGAAAATACCTTTTTTTCCCCCCCAGCCTACTACATTCAGAAACCACAGATTTGGCCTGAAGTAGTTAAAAGGATTTTTGCATATCCCAGTTCTGGATCTAAATTATTACAACCACAGTGGGGGTCTCAGGTTTACTTGTACCTCTTCCATCATCTGTTGTAGGTGCTCCATGAGATCCAGATTTCTTTTGTAATCCTCCACAACTCTGCTAAAGTCATTCAGTTGTTTTTGTAAGTCACTGATTGACCCCAAGAGGACTCTAGATCTAACATTAAGTTCATTTTCTACATCGCAAATGACTTTCTTCTCTAAATTACCCATCTTCTTTCTAAGAACCTGTTTAAAAGATGTCACAATATTAAATACTACAACAAAAATGTTTCTATTTTTAGAAATAAAAAGGAAAAAAAAGGGCCATATCTACACAAACCTATTTCTTCTCCTGTGTTTAAAAAATTACAAGTGATTTTTCAAAAATCAAGGGAACTGGGGGACCTCTACAATGCAGATTAAAATCTGAGTTATGTTTTTCTCTGAGTTAAAGGGAAACTCACAATATATTTTGAATATCACAGTCACAGAATAGTATGGATTGGAAAGGCCCTCTGGGGATCATCTAGTCCAATATCCCTGCTAAAGCAGGTTTGCCTAAATCAGATTGCATCGGAATGTGCCCAGGAGGGTTTTGAAAGTCTCCAGAGAGAGACTCCACAACCTGTCTGAGCAGCTTGTTGCAGTGCTCCATTACTCTGTAATTAAAGAAGATTGTTTTTTCTTATATTCAGATGGTACCTCTGTATTGCAGTTTGTGCCTTTTGTCCCTTGCCCTGTCACTGAGCACCACTGAAGAAAGAGTCCATACCTATCCTCTTGACACCTGCCCTTCAGATATTCAGGAGTATTGAGAAGGTCCTTTCAGCCTTCTGAGAGTCTCTCCTCACAAGACATGTTCCTCATTTTTGTAGCCCTCCATTGGACTGTCTCCAGTAGTTTCCTGCCACTCTCAAACTGAGGAGGCCAGGGCTGGACACAGTACTCCAGATATGGCCTAACTAGGGCAGAGTAGACGGGGAGGAGAACCTCCCTTAATGTGCTGGCCACTCATTTCTTAATGCACCTCAGGATACCATTGACCTTCTAAGCCACAGAACCATATTGCTGGCTCGTAGTTAACTCATTGTCCACCAGGACTACCAGGTCCTTCTCTGCAGAGCTGCCTTTTAGTGTATCAACCTCTAATCTGAACTAGTACAGGAACTTATTCTTCCTCAGGTATAGGACTCTACACTTGCCCTCAAGCACAGGTCACAGTAATTCAACCAGCAAAGACTAGAATTTCTCATATTACCTGCGTTTTCTCTGCATATGTATCGACTTGCTGAATCTGTACTTTAAGTACTTTCAAATTTCGAGCTTTTTCGGTTTTCTTAATATAGTTAAACTTCAAATTGTTGAATTTCTTTTTGAGATCCTTAAATGATTCTCCAAGCTGAAAAAGAGTAGCATATTTGATAGTGAAGAGGAAAAAAAAAAAAAAAAAAACAAGCACATTTAAATTTAGTTTTTTTCAAGAGTTATTAAAAGACCACAATCTAAACACTGAGAATTTAATAGGGAAATTAGTAATATTGTGGATCCTGCCAAGTATCCTTTTTTCCTCAGAATATCTTATCAGTAGTGGAGACTCATAATCTTGCTAAATCAACATTTCTGCATTCTGAATGCTGAGAACTGTTTCCAGAATGGTTGAAGCTAAAAAAAGGACTGAGGTAAAGGATGAGATCCCTGCACAGTTGATCTCTATATCCAAGAGCTTCAACTGCTTTTACCTAGTCTTATGTCCTCTAGTTATGAACCTTTAATGGAAACGGGTAGTCATGCAAATGTATACATACATTTAGTTTCCAGAAAAACATAGTTTTACTGGGCTTGGGCAAGTAAATATTTATTTATTCATTATTATTTATTTATACCAAGTTGCATGTTACATTTTGTTTGAGCTTTTTTCCTCTCCCATCTAACAAAAAGTTACACAAGGGACTTATTTTTATACACTATGATAGTCCAAACATCTTGGTATAATTATTCACAGCATACAAAGATGAACCTAGCTCTCTGCAGAGTCAGGATTTATACTACATGAGCACTGGCCTTTCAAATAACTATTCCATGTGTATGGTAGCAGAGAGACTCTACCTAACAGATATCAAGGAAAGCTTTTCCTAAGTACAGCTAAATAGATTTGGTACTATATCAGAGTATCATTACCATTTAACACAGAGTCGGTGCAGAAAGCTCAATGTTAGGGAAAATTATTCTTACAGTAAAATAAATTAACATGAACTATTATATCTGGTTACAAAAAAATCATGCCTTTCAAGACCTTTCATATGAACTTGTATGACCAGAGATGTATACTTCTAAATTCAGTTATATTAGATTTGCTGTAAAATTCTTTTCTTACTTAGATGGATGCAGCTATGCTTTCTTTAATTCGTAACATATTGTAAAAAACAGAATGATAGGAATGATACTGATGAAGCTCTAGGAAGCTAGCTTCATTTGCACACCTGTGGATGAGATGCATTGCCAATTTACCAGAAGTGAGTTTAATGCACATTAAAAAGAAGAGTCTTGTATGATCAGCATAATTTAAAAAATAATATATATACTAATGGAATTAATAATAATATAGTGTTTTCTATAAACTGTTTATAGAAAACACTATATTATTATTAATTCCATTGGTATATATATACCAATGGAATTAAAAAGTGTATATCTTTTTATATATAAAAAAAGTGTATATCTTTTTATATATAAAAAAAAAGTGTATATTTTTTTTTACCCCTAATGCCTTTCATGTTTGCTTAAACACCCTCTTACAATTGTGCCATTAATAAACCATATGTTATTCTTTGTATTGGCAATGTTATGTTTTATGTTAATAAGCATTACAGTTAATTTGTCTTTAAAGGACTATGATTTTTTTCAATGTTTTTTTCTCTGAAGGCCATGTAATTTGCACTTTTACTTACTGCAAAGTATCATAGAATCATAGAATGGTAAGGTTGGAAGGGACCTCAAGGATCATCTAGTTCCAACCCCCTGCCATAGGCAGGGACACCTCCCACTAGTACAGGTTACTCAAGGCCTCATCCAATCTGGCCTTGAACACATCCAGGGAGGGAGCATCCACAACCTCCCTGGGCAACCTGTTCCAGTGCCTCACCATCCTTACTGTAAAGAACTTCCTCCTAACATCTAGTCTATATTGCAGTTACATTTGAATGCCTTTAAGCTAGAGGCAAGTAAAACTTGCTTAAAATATGCTTCAGGTACCTTAATTACATTGCAATTCTGTGATCACATTCTCAAATTATTTATGAGCAATTGATAAAATTTGAAATAGAGAAATATGAAAAAATCCTGATTTTTTTTTTTTTTTCATAATTTCACATTCTTTGGAATGTAGAATAAATTATGTAAAATCATGTTTATCTAAATAAACTGTTATAAAAGAAATGCAGTAGTTCTAATGCTTTAGGGGCCATTTCTCCAGACACACAGATGAAACTTAATTAATTTTAACAAGTTCAAATCATAACCAAAATCTGATATTTAGTTAACATATCCAAGGCTTTTTTTAATAATAAAAAGTATTACAGACTCCCCCCGTTCCCCTTCCCACCAAAGAACACAGGAAATAATAAATGTTCTTTTTACAGCTACAGTTATTGAAACAGCTAGCAATCAATTATTACTATTATTATTATTATTACATACTAATGTTAATCCATATCTATTTTTCATTTTCATTTCGTCAAGTGGGATGTTGCCATGTTATTGAAGTACTGAATAAACAGTTCACTCAGTGTAATGGAAAGGAAGGGAATTCTATCACCAGCACTGTGATGTTCAGTTAGTTTAAGCTCTTTATCCCACATAAGTATGTAGAATAATAACATCTACCTAAAAGCCCTCTGTTAATAAAACCACCTTTGCAGAGCAATATTTTGTATTCAGAAGACAAGAGCATTATTTTCCAGTTTAATTTTGAGGAAAAGAAGCAACGAGTGAGAGTTTATTTTAGTTTCACTGGTTTAGGCATGTACATAGGCTGGTGATCATTTATAATGCCAGAGGCTTTCCTCATAGCAGTATGTGAAATAAGATCAGCTTTTTTCAGATATGATGGCTCATGTGTCAAAGGTCTGCAGCTGCTGCCACTCTTCAGATACAGCTCAGACGTACACATCATCCCATCAGTGCATGTACACAACTACCGTTATCATCAGCAATTGTACCAAAGATGATACATGGTTGTCAGTTTTTAGAAATATAAAAGTATCTCAGTTGTCCACTACTTCCTGCAAAACTGAAAGAGAAGTACCAAAGGAACTATACATCCTAATATGCTGTAGTGACTTCAGCCCACAAGTTCAAAGGGACTTTGTAACTTATCCATTGTGTCATAGTCATTAATCAGTCAGCTGTTCCTAACTATAGTTGGTCAGTCACAAGTGGAGAATGATAGTGGAGGAGACATGGTTAGGTTCTGCTTGCCCCAATCTATCATGCAACTAAAAGCAAGTTATAAAGCTGCTTTAAAAACATTTCTGTTAACAGAACAGTTCTAGTAAAATGTTTTGCTTCCTGTGTGAGCCAGTCTGGGAGGTACTTCAATGTCGTTAGCCACTTACTTTCCCCTTTACATTTGCATAGAAAACGTTTTGTAATTCTACTAATAAAAAAAAGAGACAAGTGAAAGTAGGTTGTTGAAAACAGATTTTCAAGTGGCAAAGATTAAAGAACAGACAGCCGGGAAATGGCAGGGAAAGATCAGGTGTTGTTCCAGTCATTAACGGCTCTACTTTGGTGATTCTGAGAAAATACAATCATTCTTTATTTAATTGTGGATTTATTTAGCAAAAGATAAAATCAGAAGAGGTAGATTTCAGTATCTGTTTTTTCCACTACCTGCGCTTCATGGTACAGGGAACATTAGCGTGAAATCCTTCCAAGTAAGATTCCGGTCTCTGTGCTTCACGGATGCACAGAAATGCAATCTAAAGAACAAGTGTAGAGGCCATCTGTATAACCACAAAACCTGTAGGTTTCTGTATTACAGAACACAACAGTCTTTTTAACAGTCATTTAATGTGCTGGGATTTATGTAATTTACCTCATTTATCTCCTCTTGAGTGGTGCAGTGCTGGAAATGCTGTGACAGTTCCTCCTCGTACTTACTGGCTTTGGAACTCCAATTAATGCTATCACACTCGAATCTAGCAATTTCTTGCTTCAGGTTCTTTACTGAAACATTCAAGCAATTCTAAAAAGGAAGTAGACAAAAAAAAAAAATGAAACTCAGGAAATGTATTGCTTTAGTCAATTTAAAATTAAGATAATTCTGAGGTAAAACATGCATAGTCAATCACAGTGGGCTAGGGCAAATTACTAAACTTCCCCTGTAACAAAGGCAAGTACTCAACAGTTTAAATCACTAGAGGAGCAGTTTTCCATCAAAACAACTTGTGCACAGTGCCTTCCTTGAGCAACAAGAAAATGGACTAGTCTAAGTTCTTTACCACATGGAGATCAGCTCCTTTCTGCTGTTAATCAGATTATGGAGTCTGAGGAGCAGACTGAACATGTGGCTGGCAGGTCATAACAGAACTTCTTGTTTTCTCCCTAGAAATGGATACAGGGCAATGACAATTCTGCACTAAGCAAATAATTTCTTTCTAAAATGTCTATTTCGCCATGCAAGTTGGTCATGAATCCACTAATAAGGTGTCATGGTAGACCTAAATAGGTCAAAATAGGCTTGAACATGTCTTGGTTTGCCCAGACATATTTTGCTGTTCTCTCTCCTTCTGCTGTGGGGAGAAGCAACCATGGGAAAGAGGACAAAGAACCTGGAGCCACTGAGTCTAAAGATCCTGGCTTGCCCAGAATTCTTTTGATTCTGCTGTAAACAAGGTACACACACTTAGCTTGTGCCTGTCTTATGCAAGGCCTATGTTTTTCCCAAATTTGGGTAAAGCAAGCCTATGGCTTCACCTAATATGGTGAAGCTTGGATTACTGCCATTCTGATTGGCTATTCTGTGTCCAAAGGCCCATTAGTCTCGGGCTGTATTGATAAAAAGAGATGAGCAGGTAACACAATGTGCTCTGCCGATGTATTTGCGTTTGCCTGCCACCATTGCTCTCTGCTTCTGGCATTGTTCTGCCTCACTGCCTTATTGCATCCTGAAGTGCCTGGAAACTGCCTGCCTCAAGTTTACGAGGAACAGGCTCTAAATGCCTCCACACGACCGGCCTGCATAGCCAGCATGACATTGTGCTGAGACTGCACATTGCAAGACTGCCTACACCTGAAAGTCTCCTGCCAAGATGGGAAGCCTTGGAGATACAGAGATCATCCAGAGGAGCCAGGATTAGGTCATAGATCATCTGCCTCCTTTCCTCAGCATCCTGTAAAGCATCAGAAGCCTCAGCAGCTGACAAGGCATCAACAGAACTCCCTGAAAGTTTGAGTGCTGCCTGAAGTTTTATCTAGCCCCACAAATCAAGAAATAATATTTTGTAAGTAAGTAATTAAAGCCTCTTGTAATTCACCTTTGCCTTCTGCCATAAGCAGAAAAAAGCTTCCTGAGTTCATCTAGTGGATAAGCAGTATAATTAACTGCAAAAACCTTCTCTTCCAGTTCAAGTAATGTTATATTATTGCTAGTTATTTGTTCTAGATCCTATGTTATCTGTATAATGTTTCCACGACAGTGTAAAGAACCAATTATTATTAAAAACATAGTGGTCAGCCTGGCAAGAGTTCTGAATACCAGAATTGATAAACAATATTAATTTTGAAAAATTGTATCTCAATCAATTAATTACCTCTCCATTACATAAGGTAAAATTGTGATTATATTTCCTTTTCATTCTTTTGTTATCTTTTCTTTATGTGACAATAATTAAGCAAAACAACCTTTACCTAGTAGCAAGACTCTAATATATAGATCTGGCATTTGAAAAAATAAAATGAGATTTCAAAGAAATATTTTTATCTTGACAAAAACAGCTTGTAATGTAACTACTAATTAATAAATTTCCTCATTCCTGAATGTTTAATTTATATCTGTAGTTGTATATCTGCCAATTCTAAAAGCGGAAGTATAAAAATAATCAGCTGGTTTACATTTTCTCATGGGCTTTCTTTTAAAAGGATCTTAAAGATCTGTATTTGTTTTTCTCAGAATATTAATACATTTGTGTAAGTCTAAAAGCTAGGTCAAATAGTCTTTTTTCATATTTATCCTTGATTTCACAGATCATTCTAATTCTACTTACAAGTTGCTGCACTGCAGACAAGATATCTATTCCCTGGGTAATAATCAGTTTATATAGCTGTCTGATATGTGCATGTTTCTCCTGAGCATTCACAAGGCAGGCTTTAGCATGGTGCACGTTTTCAGGGTTCTCACATATTTCAGGAACATCCAATTCTCCTGATTTCAATAGGCATTCCAGCTGGAATATATAGAAACAAAAATCAGAGTGTGTTCAAATTTACGTGAAAATAAGTTTCTTCCCTTGCCCAGAATGTGTTACTCTAAACTTTGCTGATATGGATTTAACTAAATCAAATTTAGGTTCAGGTCTGAATTTTATATTATCCATTTCATGCAATTTTAGATCCAAAATTTTAATTCTGATCAGTTAATGTGGGATTTTTTGGGGGGAAAAAAACCAGCAAAACCACAAACACATACCCCACAGAAAAACCCAAACAGAACAAGAGATTAAAACCAAAAAGAGTCTAACTGTGGCAGGAAGAAGGTACGTATCTTAAAATATTATACTCACTTCATTTTTGATGTGATGAAACTTGACTGTTTTGTTGAAAATCTCATTGTATTTTGTCATTGTGTCCTTTACCGTTTGATGGAAATGAATAAGCTCACTTACTCCCTCTGAATTTTCTTTCAAAGGAAATCCTTTCTGGCTGGGCAATTCTAATAATTTTACCAGGTACTCAAGCTCAGCATTCAGTTGCTAGCAAAAAAAGAAAAAAAAAAAAAAGTTTACTCAAATGACACAAGCATATTTGAAAGTTTTGCTTTATATTTAATGAGACAGCAACCTAACCCGGTTAAATTGCCTTGGGAAAAGTCAATGTTATACTTTACTCTCCACGTACTTTACTTTTTGCTGTGCACAAATCTCAGCTGTCACCCAGAAAGAGTCTTGGATCAAAACAAGTCGAGCAGACTTGTACGGAAATGGCAGACTGCATTACTAACGCTCAGAGGAGGAAGGAATCTCAATACAACATACATCAGCTTCTGATCAGCTTTTAACCCAAATGCATGCAACTTGAACTTTCACCATCCCAATGCTTCTGTGTCATTTCAGTACATAGCTAATAGCACACAGGATGCTCTCTGGACAATGAAAGTAAAATGTCTTCTCCCTTGCCATATACACGGACATAACATCTTCCTTCCAGAGAAATAATTTTAAATGCACAACACTGCAATCCCAAACAGAGTGTCTGGGATCAATGCAAATCTTTACTGTACCAAAACCAGCTTTTGATCCAATGTGCACTTCACTCCCACCTGATACTGTGGTTTCATTTGATTAAGTTTTTCTTGTAGTTCCAAAACAATCAAAATGTCAGTTTCAAGGTCAACTGTTGCTGTGAACTGAAGTGACTCTTGCATAATCTCTAATCCATGGGTAGTCTAAAAAATAATCACACATTTCAATGTCCTATCTCTAGTAAATAAATAAATGCATAAAATTTAAACTCAAATCTAAATGTGTAATGACTCAAACAGGCACTCAAATACTGCCAGTAAAATCTGTTTCAAATTCTCCAACTGACACGAGTCATAGGAAATCTTCAAGACAGCATGCAAAAATGACTCGGATACTGACATCTGAGGGTGCATATGGACAGTGTATTTTCTGTGATAACAAATCTAAGTTATTGATAAGTTGCACTAGACAAACAGTAGCTGAACACCTCCAGTTCTGCTACCAGCCTAGTTAAGGAACACTGCAGACTGTCACTGTGTCAAGGAGGTTTCAGTCATCTTTCCTTATGAATGTGGTTGGACTTGAGCTTAGTAGCTACTAGGACAGAGTTTAGTGTAACTGTGAAGTTGCAACAAGATGGTGCTTTCTTAAAACAAAAACAAAAAACAAACAAAAAAGCAACCCCACAACCCCCAAAAAACTAAAGCATTGCTTGTACAGTATAAGGACTTCATTAAAAATTACAATTTGAAGTAGGAACTTAGACTTGTACATATTTGAAAAAAATGTAAAAACCAGGTAAGTAGTATTTCATGTTTCTTGATGACCACCTGAATGGCAGAATAGACTATGGAGAAGTATCTTACTGATCGTTTCTCTTTCTTAAATGACACTTACAATATATTAGAGAGATTTAGTTACAACTTACAATTTTTAGTTGTTCTTTAAATATCTGGCTCTGTTGCTTGGCAGGTTTTACTTGAGTAATTTTAAAATTCCAGATTGCCCAAAGATCAGTCAGCTCTTTCTTTTCTTTACTCAGATTAACAATGGTATCTTCTGTTAATCGTATGGATTTTTCCACATTTAATATTAAACTCTCATTTGCCTGGCAAATAAACAAACACACTTTTATAGAATACAGTTAAAACCTAATAACACTAAAGCTGCAACAAAGTTTAATTTAAAAAAATATATTTTAGCATACTTGCTTGAACACGCCTGATTCTGAGTGACTTTAAATTAAATATGCTGTTCCTTTAGAAATAAGACATAGATCAAAAACCTGCATAATGAGGACATGGCTAAATTTAGAGTGTAAGACCTACAACAGACCAACAATGACTGAGTTATTGCCACCTGATGGCTGTTTAACATTAAAAGCAAATACTATTCCAAAAGGCCTTTTAGAGAATAGCAACTGGAAGTAAGTTGATGGAGAACACTACTTAGTGCTGATAACCAAAGCAGCATCAAAACATGGGAGGAATAATTGTTCGTTTGTAGGATGGAAGTGTTAACATTTAAACATTTGTTGTTTTTTTTCTCTTTTTAACAAACTCTATATCAGAAATATCAAGAAATGGGATAATGCTGTTTCTGGTTTTCCCATTTCAGAGTTTTTCTTTGTGTTTGCAAATTACTTTAATGATCTGTGTCTTCCAGATATCTAAAAGCCACAAGAACATCATGGGAACAGAGTAGCAGAAAATATGGTGGCAACATACTTCCAGGGATTTAGAGAGAAAATATTGAAATATATGTAAAGATTTTAAATGATTGCTGTGAAACCTCATATTCACACATATTTAGCTTGTCTTTGCATTATCATATCTGTTGTGTCTGCCTACATTTGGCTGTTAAAGCAAACACTTTGGCCCACATTAACTGCCTGAGCACTTTCCCTCCTTAAGCAGGTTTTTCCACTTTATTTTGCATGCTGCTGTATGTTCTCAACACCAACTCCTCTTCCTCACCCTAATGGAACCGCTCTCTTGTCTGTCCTGTTAAAAACAGAATGAACAGCTGGGTATCCAGGCTGTGTATATCAATTAGGATCATTTTAGGAATGGTGGCTTAGGGAATGATTGCACATCTCAAATGGTCATCTCATGAAGGGCTGCTGGAAAATTTGATAGGGATGCCTGAACAGTGTAGCTGAACCCAAGACATAATGTCAAGACACCAGGAAGCAGCTCTAGCCCTCACTTCTTTAGAAGGACTTCATACACTCAATTAGTAAAGACCGCCTCTTAGTGGAAGTAAAATAATATTGTACGTGTTTGTAATTCCAACATGAATAAATAAGGTATGTGTGTATATTATATTTGTATGTGTGTACTGGGTCATTTATCAATGATCAGTTAATTCTTAATCACAAAACTTTTTATATTACTTATAATGTCATTAGCACTTAAATAACCCTTCAGTACTTTAAAAGTGCATAGCATTATTAGTCCCTTTAAAAGCAGGTACTGGAGAAATTACAATCCATCAGTGGCAGAACTAGGATTAGGACTGACCACAGACATACATAAGATATTCAATACAGTTTATCAGGTTATACTCACCATCTTTACTAAATTAAGAAAATTGCAACCCATATTTTGTGTGTAAAAAATCTTCCTTATAACCTTTTGCCACTGGGTATTAGCTGACTCCATGAAAATTTTGTTTGCAGCCTCCTTGTTTGTTTGTAGTGGTTCTGATTTATAGATTTTCTTCAAATTTTGAATATCACCATTCACCTACACATAGACATTAAGTATAAAAAAAAATCATATGAGAAAATTACATGTAAATGTAAACAGAAATTATAAAATTGAATAGCAGTCTCTGAATCCTATCCAGGTTTTTAAATCTATCATTCTTCCTAAAATCTATACAAATAATAAATAACAAAAAAGTTTTGAATAATTTGTAATTCAAGCAGATAGATGCAAGGAATTTGTTACCTTTCCATAATGTATCATTACATGGATATTATATGCTGGTGTTCAGTGTAAAGGTTTTCACAGATCTGTTTAATATTAATTGAAGTTAGCAATAACCAGATGTGGATGTAATACAAACTTTTGGCAGTTTATCTCCAAATAAATAAATTCTATGACAAATTTTATCTGATAATTTCCAATTCTTTCTAAATATAATAATAATTTTAAAAGATCTTGTAGAATCTTAAAACAAGTATTTCATGAAACCAAAAATTAACTGCCCTTGGCATCATTAGCACAGCTAAAAAAATTACATTGGTATTGAACTGATAATTACTTTAGGCAGTGCTAGTTTGTGCTTAAAGTCCATCAGATGAATTAGCACTTCAGTGGAAGTAGTGTGAAACTATGATAAATATTTGTATCAACATCTTAGAATATGATAAATATCTGTATCAACATCTTCTGTGAATTATATGAAGAAAAATCAGTACAATCATCCAGAGATCCTTCACAAGTATTTTCACTATGTATATGAATGCATATGTGCACAGGAGAAAGAGAAAAAATAAATTGTAACACTTCCTACAATATTGATTTAAATCAGCAGAAAATGTGTATGTAGACTAATCATTATGTTCATGCAACTTCAATAACCAGAGTCTCTTGCCGTGATGGAACAAAGTTCCTTTAAAGTAGAAAGGAGCTAACAAAGGGTAACAGTTACCTCCATAGTTGACTTTAAAAAGGCCACATAAATTTTGAGAATTTCTAATTTTGAATGGATTTTTTTTTCAATTTTTTTCAGTTCTTTATTCAGGAAGTCAATTTGGCTAGTAAAAGGTGCCACCTGCTCAGGTTCAAACTCTTCAATATCTTTGATAATTCTTTCACCTGCTTCGAGTTCATCTGAAATTTCCTTTGAGGGTAGAAGCACAGAACAATACATATAATGACTTAAAAATGACTTCATCTCACATTTTTAACTTTCAATGGTATTGCTTTCTTATGCATAATTCAATTACTTAGTTAAAGAAGACATTTTATGGTAAAAATAACCATTTCTTCCCTAAAACATTTTCACTGGTGAAAAAAAAGTAGGAAAATCACACAGAAGCATTCCATATGAAAACTTTGATAGCCAGAACCAACACAATTCCTTTAATAAACAGTATAGCCAAATTTTATAGATTGGCGTTCTTGAGTCTCCCTCTTAACTGTTTGTCTGGTACTCAAATCTCATAGAAAATTCAGCATTCACTTTAGAACGAGACTACAGAGGCACCTCACAAGCCTACTTCTTTAACTGATTTAGGATCTATCCTTGTAGCACTTACGAATCTTGATTCCACTCATGTCTTCATCTGTGAATTGATAATTGTTTCCTAGCTCCAGACTAATTACTGCACATCAAGCTAGACTGCACTGCATTGCAACCCAAACTGCTGGCCTTGCTTGCAGCAAATATCTGCAGAAACAGATGGAGATCAAACAGTGCTATCTGTAATTGCATCAACTGCTCAGCCCTAGAATAAAGTCACAGGACGTTGTGTGAGCAAGAGCTGAGTTACCAATATTTTCTGTGACTAAGCTGGCATTCTTGTTTTTAGATTCACTTTTTTAACTCATAGCTTCATATATCTATGTCTATGCACTCACCTACTTTTATGTACTTAGTAATAGTGTACATACCCCTGGCGTTCAGCCAAATGAGTAAACTAGCATAGCACACAAATAATAAGCTGCTATTGCCAGGGCAGACTGGACACTACAACAAATAAAGGCAACACTCTGAGATGCAAACATTTGGTATACTAAAAAATATTATACAGTCTTGTGGAATAAAAACGGGCCCTTGCTTTTGAGTTTTGCTCTTTCTATGTGCTCTTCAGAATTTGTTCAAAGTGAACTTAATTACTCCTGATCTCCTTTTTCTTCAGCTTAGCCATGAAATATGCATCTTCATCAAGACCATGGAGAGGATTCAACTGGTTTTAATCCACTTTCAGATACTTCATGACTTCCACAGGAGTTGGAAAGGTCCTGTATGTGATTTAAAGATAACCTCATCTATGCTACAGAGCCAAGTGCTGCAGTGCTTTCAATATTATAGTTGCATTCCCTGCATAGCTAATGCATATCTGATGGCAACTTTACAACTATTTTCAAGCTTTCTCCACCTGGGAACTATTATTTTTTTTTTGTTTGGTTTTGGTTTTGGTTTTTTTTCTGATTCATCACTTTTATTCCGCATGATAAACCACAAGAAGAGTTTTCCATGGCTCTGACTTGATACCTTAGGAGTAGCAACCCATCTTTGAAGAGTCTTCCTGTCGAGGGTTGATACTGAAATCTAGAGGTAGCAACAAATAGTACAATGAGATTGACAAAATGGAGATAACCAATGATATCAGGAGGGCTGACTTGTATTGCTATCTGTGGTTTTGTTAGTGAACTATGATTTTAAAGTATACTATAAATATATTTTCTTTCCAAGAATGCATATGAAACTCTCAGTCTCTCACCTTACTTAGAATTACATACATCATGCATTTGTTTCTAAAAGTACTTACTATTATTAAAACTTGGTTTCATTTTGGGGTTTTTTTTGGTGGGTTTTGTTGGGTTTTTTTACCTTTGTTTCTTTAGCCAGTTCAAGGTGTTTGTTCAAAACTCTTTCGGATTCAAACAAATATGAACCAATCTCCATACCAACTGCAAGCATTGGGGTGATGTTTTTAATCAGCTGTGATACCTTTAATTGAAAGCATTGTTTACACAATTAGTTTATACAACTAGTCAGTATTGAAACAGTGTAAACCATCATTTTACATAGAAAAAAGTGAAGTAACATTTGTCTGTTGGTGTAATTTGTATAATTAGAGAAATTCAGGAATGAAAACATAGAGAGAAATATACTATTTTGCTTAAGAAAATTTTAACACACATGGTGTCTAAAAAAATTCTAGACCATGTCAGAATTTAAGAAAAAAAACTTTCCTGTTTACTCTCATTTTATTGTCAGTGTTTTCCTTTGGGTTTGTTTTCTGTTGGGTGGAGTTTTTTTGGTTTTTTGTTTGTTTGCATGGTTTGGGTTTTCTTCATTTGTTTTGTTTTGCTTGGAGGAGAGAGTGGTACATTAAAAAAAAAAAAAAGATTAAAAAAAAATCATTTCAAGTTTCTCTACCAAGACAAGAAACTTATTTCTGTACAGACACATTTACGCAACTCCATTTAATTGTCACTGTAAGATGTTATACACGCATGATGATAACAAAGCACATGATGAAAGGTAAAGGCAGAAGATACCAGGTATAGCATATGTAGTTATTATTAGACATGTGGCATACATTTTAAGTCTCTATTGGTTGAGTTTGAAACCTTATTAAATGAAGCTCAGAGACAGTTGAATCTAGCACCAGATTCTTGGGGATACTTTGCATTAGCAAAGTGTTGGAATGAAAAGTATTTTGTTTGGTAGGAATATAACAATAAGCACTGTTTATTGCAATGAAAGATAACATAATTAAATCTTAAAACTGCTCTCTAACACAAGACTGCAAAAATGTGATTAGAACAAACTGCAGAATGAAATCACATGTCAAAGTTGAGGTCTACACCTTGAGCAAAAATTACCTTAAAAAAAAAATTTTTAGCCCAAGATTCACAATATCCTGATGACATCATTTCTACACAACTAACAGCAGCTGTAATCAAATCTGTTTTTTTTTTTCTTTTACCTTTTTTTTCCTTCCAGCTAAACTNTTTTTTTTTTTTTTTTTTGGTCAATGCACAGAGATTTCCTTAATATTAATCTTAGTAAAAGATTATATTTTTAGATTTAAATATGGAACCTCGTTTAGGAGTCACATGTTTATTCTCTCTCTAACAAGTCATTACTACAGAGCATCCAGCTGCTTCAAGAAGGTTGTGATGTCATTAATGCATCAATACCTTAATGAATTAAAGAGAATTTTTATCATAAGTATGATCTATTCTCCTTAGCCTCACTGAAACTTTGCTGTGGTTCACAGCCACCATGCTTATTAATGCTATGTTTTGCCACACTTCTATTTATATCTTCAACCAAGTGAAAAAAAAGACAGAAACAGTATAGGAAACCCGTACACAGGTCACAGTCTTGATTGCTCAATTCTTTTCCAAAATAACAAATTATAATAGCTCATTATCTAAGCATATCCATTATTTTACTGGTAAAATGCTTACATGAAACAGCTGCATTTTTCAGAACAGCTTTCGATTCATTTGTACTGATAACAGCATTCAGCATTCTAACTACAACTATGTGCTCTCCAGCAAACCAGTATGTTATTTGCAGTTATTTGAGTCAACTTTAATACTCACACAGCTGAATTATGGAAATGCAATGAACTGTTTATTAATGCATTGAGTATAAGATGTGTCATGATGTACCTTATTTAGACGATCTTCAAGTGAGGCAGTCCATTGTTGTTTCTTCAAAATAAGTTCTTTGTAATCTGTACACTGTCTGGGTAATTGATCTACTCTTCTTTTAACATGGTCCATCATTTTCTGAATCCCTGCCACCCAAGTGCTAAAATGGGAAAATAACAGTTCTGTTTTTCATTTTTCCTCAACAAGTGGAGTGATGCTTACCTTTTTTTTTTTTAAATAATACCTTTTTCTGTCATTTCAGATGACAAGTAACTTATTAAACTGACACTTAAGAGAAAAATAATGAAGATAAATATTAAAATAGATCCCAAGAAAATGGGTAACGAGTAGGACACAGAAATGACATTTTCAAGATAAATAGTTTATCACCAATGCATAAGTTAGACACGCATGCCAGATAATCTGAACCACAGAGAAATGCCTCATTTCACAAATAATAATGATTTTAATTATTTATAAAGACTAAAACTACAAATGGAACAGTATGAAAAGAGCAAAAATATTTTTAAATAGGACCTTCAAATATTTCAGTATTTTTACAGTAACTGGAAAGAGAAAGTCATACACATTCTAAGTGAACACTTCCTTGAAGCTGCTTCTTTAACAGAGGAGTCAACATTTTACAAAACAATAGTTTTTCCATAGCTTTAAATAGTTAGCAAATCACAATCTGAATACTTGAGGCAGTCCTCTTCAAATTGCATGGAACTTACCACATACAACTAAGATTCAAGTTTTGATACTAAGCAAATGAAACTCACATATCAATTGACTCACTACTGAAATCTATTCATCATTAAGAATATTTGTATTATGTTTTACATTACTTCATTTCCATCAGAAAGATGTTAATGAAGGCAATTACTCAAGGTTTCCTCCTTTGACCTCTACAACAAAAGGCAATTTCCCCCTCACTTCAGATCTGACTCAGAGTTAAATTCTGCAACCTCAAAAAAACCCTTTATCTATGCTACTAACATACATTATGGTATTAATAGACCATTCTTTATTAACCAGATCTAAGAAGTGGTCACAAAGAGAACCCAAAACTTAAGTTCTTTTGAGGGAGTAGGTGGTTTTGAATTTCATGCTTTTTCAAGGATTAACATCCTGTTAGTTTTATCCTTAAGTTCTAAAAATATCATTCCTCTGTTCCAGTACTCCTTAAAATGAGGTATGTTTAAAAACTATTACTACTAGCACTACTCTAAAGAAAGCAGTGAAAGAACAAGATTTATAGCTTGTGATAATTTAGATCTTACTAAAATACGTGGAAGTATCATTAGCTATCATGAGCTAGCAGTAAAATATAGTTCTTAGACACACAGGGAAACTAATTGGCTAGCAAACAATGGTTATTTTAAAAGACAAAACTTCCTGACAGTATAGTTATTGTAGAATTAATATGTAATTTTTTTTTCTCATCATGGTTTTTTTTCTAGCTGGTTTTAATTTTTAAAATATGAGAGTTCAAAAATCAAACTTAGCAATGTTTTGATTTTGAAATGCTCTAGGACTGAGATGTGTACCTGCCTTCTGTCACTTTTCTATAATCTATTCCTCTTCAACATGAGTTGGCTTGTGTAAACACGAGCAGATAAGCATGGTAGAAACCTTGAGTTTCATGTCCTTTTAATATACATCTTAGTTAACTACACTGGCTCTAAATGTAGGCTGATTATAACTAGTCCAGTTACAAGGCAACAGAAAGATAGGGAGAAATGCAGAAAATATACAAAAAAGGGATGAAATACCTGTGAGAACCTGATTTATTAACTAAAGTTTGTCCCTTCTGCAAGGCACTCATTGTGCAAGCTTGAATTTTTTCCTGTATTTCCTCATACTTCATTGTCAAGCTAGGCAAATGTAAGCCTTCTGAATTAAAGATTTTAACATAATTTTCAATATCTTCAAGACCATCAAGTACCTGCAAATAAATAAATAGGTTGTGAATACTTCTGTTTAAAATGTGCATGCATATTCTTTTATGTAAATAAAAATAGACATTTAATATTTTACTTTCTTCAGGAATGAAAAATATTACTTTATTTAGATCTTGACAGTCACAGATTCGTACAGTGGTTTGGGTTGGAAGGGACCTTAAATATCACCTATTTCCAATGCCCCTGCCATGGGCAGGGACATCTTCCACTAGACCACATTGTTCAAGATCTCATCCAACCTGGCCCTGAACACACTCAGAGAGGGGGCATCCGTGACCTCTCTGAGCAACATGTATTTAATAACTGTATCATTTCTTCTTAATATCTATTCTAAATCCATCCTCCTCAAGCTTCAGTCCTTTCTCTCTTGTCTCCTCACTACAGGCCCTTGTAAAACATCCCTTCTTGGCTTACTTGTTGGCCCCCTTCAGATACTGGAAGGCTGCTATAAGACCTCCCTGGAGCCTTCTCTTCTCCAGGTTGAATGGGCACAACTCTCACAGCTTGTCCTCATAGGAGAGCTGCTCCAGCCCTCTGATCATCTTCAGATATTTTTTTTTAATTGACTTTGCATGGCCCAGAAGAACACATGCACAAATATAAAGTTAACATAAATAAAGGTGTGCAAAATCATGATTTCTCTTTTAACTTAAAGGTATTCTATTTTTTCAGACATAATCATGTCTATTAGATAAACTAAAGCAGAGCCAAAATAATGAGTAATACAGTACACCAGCACTCAAGGTATTGTCGAAGTGCATTTCTAAGAAGTTGTAGCAAAATTCTTCCTTTTAACATTTTAAATATATTAGACATGCTGCCAAAAAGCAAACTAAATATGTTTTTGGTAAATAAGTAGGCTTTGATTTTACACATATACAGCTTTGGGGTTTTATGCCTGTACTCTCTTTTCCTTTATTTTCCATATTTAATATTAAAGAGTCATAGGAAAGTTGTAAAATGTTCAAGAATGATTGAAAAGTAAGAAGCATTTCAGAAGGAGTTAACCACTGGGCCAGATTTATTGTGTGTATTGCTAGTTGACATATTTAAGAGGTAAGCAGTAAATGTATGTATGTGGTTTGAGTATTGCAAATAAGCAGTAAGAAATGTATATATCACTGCCACTGTTAATATCTCAAAGAGGAACATGATTGGGATGCCAACTGGACAAAAGATTTAGAGCAGAACGAGGATGGAAGGGTGAAAAATAATTTTAAAAATCAGGTATGATCTGCAGATTGTCTTCCTAATCTGAATGCCTTGCATGTTCATCAATCTGTACTTTCAAGAAGAGATACTGTGTTTTATTGCCTGACTTCTCAGTGCTGTTACTACTTCAATCAATCGAGGCTACACAGAAATATATTTCCTGATGTTCCAATTAAGTTGCTAGTAGAAAACCTGATTATGGCACGATATTATCTGGATTTTTTTCCATAGCAGCTGCTCTAGGCACTGGTAGTTCTATACTCTTCCTATTCTGCTGACAGTATGAGGTCCAAAATTCAGACTTTTTGGAGTGCAATCAAACAGTCCACTTCTATCTCAGACAGTTTTCAAGATTTAGCATATGCATATATCTCTGCTTGTTGTTGGTTTTGTGATAATATAAGCATAGTATGGCATTGACAACAGAATTGTCCTGTGCTGGGGGCTCCAGCACAGGAAGGACATGGAAGCATTAGAGTGGGTCCAGAGGAGGGCCACAAAAGTAATCAGAGGACTGGAGCAGCTCTGCTATAAGGACAAGCTGAGAGAGTTGGGGCTCTTCAGACTGGAGAAGAGAAGGTTTCAAGAAGACCTTATAGTAGCCTTCCAGTATCTGAAGGGGGCCTACAGGAAGGCTGGGGAGGGACTATTTACAAGGTCTTGCAATGACAGGACAAGGGCATCTCAGATCCCCATTCTAAGTGAAAACAAAAAATTACAGGCTTACTGGAGCGAAAAGAGAACTTTCACTTCTAGGGTCTGTAAATAGTTTCAACAAGTATTGTTAAAAAAAAAAAAAAAAAAAAAAAAAAAAGAACCAAAGAAAAAAATGTCAAAAAACATGATACGGGTTAAAGACAATTGTGAGACAGCCCCACCTGGTGCTCAAGATGAAACAAGTGAGGGCAAAAAGCTGAGGAGCTATTTTTCAGCATGTTTAATAGAGCTAATTAATAGAGGTATGAAAATTACTCTTGTAACTATTCTTGGAAACAATTTGTTCCAAGACTTCTATAAACAATCTACAAACAATACACTTAAAAATATACGAAAAGATGATTTGGTGTTAGGACATTTTAAAATGTAAATGTTTTTAATGAGTCTTCTAACAAAAAGGTTTTGGAAAAAAATGTTTGCATTACTGTGTTGATATATGTAATAACACAGTTTACTTTTATAATATGGTAAGCCAAACATATAAATTATTCCAATAATTCGTTTCTTCACTGTCTGAAAGACATGCTGGAAACTGACGAAGTCTGACACCTGACTGTGGTTATGCTACTAAACTTTCCTTGTCTATATAGGTATTTTTGTAGACTGTAGAGTACATGACATGCCCAATAGGAAGAACTATATATAGTCCTTGATTTTTCTCATGTTTGATTATGTTAAATGGTAATCAGATTTATAATTTTCCATTCCAAATTGTTTAGCAAACTGTTTGCATAATGTCACATATATCACCCTTTAAGAGCACACAGACAGTTGTATTACCAGGTTCTTATTACAGACTTGGCTTCCTACAAACCTTTCCAGCAGTATGAAAGAAGTCATTGGCCTCTCGTAGCAGGGCTTTCCTTTCTTCCATATGGAGGCACACTTCTTCTCTCAACAGGCAGATTTTCTGACTTGAAAGCTTGAGATGTTCTTTTTCTGTGTAGTCCTCTGAAAGCAAGATCTTAAGTGCTTCAGCTTCCAGTTGTTCCACGGTGGAAGTCCAATCCTAACAGGAAAAATTTCATATGCGTACAACAGTAATATACCTTAATAATAATAATGATAACAGGAACAAAGACAACATCAGGAAAAACTGTATCACATCTATAGGTCTGAATGTAATCACGAATTAAAATAGTATTTCTACTAGAAGGGATTCCTCAGAAAGCCGTAATTGTAATGAGAAAGTTCTCAGTATTGGCATTCCACATTCACATTCAAAACTAGAGTGTTTGCTGGCAAAAACGGTCTGGAAAACATAAACAGGAGAAACTCCTATTGGGTAAGACCACACTCCCATGACTAACAGAACCCTAAGCCAAATGACTTAACCAAGAATAAATTAAAATATTGGATAGATAATAGCTGCTTCCAGTGGTAAGCTCTGGCAATTACCACGTGAGCTGCTTGTTGGAAAGGTCAGTGGATGGCTCTCTGTGTGTTTAACAGTGAGTTGTTGGAACCAACAGACAGAAAGAACAAAGAGTAATTCAAAGTCTATCACCTCCCAGAAAAGTGTTGAGCCATGTTAGAAGATAATGCCAGAAGAGAGTGGCCTATCGAAAAAATATAAACCAAAACCAAACACAAACGAACAAAAAACTCCGAGTGAAACCATTAACAACAACAAAAAAAAGGAGCACTCATCCGAAGTAGAGAAGTGACATTACAGAAAAGTTATTGAGAGAGAAGCATCTTAAAAAAAACACATATTTACATTTCATGCATAAAAAATAGATGTTTAGGTAAAAATAATTTTTTTTCTTTGCGTGCTTACTTCTAATTATCAAAATACAAGAGTGTGTTAAAAAACTGCTATGCAGATGAAATGCAATACTTGTCAAAATCTCCAATGGAATTCTAGTCTTTGAAAAACTTGAAAGAAGAGAATGATAGCCTGGGTTGCTTTGTATTCTTTATGAACATTAACATTCGATAACTTTCCAATAAAATTGCTTTTCCTTGGTTTTTGTTGGAGTTTCATTTGTTTGATTGTTTTGGGGGGTTGGAGTTTGTTTTGGTTTGTTTTTCAATGTGATTTAATGTATAAATAACTGATCTGGAAGTTGTTCACTAACTGAAAAATCAGATAAACAGATTCAAGGATTACTCTTTCTTTAACTTATCAATAGCTTTTAAACTTTTAGAAGGTGAAAAATACTGAGAAACATTGAGGTCTGCATTTTAAAAAGTAAAATAAAACTATTTTCTCAAATAGACATAGAAATATAAGCCTCAAGTACACATACCAAATATCTGTTCCTGTACATGCTTATTAAACGCCTAAAGTCACAATTTTCTACTCCATATTAAAGTTCCTTCACTAATTACCATATTTCTTACTTTCATTTTGACATCCATTTCTTCAAGCTCTTGAAGTAATTTTTCATTTTCCAATAGAGATGAGCCTAAGTTTTGCTTGTAAAAATAATCTTTGATGTTTTTCTTGTACCAAGATGTTACCTAAATAAATCACAAAAATAATTCATTCAGTAAACAATTTGAGAAGTGACTATCCACTTCTTAAAATACATACTAGACCATTTAATCTACAAAACAATGTCTCATTTTAGCATCTTTAATTTTTCATTTCTAATGTTTATGTTTTTATTCAAATGTTTGCATTTGTATTATTTAAATGATAATAAATACAGAAGGAAAGGACTGTGGTCAAAACACGTTCTGGATTATACATAGCAAAATGAACAAAAATGTTCATCAAGTATCAAATTATGAATTAACAGAGTCAAACAAAAATCAAGTTAGATTACACATAGAATAAAAACATAATTTATAACACAATAGATATTGCACATTATTAAGTTAAAAATATCCTTATGTGTGCAGTAAAAAGCTATAAAACTGAGTATTGTTGCCAGTATACCCCTCAAAATTAAATCTCTAAATAAGTCTGATGGTCCAATATAACCTCTCATTCTTGGCTTGAAAAGAGAAAAATAATATTACATAGAATAATCTTTGGTACCTTAAAACAAAGACAAATTACATTTTACTAGGTTTACTGAGGTAAATATATGCAGCAAACATATGCAGCATGCAATTGCACAGAATGACCTGCATTTATTTCTGTTTGATTCCCAATAGGTATCTCTCCCTTTCTTTGTAAGCAACACATGGCAAGAATTCCTAAGGGAAGCTTTTTGCATTTTAAAATTGTAGTGCGAATGAGTTATCAGGATCAAGGAGACTTCTTCTTAGTTTTTTCTTATCTTTTTGTATATTGTGGGATAACTGCCATGACCAGGTAATTGTAGTCACATCTAATACTATTTTCTGTAAAGAAAGGGCCATTTTTCTAGGCAAAATAGGGTGTATTTCCAATATAGTGAGTTAGACTGATACTTCAGTTGTTCAGTTGTACATTTATTAGAATACATTAGATTGAAACATTTGTTTGTGATGATTCTTCTGTGGTCTAGTATGCTGTGCTACTGAAAAATCAAACCCATTAACAGCATCAATAATATCTGTCTCTAAGCAAGTGCTAGATGCTTTTCTAGGTGTTTTCTCACAATTTGCACAGAAACAGGTACAGCCTCCTATATCACAGTTCTTGTTTTTCAGCATTTTTGTCAGATACTATTTTACAACTGTGTGCTGAAATCACAGCACTTGCATAAGACCATACCAGTTTTCCTGTTGATTGGGATTTGTTTGGTGTGGGGTTGGGTTAGTTTGTGTTTGGGTTTTTTGTTTGTTTGTTTCTTGGGGTTTCTTTTTGTTTGGTTGGTTTGGTTTTGGGGTTTTTTTGTGTGTGTGTGTGTGGTTTTATCCTGTTTGTTTCGGTTTGTTTGTTTGGGTTTGGAGTTTTGGTGTCTATCTAATCATTAAACAAGCAATTCTTGTTTCTGGCAACCACTGATAGTAAGTACTCCGTAAATAAGGCTGTCAGCCTCCCTGCATACCTCAACAATTTGTATCCCAAGTAATTTTTTTTTTTACCAAGTTGGTGCCTACAGAATAGTCTATGGGTAAAAGTTTCTAACATTTTCCTCTGATACAGAAGGTAACTGTTTTGGAGGATAAGAAGGAAACTTACTGGTGCATCACAATCAGAATTGTACTATCAGAGGTTAATAGAAAAAATTAAACTATTTACAGAATGCTGAAGATAACTTAGTTTTTGTCTTGTTAGATCTTGGAAGCTAAATTTACATAGGTTGCCCCTCAGCTTACTTAATATTAAAAAAAGAAAAAAAAGGCAAAAAGTGCAGCAGAACTCTCCTCATATTTCTCTTTATGACAAGTTGGAAGTTGCGTGGTGCTTCTCAAGGAAGTTGAGTAGAGGAAGTCTTAATTTCTCTGGTAATGTGGAGCACAAAGAGAGAAAAGTTATCTGATCTGAAACCTGGGAAATGAATGAAAAATTGGTAGAACTGGAAACAGGAAAAAACAGTGTAAGATTTAAATGTATTCAAGTGGTGAAAAGAATATACAAAACCAAGCCATATTTGAGAAATTAAGTGATAGATGGGAGCTAAGCTGGAAGAAACAAGTGGCAGGTGTGGAAAAGTCTGCACTCACTATAGTACCCTAAAGAATTTCAGTTTGACTCCAAGAACAAAATACGCCTTTTTTTTTCAGACACACCAGTTGGCTAACTCTGTTGTGTGTACTGTGGAACTGACCAGTCCAGAAACAGCCTGCTGCAGTTTTAACTGCTGTGAACAATAACTATCCTCACTCATGTGGCTAGAGGTTGGATTGTGCTAGAAATTCCATTTGGTGGCAAACTTGTTTGGTTTGCAGTATGGCATTTAACAACTTACAGGAGGGATCCACAAAATGGAAACGGTGCTTTTGAAGACATTAAAGTCATATTAAAATAAATTATGAGGATGTTAGAGTTACAAATCCAAATATTCAAAAGTTAGGATCTCAAACAGAAGTGGCCCAAGGATCCTGGCCTAATAAAGATATTTAAGCTCTGCTTCTGTAACAATCTCTACCGTAAACCAACAACTAGATGTCTGATGTTTTTTACTCTGACTTCACTTAATATTACATGTCGTACCTGGTTCTCTTGTTCGTGCCACAAATAAATTTGCAGAACCTGCTCCAGCCCTTGGCGCTGATGTTTAAGAAATCTGTCCAGTTGCCTTCTCCTGTCTTGGAGCATTTCAAGGAGATTGTCAATCTTCAAGCAGCTGCTGTGGGCTCCTTGGATCAGCTCTGGAGTTACATTAGGCCCCTCATATTTGAATTCTTCTATGAATGCAGTTAGCTCTTGGCTTTTGTTTAATAGTGCAAGTGACTTTTCCAGAAGCTCTGTAAGAACAGAATTTCAGAAGAAAAAAAATAATTTCATGATTTGCAATTCCAGTAGCGTATTTCAAGTACTGCTCAGGTATTTTTTAAAACTACCCATCTATTTGCATACATCCACATTGTGTGAAATGGTTATAGACATTTATTCTAGAAGGTTTATACCCTGAGATAGTTGAGTTTGGACAGCTGTTGTAAGAACCCACAAAGGTATAACAGTCTATGTTATAATGGTACATATAACAGCCTCATGAGAAAATGCAAACCCATATGAAATTACTAAGGTGTCTGAAGTAGTGACACAATGAGATTGAGATTATTTTTTTTTTTCATATTTTGAAATGAGAGTATCACAACACGGTAGAAGATGTTTAACTTGAAAATCTGAACAAACAAAAAGAATCACATTGAAGAACTTTTCTAGGCATAGAAATTATGGTGGAAGGGGAGAGAACACCTCTTTTCCAAGAGCATTACAGTTCTAGTTACAGAACCTCCTGAAGCAGATTGTACAACTCAATGGGGAAGTGAAACACAGTCCCATTATTCAAATGCAGAACCAAAATGCAGGGAGCCACTGTAGGCAAACAGATTCTAAAGCTGGCTAGTTTCCATCTCTAATTCAGAGCTCCTACCCTTACTTCACCGCTTCTTCAAACCCCATCCCAAGGCAAAGAAAAGCAGAAAGCAGACTTCTCCCTTATACCTAAAGAAATTTTAGGACTTTTAGTAGATTTTAGGATTTTTACTAGACCTGATTGTAGATTTTCTAATAAAAGGTTTTCCATAAGACAATGCTACTTCATTGATAGCTATAACTTTGATGAATTTTCCCAAGGAATGAAAGTTTTAGAACTTGCTTTGCCAATCAACACTGAAACTCATCTTGATTTCTTAGCAGTTCATTTGACCTGGCCTGCTTTGAAATCAGAATACAAGCTTACCTGCTGTTTTGAAGCAACAGAGGTGGAACCATAAGAGAGAGCGAGCTCAAAACCAGTTTCATATCTTACAGGAAGCCTGATATAGAGTTATTTCACCATTGTGGTTTTTTCCAAATACAATATTTTGTATTTACCCTAAGATTTTTTTCCCCTCCTTTTTAATACACAGAGAAAGAGTAGAATTGACCTTCCAGGAATCATTACATAGAAGCATAACATCAGAAGTGGAATACTGCTTGTACCTTTTGTATGATGCTCTTGTTGCAGAAGGAGTTCTCTCAAAGAGTCAATGTTATCAAACGCTTGGGAATTTTTCAGGAAATCTTCAACTTGGTCAATTTTAATGGCAAACTGCAGAAGGAAAATAAATGATGGGAAGAGGCATGATATAATTTTCTTTTGGAAACATAGATCATAATCATTGTGTGTATTCTTTTAAGTTGATTTGTCCTACTGGGAGGGATGGGGTGGATGGGGTACCCCCACCTTTTGGCACAGAGCAACAGGGAAAACTGGATAATATATTCTACACCGTGTTTACAGCATGCTCACTGAAAGACAGGAAAGTGGTTGGCCAAAATTTATGGGACTTGTAATATATTCTGTAGTTCATAAAATTTCATGTTCTGAGTTGTTTGTGGTTTCTCCACAGTTTCTGGCCTGAGGGTTGTTCCTTTTTGCTCTAGTTTTGGTTTGTGCACAGTGGCAGCAGGTTTGTGTGGTTTGGTCTGCTGTGTACCCTGGGACGTTTTCTCCTGTTTGTTTTGTTTATTTATTTTCCCTTTGTGTAATCTGTTATCCATGCAATAGAGTAGTAAATTGTTCTTATCTCAACTGACACTTCAGATTTCCTGGCTCCTTTCCTCCTTGTTCAACCAGATACAGGGAGACACAAGAAAAAAAACCCTCTGTTGTACCTGGACTGCTGGGACTCAGCTGCCAGATGAGTTAAAACCAGGACACTATATTACAGGTAAGGTTTGTGAAAATGTGTAAATTCTTTTAAAAAGGCATTTTTCACATCTACCAGATACAGATGCTTCATGGCCTTGTCCTGATTTTACTGGGATGGAATCACAGGTATGCTGTGGGTTTAAGGCCATTAGTAGCTTTGAGTTAGCCAGGACAGCTGACTCAGTTGGCTCACAGGTGTATTCCAAACCATAAACCTCACACTCAGTATAGTGTGGAAAGTTTACCAAAAAGAGAGGAGTTTCCTGCTTGGGCTTTTCTTGACCCTTTTCCTGCCTTCTGCTATCAAGAACAGCTTTCCTATTTATTGTGACTGCTGTACCTTTGCTGCCCTGAGTATAAATTTGCATCCTTTTATTGACATTGGTATCATTTCTGTTGCTTCATTAAATCCATTTTCACTTCAGCTCTCCTGTTTTCTTGCATTTTCTCATGTCTCCTCCTCTACTAGGGAGGAGTCAACAGGTGACAGAGCTACTGACAAATTTTAACCCTGAATATGGGAAAAACATGGACAGGTCTGTATGTATTTTTAAGATTCTCATTGATTGACATACTCCATAATTTCAGTTCATCACTTTATGAAATATCTTTACTATGTAACCTTCAGACCTACTGAAAATAAGTTCTTACAGAAGAGTCTGTTAATTTCAAAGCCTTCAATAAAATCACTTAACATGAATTAAGCCTTCACCCCAGGCCTGCTTCCCAGAACTTCTTTCTAACGTTAAAGTAATGCGGAGGAGAATGGCAGGAATCCCAAACATTTAAAGGCAAGACCAGACTGAGTAGCAAATTTAAGCAAACTAATACTATGGTAAACGCAGTAACTAATTATAGTGGGGAAGTAGCACCTCCATAAGGAAGACTAAAATTAAGATACTCCTTTACAGCTTATTTTTACAGGGATTCTGTGTTTTAAATATTGGAACATTCTCTTTGAGGAAGATCTGGAACAGATTTGGTAATCTGCTTTGTTAAAATAAGATTGGAATACTTTATTTTCTTTCCACCTTGCAGGTGCAATTCCAAGTATGAGTAGCTTAGAGAGTGCTATATTTTGCATCTCAGCTAGTCTTTGCCAATCTTAGTGTTTCATCTCAAGAACGAAGCCAGTAGAGTTCAAACTTGTGTTTCAGTATAAGCAAAGACATCGAAACCTGTAGTGAAATGAAGGAAGTTGAAAAACAACCACTCTGCTTCTTCAGCATTTCAGATTTTAGTTCTGATTTTCACAGGATTATTCTTGAGATACATTTAGTATTTTATCACAGCAGCAATTTACATAATAACAGGTTGTCATTTACAGAAAAGCTTTTCCATAAGAAGTTTCTGCAACCTCTATCTAAAATGATATTGCATTTCTTCTTCCCTTCACCATATAGTGGGAGTGATCTGTGCTGTACTTCAGCTGCTGCGTTTTGTTCTAAAGTTAGAAGCCTTGTTGCAGGGGTAATTCAGCTAATGCCTTAAAGATTTGACCTTCATTAGGTCAGATCTTTGGTGTAATACAAAATTTATCACTGTGATACTTACACCAACTGTACTAATTTCTTTGTAGAATACAACACCACCGGGACACAATAATTAGTAGACTGTCGATGCTACCTTAGGACAGTCAGCAGTAGAAGAGCTGGTTCTGTAATTTATATGCGGCTCTGGGCTACCGTAGAAACAAATTATCAAGGAGAATTACAGAACTCTTCAGAGACAGGGGACCTGGGGAGAATTGAATGTGAGACTACAAAGAGAAAAGCACATAGCTGCAGGGCATGGAATATATCTCTGCTTTAGCTCCTCATGTATCAGTGAATATCAGTGAATTAAGAGATACACAGAAATTGGTAAAGGAGAACAGAATACTCTGAAATCTGTCTCTGGGCTCATCTGGATGTGGAAGTCTCAAGTAAATGACTGGCAAAGTAGACTACTGCTTAGTTTGCATAATTACAGTAGCTGTATGGGTATTTTAGCAAGCATTTTAATAAATGCACCTGAGGAATTAGTTCTTTCAATGACAAGTAATTTGAATCATAAGGAGTGAAAGATATTCTGCAGAATGCCCATAGCCACTGAATTATACATTTTATGTTTTGGTCCAGTTCCATTTTTCACTGTCATTTTCTGTCAACTACAAATTTTGAAGACATTTCTTAAAGTTGACATGTTGACCTGGGTTGTTGGGGGGGTTTTTTTGTTTGTTTTTTGGGTTTTTTGTGGTGTTGTTTTTTTTTTTTCCCCCTTCTCTCAGTTTCATCCTAATCTATCCAGGAGGTGTAAAGGGAATGATGAATATAGAGATTTATATTTTATATTTCCTTAATTGCTTCACACTTTAGGAACGTGATGAACATAGACAATAGAGTAAAATTACAGTAGATAGAATAGCTCTGAGATGTGAGAGGTTTCAGATTAAGTCACTTGATTTAAATACAGACCTCTAGAGCATTTTCAAAGAACACTGCAGTGAGTTCTAGAAGTGCCTGTCGCTTTTCTAACATAATGATGAGGGCATCCCATGCATCACCAAGGGTCTCTGCCATGGCATCATAAACATGGCTCTTTTCTTTGTTCTCTTCTGCAGCTTTGTCTGCTTCATGCAACAGGCCCCATACCTCATCTTCCAAAGCCTGGGGGAAAAAAAAAAAAAAAAAACAAACACCCATTTGCAAACAAAATACAAAATACTGCGCTGACATTGGTGTGAGGATACTTTTTCAGTGAGTCTGATAAACTACACACCACTCTCCTACTCTGGCTTTATTTCCAATTCTGAGTGATAGGTGTAGCTGTTCCTGCATGTTTCGCAACAAGCTTCTGAATATCATTTGCACTTAAGAGGCAGTATTGTTATAAAAAAAGTAAGTGTTAAGAGAATCATTCTCTGTCTAATATTTAGATTTTAATGGATTTACATCTCCTTAAACACAGATCTTCCTGGAAGTCAGCACTGCAGATGTTTTGGATGTTCTTTCATATACCATAGTATTATATTACCTGGCACTGTAAGTTTTAAAATTTTGTAAGGTAAGTTATTCAAGTCTCTGATGACCTCAATGCAATTCAGACAAGAGTGTCTTGAACATATGTATATATTCTCTAGAACAGTATCTAATTTCTTCCGTGTTTCAAGTTCAGCTCACTACACTGTTCAAGTTCAGCTCACTTCACTGGCCACCAAAATAATATTCTATTGTCAAGATCATAGTTTTAATGTATTTCATTCACTTTACTAATCTCACCATGAGCCGTTTCCAGCTTTTGTTAAAATTCTTCAGTGTGCCAAAAAAATTGATTACCATGTCCTTTTTTTCTCCCCCCCCCCCCCT